>JARWKJ010000006.1:26910414-27510414 GCA_029959095.1 Rhinichthys osculus | reverse complement strand
GCTTATCTAATTATGATAATAATAGTCATTTAAATGAAAAAAATATCTAAATAATATCATGTTATATATACAGTATATATATATATATATATATAGGCCTATGTGATCCAAAGTAACTAGTAACTAACTACTTGAGTAGTTTTTTCATTGGATACTTTTTTACTCTTACTCAAGTAACTTTTAAGATTATTACTTTTACTTTGAGTAAATATTTCTATAAGTACTTGTACTTTTACTTGAGTACAGGGTTTGGATACTCTACCCACCTCTGCCTACTACAGGACCGATGAGAGTTGCCGATGTCATTCGCAGATCAACGGCTGAGTCAGCAGCCTCCTCCTCCGATGCAGTGGATTGGCAGCGAGGCGTGGGTTACAGATCCACAAATACTGCGGTTTAATTTGTGTATCGGTGCTGTTGGCTTTGGAATCCCGCGGTCTGTTATTCCGGTATTTCATAATTTTTTACTTGACCTGTCTCCAGAGCAGGCACTGAAATTTCCCCTGCTCACAGAATTCTGGGAAAGCTCATGTCTAAAACGGCAGACAGGTTCTTCTACTGGTATGCCAGCATGTGATGGCACAGAGGACCTGCGTGCATTACAAAACCCGTACACAGACACGTCCCAGTTGAGGATCACTAGCATGGTGTACAAAGCCACATATGCTATAGCTCATGCCCTACATGGCATTGTATGTAACGGAAAGTATTGTGACAAAAACATAAAAGGCAGGTAAGTTTTCAAATAAAAAAATCAAACTGATTTTAAATGAGAGAAAGAAAAAACAAGAACAACTATATATATATATATATATATATATATATATATTCATAATCTTACCCAGTAGTTCTGCACTGATAATTCAACAAATTATATTTCAATCAACACAATGTCAAAATACATCTCAATTTTGAATGTCCACCCTGCAGGTTTTTGATCAGCTCAAGCGAGTCAACTTCACCAAAAATAATTATTCTATTTCATTCGATACCAATGGAGACCCCGTGGCCACCTATGAACTTGTGAAATGGCAGCTTCAGGGAGACGGTTCAGGTGATTTTGTGACAGTGGGTCAATATGATGCATCCCAGCCTAAAGGACAAGAATTTAGTTTGAGCACAGCTATCATTTGGAACGATGGCAGGGAAATGGTATACATTGTTTTGTTCTGTTCATGTGTAAGTTAACTGTGAATATCTGTGAGAGCTATGTTCCTGTCTTCTGCAGGTGCCTGTGTTTGTGTGCAGTGAGAGCTGTCCTCCAGGTTCTAGGAAAGCTGTGCAAAAAGGAAGACCTGTCTGCTGTTATGACTGCATTAACTGTGCTGATGGAGAGATCAGCAATGAGACAGGTACTTTGTTTAGGCTTATTCTGCTAAATAAAGAATCCATATTTCTTTGCATCTTGTATGCCCCCAAAAGAAAATATCTGGCTTTTCGGTTCACGGCTGGTCATTCTAACCCACAGTATATTATGGTATTCTCTATCATCTTTTGTCTGTGAGTCCATCGCATTGCCAACACATCTGTGTGTAATTTAACCATTAAATTAACCATTAATTTAATTCATTGTCCAGATTCTGTAGATCGTTATCCATGCCCTCCAGAGTCCTGGCCCAACAAAGAGAATGACAAGTGTGTAAAGTATGCGGTTGTTTTGGGGAATATGTATTCAATAATTAATAATTAATAATTATTCATACGGGTTTGAACCAGATACTTATACATGTTAAATCGCCCAACGAGGGGGATAATCTGTTACCTGCATCTGCATTCATATCTATACATCGGATTTTAACCACAAGGGATTATGATCAACCACAGATGTACAGATATTTTACAGACAGGTTAAAATTAGCTCAATTGTCAGAGTAATATTTGTGGGGATTAATTTATGATCGAATCTGCTTGTCCCGCAAGCCTGATCATTCGATATCCATCAAACCTCACAAAATTCTTACTTTATAGACTTTCAAAGCTGTTCCCCTGGCCACGAAGTTCAGCTTTTCTGGTCTATAACGACATCTTTTAAGTATCAATAAATTTGTAAAGCCAGTAGCTTTGACCGGAACATTAAAGGGACTTGGATACGAGCAAAACACAACAGAATCAATGAATGTATATAATGAATTTAATAATTGCAGTACACTACGTATACGGTTACTAACGTTACAGGAATAAAATGTATATACAGACAATAACACAACGACAATGAACAAAACACTAAAAGGATCTGAGAGTGAAAGAAACAGGGAGAGAGAGAGGGAGAGAGACTGGAGGTATCAGTGGCAAATTACAGACTTTAACCCTCTGGGGACCAGAGTGTTTTTGGAGCTCTTGGGATGTTTTGACATGCACTGACATTTGTGCTTTTTTCAGTTATTTATAAACATGTTAATGGCAAAGGTGTAAATTCACTCTATATAGCACAAACTTGGCTACCATGATATCTGAGCAACATGTATGTACATGTTTGTATTTTTAATAGAATAATGTTTATGCGTGGTTATTGAAAAAAAATAAAAATTAAAGTTGCTGAAATGAGGGCTTGAGACGAAGAACCATATAAGTCCATATTTTCACATTTTGAATAATGACATTTTTTTAATTTGGACTCTAAATATTATTTTTTTTTTTACTTGAAGATAGACAACAAAAGTTTCACAATTCTAATGAGATAAGATTTTTTAGTATCAATCTTAAAAATAAAAAGTTAGAGTAATTTACATTTCTGGAATGTGGAAGAACAGTATAAGTCCAGTTAATGTGGAATAACAGTATAAGTCCAATTCATCATATCACTTAAACCACTGGAGATTTGATTCCTTTGTCTTAGTTTTAATACAGTAACAGAACCTTAAAAAAATATTAAACATTTCTTTCTTTCAATTTCTTTTATTTTTTTACCAACATAAATCACCGAACAAAAACACAGACAATACAGTACGAACAATGAACAATACATAGGCCTACTTATAGTACAGAAAATAAACGTCAGTACAAACAATAAACCGTACATACAATCAACAATACATACAAACAATAAACAACAGTAATAACTGTAAACAATACATATTTACAATACAGACATACATCATCATCATTCCTTGCTATGGTTCCATATGCTAGTTAACCATTTTATAATACATTTCATAAATCACCCCATTCATTCATTTACTAAATAAATAACTATATATTCCTATTATACAACATAATATAAGGCATATAAGATAAAATACAACTACTATTATGATTAATTTTACACAATATACACAATATACCCCACCTTACCCTGCACATGACCTACACATACCAGGCTACTCTTCGCATTCTAATGCCCCATAAAATGCTTGGGCCTCCGCTGGCATGTAGGCTAGCATTTTCATAAGATCCTGGTGCTTCTCCTTCTTGACGGGCAGCTGGAGGTGGTTGATTCTTCTTCTGTTTGGTGATCAGCCAGGTCTTCCATCCCTCGTAGAGGCTGTGGCTCCCTTTTGGGTGGACACACCATGGATCAGCAGCTGAAATCATGATTCAACAAGAAATTCAATAAAGATTCTTCTTTCACGCACATATCCCCAACACTGTTAATCTCAGAAGACCTACTCTTTTGTTTTTTACCTGTCACTTTCAACCACATCATGGATGTGATTAGCAAGCCAGGTGGACGCTTTAATGTTGCATCAGGGAGCTGCCTGAAGTCCGGACATTTCATCTCAATGACTTTGAATGGATGCTGCTGCCTGGCTCCACGGATCATCTCGGTGACATCGCTGGGGGTGTGGAGTGTGGACACCTTACGCCTCTTGTCCAGCGTGGCAAAGGAACGGTCACAGGGAAGGAAGGAGTGACCAGACACCATGAACTTCTGCTCTATCTGACTGAAGTACCCTCTAGATACGAGCAGATTCCGTTCCTTTGCCTGGACTAGGGGAGCAAAAGATGTTTCTGCCCACTTCAAAAGACAGCTTGCCACCTCGATGGAACCTCTGTGAGCGATGCCCTCATGCCAGAGGCACATTGTAGGAGGATCGTCAGTGCCCATCTCCTGGATACAGAGGTTGTAGTTGGCCAGCTGCCGTTGATAGTACACGTTGGAGTGTGTCAGGTTTGGTGTGAACACTACCCCCTGCATGTCGATACAAATGACATGGCAGTCATCATTGGCTTTGGCCCACTCTGTGTCAGCCTGCAACTGGGTGTACGCTTTTTCAGCTTTCCGGTGGTGAAGCTCACTCTCGGCTGCGATCTTCAACCTTTCTCCTTCTGTTGTAGCAGCTGTTAATTTTAAAAACAGGGCGTCACATTTCGCACAAGTGTCACTTCTTGGCTGCCCAAAACTGAGGTTCTGCTGCTTGAAGATGTCCCTATAGAGCCAGAACTTTGCAGTGGATGTTGGATTGTGTTCCTTGTACAGGCGGAACATGCGGAGCAGGTTTAAATCAGGGCTCAGGTACTCCCTCTCCACATCTCCCTTCATCCGTGAGTAGTGGTTCGGTTGGCGTGGGAAGCTCAAGATATGCTCTCTTATCCCCTCTCTCACTGCAGGATGAATGCTATGAGGCCTAAAAAATAAACACCACAACTCATGAACAAGGGAAATATAATAAACTATGCTGGTCTGTTTTGCACAATTGCATTGTTTCTGTGACCATAAATGTATAATTATAAACATTCCTCTAAACTATAGGATTTTGTTTTTCACATACAGTAGAGAGAGGTATAAGGGCACAAGCCATCAAACTGACAGTTTTATTGCCCAATAAAATGGTTCCCACCCTCAAGCCCCGCCCCTTTTTATCCCTCCCACCCACTTCCGGTCTGAACACCTGGACCGTGGGAATTTTCCCACGGTCCCCCCTCCTCTTTCCACCTCCCTCACCCCCTCCGGCCACCCCTCCCCTTAGGGTTGTGAGGATTTGAAGTGTGTCAGAGAGAGTTTTATGATTTTAAAAATGTAATACGTTAAAAAATGTTGAAAAAACATTAAAACAATGTGTTTTCAAATCTTTTTTTATTTTATTTTTTTTATTATTTATTTTTTAAGAAGGTTGACCGTAAGGTTGACGAGGTAAGTTCAGTGTTTTATCAAAGTCTGTTGTACATTCAAAACCAGTTTTAAAACAGTGTATAAATGTTAAAAGTATAAATTGTATTTCTTATAAGTGTTAGTGTTAAAATGTCATCAGACAAATAATCGTTTGTGCAAAACGTTGAAAGAGGAAGATAAGTTTAACCAGTTTTGTGTTTAAACATGTGTGAAATGGTAAATGGACTGCATTTATATAGCGCTTTCACAGACCCAATGGCCACCAAAGCGCTTTACAATTTGCCTCACATTCACCCATTCATACACCGACGGGCGACGGCAGCCATGCAAGGCGCCATCCAGCTCGTCGGGAGCAGCTGGGGTTAGGTGTCTTGCTCATGGACACCTCGACACTTGGTCAGGTGGAACCGAGGATTGAACCACCAACCTTCTGGTTTGTAGACAACCCACATGAACCACTGAGCCACTGCCGCCCCACAGAGTGTAATCACAGAGTGAAAGAGCACAGAGTGTAATCTCCGGGATGCACGATAAAAAACACATCTGATCGTACAGGAGGTCTGACAGCAATGATGACAGCAAGGTCTGTACACCACCCCACACCCTGACTCCTCCCACGGCACACCCACACGTGACGTGTGTGGGAAAACACCGCACAGGGAGGACCCTATACACAAACCACACCCTCATGGTGTGATGTCACATGAGATTTAAAAACGAGCGCGAGCTCAGAGCGTAATACTTGTGATTTTTTTATTCAAGTAGAAAACTATGGCCACTGCAGCCCCCAAGACTCCTGAAAGAAGCATTGATGAGGTTATGGAGGATCTGACTTTGGCACCGTGGAAAAAACACGGTCCTTCATTCCACGAGCCAGCGGAGCGTGTGGAATATGTATTCCACCTGTCAGGTGGCCGTGCGTGCATGTACAATTTTGATAAAAACAATCGAGAAGTTAGACTGAGCAACGTGGACGGTGATGAGAAATTTACAACGAATATGACGGAAGACCCCGATTTGATGTTCACGGAGCGAGATTGGATTTTATTTTATACAAAAGTCTGGAGAGACTTGAAAGACGGAGGAGACGAGCCTCTTTTCATTGCTGAGTGGAGCGGGTTAACAATGGGGACACGATACAGACTACTCGCTGATCATGTCCACAAATATGCAGAGGATTACATATACATACTCTGCAGTGATTTCGGAAAGGATGCATCCGTGTGTTCAGAAAAATTCTGTACCCTTATCTGTCTGTAACCTGACAGGTATCCGGCCCTCTCTCAAAATAGACGTAAAAGCTTTAACCACTTCCGGTCCGGTCTTATTTTTCAAAGGTCTGGTCCAAGCGTATTTACTGAAAGCATCTATAACCGTAATTATATATTTAATACCCTGATTGTGTTCAGAAAAAGAAGACATATCGACTAAGTCCATCTGAAACTGTTGGTTTTTCCCATACACCACTACACGGTTCCGTTTATATTTTATTGGTGCAGTTCGATGGAGCGTGTATGTGTCCTGACTTGAAAGCCATTCGGTCACCTCTTTATCAGATAATTTTACACCGTATTCCTGTAAAACAGCCTGTTTTAATCTGTTTTTACCCCCCAAAGCACCGGAATTTGCAGGGTCATAGTAAATCTTTTTCATAAGGTCCTGATTAGCCATGTCGTCACTGTGAGTTTTCAGAGAATAATGAGTCAGATGGCGAAAGTTGTCAAGATTTTATTTTTATTTTTTGCAATCACACGTATGTATATATATATATATATCATCAAACAACAAAGGCTTTTTTATTTTTTTTCCATGTACATTTATTTTTTCCGTGTACATTTATTTATTTCATGAATATCAATTAATTTTTACAAAAACACACATTTTTTCAGGATTTACAAGCATACATAATGAATTAAATGTCGATCATCCAAACAGTAAAATAAACCTCACACACATTTCAAAATTTCTCTCCAGAATGTGTTCAAGTAACAGGTCAATAATTTGGGGGACATCCGCCCCCCTCTTTCTTAACAATCTGCAGACATCAGTTACATACGTACAAAGACATACAATGTTTCCTATTCTAAGAGAGTTCTGACATTCAGGCATTAGTTCGAGGATGTTTTTGTCGTGTACGGATCGGAGTTATGGCTGACGGATATGTTCACCATGTTATTCCAGTCGCTCGATGACTCGCGTGCAGTGTTCATATGACTCATTAACTTCGCTAGACCTGTATCATCCATAGTCGCGTGGGTATTTGTTGCATGATTATCATCGATAATCTTGTAGAGCAGACTTGATACCCCGTGTTTAACATGCGATTTAAAGAAATACTTGGTGATCCAGAATGTGCAGAGATTCCACATTTTCACACAGCGGTAGACTCAGGTTTTTCGACTGCGACGAGTTTCCACTTATCGACAGCAGAGTAGATAATCTCCTCGCAACTTTCATCCACAAGTTTCTGTCTGATAGATCCTAGGTGTTCCACGATGTACATCTCATCCCGGAGTTAGAACAAAATCGTCTCGATAGACCCCTGGATTCTTTGCAGGTGCGGAGTAGTTCCATACAGAGTCAGAGCATGCGCCAGGATATTTTTTAACCCATGGCTGAGGACCTCCTGTCTGATCTCGTCAAAACATCCATAGAAGTAATAGGGACACGGCTCAAATAAACAGGAATGTCTTGTCTGGGACGGATGATCCACAGTGCAACCGTCGCATGTTTGCTTCATCCGCTTGTCTATTAAAAATTCCAATATGATGGCTACAACCGCCTTAATAATCCTATGACCGGCATCCCCTATACACGCATCCGGTTCGTCACCGGTCGTGACGCCAGGGCTCTCTTAGACTGCTGGGGGTGGAGCCGCAGAGGATGCACCAGAACCATGACTTGTGAGGAATGCAAGGTTGTGGTATCCAAAATCTGTACAAATTTTAATCTGCCAGTCGATGTTTCTCTGTGTACATCCATTCGATGCATCTGACACCCCCAAAACCGGTGATAATCATATTGGTGGGTATCCATCAATAGTTCCAAGAGGTGAGTATGATGAGGTGACATCTTCCTGAGACATGTTGTGAGTGTGAGCCAGACTGTCAGAATGGGGAGGTATTTAATGTTTGTAGAGTGTGGGAGGAGCTATATGAACACCCCTCCTGCTGGGCGTGCACCATTCAGGGTGAAACAGTTTGACTTTGATGTTTTTGTACCTCTCATAAGCGTCGGACCATTGAAAAAGCTTATGTATTTTAGAAAAAATGTCTTCCAGTACGGGTAAATCCTTCCATTGAAACATAAATTTTAAATCGTAGTATTCTAAATGTTCACTCTCGGTAATGGGCCATGAACACACGGATGCATCCTTTCCGAAATCACTGCAGAGTATGTATATGTAATCCTCTGCATATTTGTGGACATGATCAGCGAGTAGTCTGTATCGTGTCCCCATTGTTAACCTGCTCCACTCAGCAATGAAAAGAGGCTCGTCTCCTCCGTCTTTCAAGTCTCTCCAGACTTTTGTATAAAATAAAATCCAATCTCGCTCCGTGAACATCAAATCGGGTCTTCCGTCATATTCGTTGTAAATTTCTCATCACCGTCCACGTTGCTCAGTCTAACTTCTCGATTGTTTTTATCAAAATTGTACATGCACGCAGGGCCACCTGACAGGTGGAATACATATTCCACACGCTCCGCTGGCTCGTGGAGAAACCTCGTTAATGAAGGACCGTGTTTTTTCCGCGGTGCCAAAGTCAGATCCTCCATAACCTCATCAATGCTTCTTTCAGGAGTCTTGGGGGCTGCAGTGGCCATAGTTTTCTACTTGAATTAAAAAATCACAAGTATTACGCTCTGAGCTCGCGCTCGTTTTTAAATCTCATGTGACATCACACCATGAGGGTGTGGTTTGTGTATGACGCTAGGGTCCTCCCTGTGCAGTGTTTTCCCACACATGCACGTGTGGGTGTGCCGTGGGAGGAGTCAGGGTGTGGGGTGGTGTACAGACCTTGCTGTCATCATTGCTGTCAGACCTCCTGTACGATCAGATGTGTTTTTTATCGTGCATCCCGGAGATTACACTCTGTGCTCTTTCACACATGTTTAAACACAAAACTGGTTAAACTTATCTTCCTCTTTCAACGTTTTGCACAAACGATTATTTGTCTGATGACATTTTAACACTAACACTTATAAGAAATACAATTTATACTTTTAACATTTATACACTGTTTTAAAACTGGTTTTGAATGTACAACAGACTTTGATAAAACACTGAACTTACCTCGTCAACCTTACGGTCAACCTTCTTAAAAAATAAATAATAAAAAAAATAAAATAAAAAAAGATTTGAAAACACATTGTTTTAATGTTTTTTCAACATTTTTTAACGTTTTACATTTTTAAAATCATAAAACTCTCTCTGACACACTTCAAATCCTCACAACCCTAAGGGGAGGGGTGGCCGGAGGGGGTGAGGGAGGTGGAAAGAGGAGGGGGGACCGTGGGAAAATTCCCACGGTCCAGGTGTTCAGACCGGAAGTGGGTGGGAGGGATAAAAAGGGGCGGGGCTTGAGGGTGGGAACCATTTTATTGGGCAATAAAACTGTCAGTTTGGTGGATTGTGCCCTTATACCTCTCTCTTACAGTCATTAAAGGGATACTTCAGGATTTAGCATTAAGCTTTGTATCATTAGAAAACCGAATTCTTTTTAGTATTTTCGAATTACCATGCTTTTCTCCCTCATTTCCCCCTGAGATGAGAGATTTATGTATTTTTTGTCTGGAAAAAATCCTCCGATGACGCAAAAATTGTCATTGTTTACATGCACACCTTTTGTTTCAATCTAACTGAATTTATTCCGATTTGTGAATCTGAATGTAGTGTTTACATGGATGCTAAACATGTGATTGATTGATGTGTGCATTTTAGCATTGCAATCTGGGAGTTGTTGTCTTTCATCCCCATAAATCAAAAATACATTTTCTGGCTTTTAGAAGGCTCCATTCAAAAATAATTTCACATTTCTACTACATAAATGACCCATTTTAAATACACATTAATCTTTCCAGAGCTGAAGTATCCCTTTAAGATCCACATGTTGTAATGATACAAAGAATAATCATACATTACATTTGCATAGCACTTTATCTCTGATATCGATTTCAAAGTGCAAAAATATGTTTCCTGACTGGGCAACAACAGTGAGCTGAATCCTAACCATTACGGTATGTGCACACTGGCGTTATAGGGTGGCAAGGCACCCAACGCTCTATATTGCCAGCGTCCAGTGCACCATTAGACCAGGGAATGTTGTAGGTGTGACAATGGTGCAGCTTTAAAAACTAACAGGACGAGAGCATGAGGTCCTTCAAGATTTGTTTTTTTTTTACTTACCTGTTCTTATGTTTTCCTCTGAAGTCCTCTAATGGAGACCTGACTTTAGCTACCTGCTCTGTTCCCTCAGACTGACTGCCTAACTTTTCTTGAATAACCTTTTCAAAGATAAGTAACTTTAAATAAATATGTTATGGACAATGTATCTAATTAAAATCATGCATGTAATAAAAAGTTAACAAACGGAAAAGGCTAGGCTATATAAAACTTGCCTGTAGGCGACTGTTGGTCAGTTGAAAGACTGACATAAATGTGAGTTTACAAACAGCAAGTCTTTGGCCTCCTTGTTGCACATGGTACTTGAAGGTGTACTTCCTCTTAGTAATCTCAGTGTCAGGCCCACGTGGTCGTCTGCGACTCACCTTGTACTAGAAGTAAAAAGACATGAAGTAAAAAGACATTTACCATAGCGTAGCAGGCTAGCCGTATTGTAGAGCTGTCAGGTTAAGGTCATTAAGTACGTGAGTAGGCTTTGGTTAGGAGAATGAATAAGCCTTTTAGGGCACCAAAGCGCTGTGGTCTGACTGTAATGCACTTGGTGGCCTACTTGATGCTGATCATCCTTCATCCATCCTCACAAAATTTAACATTTACAGTGATCAGGCACATGTGCAGTCTTAGTGAATTGAAGGCATACAGTAGTATTCAATTCACTGGTTATTTCATGGGCCTACATTGTGATGCATTGCATACTGTTGACATGATATGGTCATGAATTGCTTAAGTTAGCCTACCTGCTCCAAACCAGAGAGAATGATAGCGTGCTGCCTCTCATAAGAGACAGCATAAAACTCTGTGAAGAGCTGGAGTTTTCTTTGTTCTGTTAGGCTTGAACACTGCCTGGGACACGTCTCCTTGCACACCTTGCCCTTAACAAAAACAAAGTCACATTAGAGTTTTTTGTTATATATAGCTATAGAACACTAGAGCTATTAGCAGCTATTAAGGTTACTACCTATAATATATAACGTAACAGCTTACACAATCAATGCATTTTTTTATTATTACCTTTTATTTATTTTATTTATTAAAAAATGAGTAACAAACAAATATAGCATACAATATTACAAAACAAAGTGTTGCATAAATGGTAACATGGGATCCAAAAAGTATATCAAAATATTTTAAACACGTCAATGACTTTATTTTTTTTTATTTTACCAATTTCAGTGAAGACATAAAGCAATCAAAGTCTAATTTTCTCAGCTTTCATTTCGACCCATTCATGACTTGATTCGCTAAACAGTCAGAGCTGTATGAACATTAGTAACGTTAGACGCCCAGTAATATGCCCCCTGACTGTAACCAGCTACGTTACAAAGTAACTGGCTGGCCAGACTGTTGTGGTTGTTAACCAGTTCTTCATTGTTATCTGTTGTCGTAATACCGTTGTAAAGTCATGTTTGTAAGCATGCCTGGGGGGCTGCCGTGTTCTGTGACTGGCAAAGTAAAAAGAGTAAACAAGTAGCGTTATACCCAAGCTCTGCTCGTGTGTGTGTGTCTTTTCCTGAACATAACATTTGGCGACGAGGATGGCTTTATCTTTGCCTCCACCTGAGCCATTTCTGCCCCACGCTGGCGAACCTGTTGTGCCGTGGGAGCGCTGGTATGTGTAATTTCAGACGTACCTTGTTGCCGCGGGCTTGGATGATGTCTCGGATGAGAGAAAACGCGCGCTTCTCCTCCATTGTCTCGGTGCAGAGGGACTACGGATCTTCCAATCACTCGGCACCGCACAGACATACTCTGAAGCTGTTGCGCAATTAAAGGGACATTTTCAAAAGACTCATAGCGTGCTGTTAAAACGCTTAAACTTCAGACAAAGATGCCAACGATCGGGTGAGTCAGCCAGCCAGTTTGTCGCTGATTTAAGAAGCCTTGCTGAGCCATGCAAATTCGGTGCTCTACGTGATGAATTAATTAGAGACCAAATTATTGAAAAAACAAGCAGGAGTCAGAGAGAGATTGTTAATGGAGGATGATGAACTTACGCTGGATAAGGCTCTCACTCTGGCACTCCAAATTGAGGAAGCTACTCAGTGTGCAGCTAAAATAGCAGAGAATAATGCAGCTAAAACTGATGTCACCACTGTACCCACAAATGCAGTCACTGATGAGAGGTTCCAGCCTGCAGGTGAAATCATCCAGCAAACGCAGCCTCAATCAAGCCAACAAAGACAGAAATGTGGCAACTGTGGCTCCATTCGTCATGCCAACAGGTCACCAGACTGCCCAGCTATCGGCCAAAAGTGTAGGCATTGCGGTAAGCTCAACCATTTTGCAAGGTGGTGCAGATCAAAGTCCAGCTCAGGCTCACGTACCTCATCTCAGCCCTCACCAGCAGTAGTTCACATGGTTGGTCCTCATTCAGTCACTTTCTCTACATGTGGTGTACAGCTGAAAGACTGTTGCATTCCACTGCTTCTGGACACAGGAGCTAAAGTGTCGTTGCTTAATATGGCCACCTACAAGAAATTTTTCTCTGACGTGGAGCTACAACCATCACCTCTAAAACTATGTGGTTATGGTCAAGCCAGCATTGCAGTGACTGGATTAATTAAGCTGCCGGTACAATATGGAAAAAAACGTCTGGTTGAGTTCCCATTCTACATCACACAGCACGGTGCTAATATTCTGGGTCTGGACCTGTTCATTAGTCTTGGTTTTTCCCTGCATGACAACAGTGGAGTGACTATCCTTCAGGTGGACTCTCCATGGCACACACAGTTTCCCAATCTATTCAGTGGTTTAGGCTGCCTTTCTGCTTTCGCACACAAACCTTTGCTTAACCCGGATGTACCGCCCGTCATCCAGCCACTACGAAGAGTGCCTCTCGCCATGCGTGACCAGGTCACCACTGAACTGCAGGGCATGCTAACAGCAGACCTCATTGAGCCCATCGATGCTTCTCCGTGGGTCTCAAATCTTGTGATTGTGAAAAAACAGTCAGGGGGCATACGTCTATGCATTGACCTTCGGGGCCCTAATAAGGCAGTGGTGCCAGACAAATACCCACTGCCGACAATTGAGGAACTTACAACACTTTTCCATGGCTCCTCAGTGTTCACGAAGCTGGATCTTAAGCAAGGTTACATGCAGATACCCCTGCACAAGGACAGTAGAAACCTGACTGCATTCGTTACTCACATGGGGGTGTTCCGTTTCAAGAGAATCCCTTTTGGCCTTAGTTCAGCACCTAGCTGCATTCAGAAAATCATGGCCACTGTCCTAGCAGGGCTTCCGGGTACGGCTGTGTACTTGGATGATATTGTGGTACATGGAAAGGATGTGGCCGCTCACAATGAATGCATGAGACAGGTGTTCACAGCTCTGTCTAAACACAATCTGACGTTGAACACAGAAAAATGTGTGTTTGCAGCCCCAGCAATAGACTTTGTTGGCCTTCGGGTGTCCAGCGCGGGTATCACACCGCTGCAGTCCAATGTAGAGGCCATCCTCAACCTTCCTGTGCCGGCCTCGGCTGGAAAGCTTGCATCCTTCCTTGGCATGACTGCTTACTATCTCAGAGTCTTACCTCAGTATTCAGCAATCACTGCACCCCTGCGACAGTTGCTCAAAAATGACACCCCCTGGGCATGGACAGCAGAGTGTGAACGTGCTATTCAACAACTCATGAACCTCCTCACGTCACCACCAACACTAGCTCATTTTGATCTCTCCAGTCCTACCCTAGTGACATGTGACGCATCAGCGGTGGCAGTCGGAGCAGTCCTGTCACAGATGCATGGCGGAATTGAAAGGCCTATTGCTTTCGCTTCGCGAGCCCTGAGTATTGGAGAGCAGAAGTACTCAGTGGGAGAGAGAGAGGCACTGGCGTGCATTTGGGCATGTGAGCGCTGGCACATGTACTTATATGGACGATCTTTTACTCTCAGAACAGACCACCAGGCGCTTACTGCCCTCATGTCCTCTGCGGGAACTGGCCACAAGCCACTCAGACTCCACCGATGGGCTGACAGGTTGAGTCAGTACAATTACCAGCTGCAGTTTACCCCTGGAAAAGACAACGTGGTTGCAGATTTACTGTCACGTTCAGCGGTGGAGTCAACCACCACAGCCAGACAGCCGGAGTCAGACATAGAGAGTGACCTGGTGCAGTTAGTGTATGGGCCCTTACAGACCTCAGTGTCTCTTGAGGAACTTCAGCACGAGTCTGCAGCAGACCCACTCTTCATTACCCTCAGCACCTACATTCGGTCAGGATGGCCAGCTCAGGTGAGCTCTGACCTGATCCCCTACTCACGAGTCAAGACAGAACTGACATGCTGGGGTGAGTCATGCATTGCAAGGGGGCACCGAGCAGTCATTCCTCCGCCCCTTAGGGAGCGGGTTCTGTCAATGGCACACGAGGGCCATGTGGGGATAGTTAAACTGAAACAAAGATGTAGAGACTTGGTTTGGTGGCCAGGGATTGATAGAGACCTAGAAGCTCTTGTACGTGACTGTACACCTTGTCTGCTTAGTGGCAAAACAGGAACTCCAGCCCCACCACCCTTGCAGCCTGTCGACTGGCCTGTTAAGCCATGGGAGCATCTACAGATGGACATATGTGGGGAGCTCGCCTCTGTTCCCCACCATCAGCAGTTCCTAGTCGTGGTGTATGACCTCCACTCAAAGTGGCCTGAGGTTGTGCCTATGGGCTCAGTTACAGCCTCTGCAATGATCGAGTCCCTGGAGCAGCTCTTTTCCCGTTGGGGCATTCCGTGGGCCATTACCACAGACAATGGGCCACAGTTCATCTCCAGTGCGTTTTCATCCTACCTGTCGGCCAAGGGAATAGTCCACATACGTACTGCCTACTACCATCCTCAAGCTAATGGTGGCGTAGAAAGGTTTAACCAAAGTCTGAAGAATGGCATACGTGCACACCTTGCCCAAGGTTTTCCATTTAAAGCTTCTCTCTCCCAAACACTCTTGCATTATCGCGCCACCCAGCATGCCACTACGGGAGTTTCCCCTGCCAGTCTCATGCTTGGCAGGGAACTAGAATTACCTTTGACTAGGCTCCGTCCGCCTCATAAGCTCCCAGGGAACACTTCTGCCCGGGCACGGGTTCATCAACGTCAGCGCAACATGAGAGCGAGATATGACCGCAAGCATCGTACTCGGGCTACCCAGATACGAGCACAGGATTGGGTAAGAGCCCGTAGGCCACACCGTAGCAATAAACTGGGCTCTTTTCCGTCCGAGCCCCTCCAGGTCAAACGGCAGTTAGGGCCAGTCACTTTTGAGCTTGCTAATGGGTCTCGTTGGCATGCCAGTTGTCTTCGAAGAGTGCCCGCACCTTCCGTTAGGGATGAATGCCTGAACCGATCTGGGGTCATGGACTCCATTCTGGCCCCACCGAATCTGGATCCTGATGAAGTCATCAGGCAGGAAGGGGGAACTGATCACTGTCAAAGCTCGCAATCTACTGATGCCCCTGCGTCAACTCGTCCTGTGAGGGCGAGGGCACGTCCTGCACACTTCCAGGACTTTGAGGCTATATTTCATACTTAAGCTTGGTGGGAGGGGGGGAAATGTTGTGGTTGTTAACCAGTTCTTCATTGTTATCTGTTGTCGTAATACCGTTGTAAAGTCATGTTTGTAAGCATGCCTGGGGGGCTGCCGTGTTCTGTGACTGGCAAAGTAAAAAGAGTAGACAAGTAGCGTTATACCCAAGCTCTGCTCGTGTGTGTGTGTGTCTTTTCCTGAACATAACACAGACATCAAACGCAGCTATAATGTTTCGATTCATTTATCCTCGGTTATAAGGAGTAGTAGCCTACAGCATTAATTTCGACCCATTCATGAATTGATCCGTTAAACAGAGTGAGCTATATGAATGAACTGTAGTAACGTTAGACGACGCGCAGGAGCCTACACGCCCCTCTGACTGTAACAGTAGCTGCTAAGTTAGATACTTTGTATACGGTTCTTTCACTCACCTCTTTCGGTGGACTTTTTCCTCGTTTTTGCTCTCCTCTCCGGTTCACATATGGTTTCCCAGCATCCCTCAAAGACTTCCTTGCTCTGTCCTTCCATTCATTCATGTTCGCTCTCCTTTTTTTGCCGAGGTTTTGCCTTTTAATGTCCGCAGCGGACATGAAAGCAACCGGCGTCTCCATTTTTCGTTAGTGGACATAAACGGTTTTTCCGCGTGAGACTATTTTAAAATTTAAAATACAGAGTTTTGGTCGCGCAAACACACCCCCAAAGTGATTCTGTATACAAAGTGGCACACATACATTCAAGTCACATGGTTATCTCAATTTTTGTTTTTTTGGACTTATACGGTTGTTCGTCGCATGAACACAAATAAGACCACAAAACACATATTGATTATTTCTTCACAAGACTTTTGAAAATTGTATCACATAGCCTAGAATATTTGCTCCAAAACTATGTGAGAATCATCCTGACTACTCATTCAGATAAGTCAATAAAGTCTTTTACATTTTTAATGACGTGTTTTGTTTGAGAAAGCTTTATGCAGGAGGCGTGATCTCTCATTAATATGTGTGGCATTCCACACCTGAGAAAGACAAAGACCCTCCCCATAATGGCCCTATTAGGTGCTATCAGGCCATATCATTACAGGAGCCTTGCACAAAGAATGAGGAGATTTAAAAAAGAATGGCTTTTAGATTGTTTGGATTTATATAAGGAAAATACAGGGTGCATACGTCTGGACACTTCTATCACACACCCTTCACCATATAGACATGGTTTTATTTCAGTTCAAAGTTCAAAGTTAGAGTTGGAAACATCTTGAAAAGAAAATTGTCTTTCTCCATAAATGTCTTAGTTTGATCATACATATTTCAAAGTTGAGGATTCATTATTTTGATATAGCTTGAACAAACACTATAACATCTTAGTTGATTAGTTTATTGACAAAACATACTATATATTTAACATATGAGCAGAAACTCCTAAAAAAAGCTTATTTGATGTCTATTTTAGAGTAAAAACTTTATCCAAAACGAGTCAACGAAATGTTGTCTGTTATTTAGTCTGTAACAGTGCGTATCTGTGCGTTCATTCATTCATTCATTCACACACACACACACAAACATGATTCACATTTAACAGTATGCTATTTTTCCGTTTACAGACACTACGTTATTCTATATCGCGATTAGAACAAAGCACTTGCAAAAAACACTTACTTCTCAGCTGAATCTGTTCATCCTCGAAGTGAAAATAAACCCAGTGGTAAATGTCCCAGGATTGTTCCTCATATAGCCGCGCAAGACGACAGTAGATTAATCTGACTAAAAAATAATGTGTGTTCTCTTACGAGAGTATCTCTCGTACTGCGTAATAGCTTTACGCTAGGGGAAAAACTCTTTTCCGCGAGATATTGAAGCCAAAAATTATCCTTAATTTTTTAATAATGTAAAACGCTTTGCAGCAGCAAGCAGACATAGGCGAAACAGCTCGCGCGCCTATTGGCTGCTCTGCAGCAAATGCAGCAGCCTATCGAGAGAGACTCTGCGTGACGTAATAACCAATGGGGGCCATTCGCGCCCTTATCGTCACGTCCCGCCAGAAGGGGCGTGGTCTCACCCTATAAATATGCTCGTTAGGCTGATACAAACTGATTTTTACCTCTTCAGCGAAGCACACGCATCGCTGGATCCGGAGTGAGAAGCCGCGCCGTTGAAGCAAGCCTTTCAGCGGGACGAGCTCTGGAGTCGCTGGCCTCGCCGCCTTCAACTGCCGTACCTGCTGCGCTTTCCGGCGTCATATATCCTTTTCATACTCTGTGTGTATTTACTCTGTTGAGAGTGTTTGTCAGCTTACTTCGCGACTCACACTTCTCTCACAAAAGAGCAGCGTCTTTTTAAAGATGCCTTCCTGTGGCTCGTGCCGCGCCCCGCTCAGCGATGGAGACCGGCACGTCATCTGTGTTTCCTGCCTGGGTGAGGATCACGCGGCTCTCGCGCTCGCTGACGGCGGATGCCCTCATTGCGAGCTTTTGCCCATGGTGACTCTGAGGACTCGCCTGGCATCATTCTCCGAGCCTTCACCGCAGCCCGCCGTGGTGCCGCGCCGCAAGAAGCGCCGCGCCCAGCGCGCTCCCGAGCTCTCTCCAGCCCGCCAAAGCTCGCCGGTTCGCCCGCCAGCTTCGCTGGTTTCGCTCGAGTCGCTCACTGACGGACAACGGCCGCCGCCTGCCGCCGCGTCCATCCAGGAGTTTGACGAACCCACCGAGGCGTGTTCTCTTCTGGCGTCAGATAGTGAGGATTGGGCGAGCTCCGTGGATCTCCCCCCGCTAGCGTTTCCCGCCAGCCCTCTGGTAAGAGAACCGGCATTGAGACTGAGCTGATGCGTCTGCTCTCTCAGGCCGTGGAAAGCATCGGCCTCGAGTGGGAGGCGCCCGCGCAGCCGCCGCGCAACAGAATGGACGGACGCTTTCTCGGAAATGACGAGGCTCCGTCGAAATCGCGGCCCGCGCCCTTCCTCCCGGAACTTCACGAGGAAGTGACTAAGTCGTGGAACGCCCCCTTCTCCGCCAGGCTCCGTACCTCTGCCTCTGCTGCTTTCTCCTCGGTGGATGGCGCGAAGGACAGAGGATACCTTTCTGTTCCTCCTGTGGAACCAGCTGTAGCGTCTCATCTCTGCCCGCCCTCCGCTGGACGGCGCGCGCACACGACGCTACCCTCTAAAGCCTGCCGAGTGACGTCAACTATGCACGGTCGCGCTTACACCGCCGCCGGGCAAGCAGTTTCAGCGCTGCACACTATGGCTATCCTGCAGATCTACCAGGCCGACCTTCTCCTTAAATTGGACGAGGAAGGACCCGAAGCGATCTGCGTGGCGGACCTGAGAAGCGCTACAGACCTCGCTCTTCGCGCTACCAAAGCCGCCGCACAGGCCATAGGACGGAACTTGGCCTCTCTCACCGTGGCTGAGAGACATTTATGGCTGACGCTGTCCGAGATGACGGAAGCCGAGCGCTCTGTGTTCCTCGACGCGCCCATTTCGCGAGCGGGCCTTTTCGGATCTGCCGTCAAAGATTTCGCGGACAGATTCGTGGAGGTGCAAAAGACTTCGCAGGCCATGAAGCACTTCCTTCCGAAGCGCTCGAGCTCCGCTGCAGGCCGCTCAAAACAGCCGTCTGCTCGCAGTTCTCAGCCGCAGCCTGCACCGCCCGCCGCCGCCGCTTCACAGCGCCGCCACGCCCGAGACCAAAGACCGCGCTCTCGCTCTGCTGGACGCCGCCCCCCTCAGTGCGGGCCCCGGCCGAGGATTGAGATCAATCCCGAGGCCTCAAAATCTTCCTAGCCATTCTAGGAAAGCGACGGTGTTCAGATCCCGCTGCGGCCGGATTTCCACCAAAACTTCTCGCTCGGTCAGTTCCAAACATCGCGACTGTCCCAGTGTATTTCGCAGTGAGCCAGCCGGTGTCTCAGCCCGTTTGCCTGCGCACAAAAGCCGTTTTTACGGCTACCCAGATAAATCCAATAAAGAGTGCATTTTCTGGTGTTCCGGCCACGGCCGATGGTGTTATAAGTGTTGTAAGAATGCCCACCCAGTGCCCATTCACACACTCAGACACAGCCCGCCACAGTGCAGGGCTAGCACTAATAAAATCGACTCCGGTCGATTGTGCAAACAATGTAGTAAACGCGCCCATGTCACCATGCCCGCTCACACTACATGCTGCGTGTCCCTTGGTTTCTGTAAAAACGAAACCAACACACATTCAGTCGGCCATGAACGACGGTGTTTTCAGTGTAATAAATGTGCCCGCAGCCCCGCGCCCACATTTTCTCACAGACACGCCGATTCCTACGGGATCTCCCCCGCTCGCTTTTTCTGCACTATCTGCCATAAAAAAGCCGAGCGCGGTCAGGCCGCCCGCTGTGATCAGCGCGCCCCCCGCCTCGAACGCTGTAAACACGGTGTTGTGTTCCCAGTATGCCCGGGCTCTCGAGTTGCCGTTTTGCCGCGACCAGAGCCCGGATTTCATTCTGCCCCTAGCTATTCATGCAGATGCGTGGTCAAAGCTTCCCGGGGTATCAGAATGGGTGCTGAACACTATAAAGAGAGGCTATTCGCTACAATTCGCTCGACGCCCACGCCGCTATACGGTGCGCGTCGAAACTACGGTGAAAAACGAAGTGTCTCATCTACTTCGTGCCGAGATAGCGAAACTACTGAGCAAAGGGGCTATAGAACCTTTATCTCAGGCTCAGAGCGAAGGGGGCCTATACAGCAGATATTTTCTGGTACCGAAAAAGGATGAAGGTCTCAGACCTATTTTAGATCTGCGACAGCTGAACAGAGCGCTTGTCAAACGCCAGTTCAGAATGCTTACGACCAGGAAAATCCTCGCGCAAGTGCGCCACGGGGACTGGTTTATGTCAATAGATCTGAAAGACGCCTATTTCCAGATACAAATAGCGTCCCATCACAGGCGATTTTTGAGATTCGCCTTCGAGGGCCAGGCATATCAATACACAGTCCTGCCGTTCGGCCTGTCCCTAGCACCTCGTACATTTACGAAGTGCATGGACGCGGCGCTCGCACCCCTGAGACGCAGACGGTCCAGCTGCTGTGGAAAACGTTCGGCAGAGCACAAGTGGACGATTGGCTGATTCTAGCTCGATCACGATCGGAGCTCATAGAACACAGGGCCGCATTACTCGAGCACCTCGAGAAGCTGGGCCTCACAGTCAATTGGGCGAAGAGCTCACTGTCTCCCAGTCGGAAAATTTCCTTTCTGGGAACCGTGTTGGACTCGCTGTCCATGACAGCACGCCTGTCACCAGAGCGCGTACTGAGTATTCAGCGCGGCGTGAAATCCTTCCGCCACGGCGCGATAGTTCCGCTCAAAAGGTTTCAGAAAGTGCTGGGGCTGATGGCCTCAGCAGCCTCTGTACTCCAGTTGGGCTTGCTCCGCATGCGCCCACTGCAGATGTGGCTGAAAGCGCGGGTTCCACCCAGGGCATGGACAGCGGGTCTGTTTCGCCTCAGGGTCGACCTTCAGTGCGTTTCAGCTCTGGAACCTTGGAAAGTGACCGACTGGTATCAGTCAGGTGTGAGTCTGGGGACCGCTTCGAGTGTGAAGGTGGTGTCTACGGACGCCTCCACCTCGGGGTGGGGAGCGCTGCTCGAGGGCAGACCGCTAGCTGGCCTGTGGTCAGAACGGGAAAAGCTCCTTCACATAAACTGCTTGGAGATGATAGCAGTCGACAAAGCGCTACGGCTTTTTTGTCCCCAGATAACAGGCCACCACGTCTTAGTCCGGTCGGACAACATGTCAGTGGTGGCATACATAAATCGCCAGGGCGGCGTCAGGTCACGAAACCTTCACAGGCTGACGGAACGCCTCCTGGTCTGGGCTCAGCACAGCCTGCTCTCACTGAGAGCGGCGCACGTGCCTGGTCACCTGAATGTGGGACCAGACAGACTGTCCAGGAACAAGGTCCCGGCAGGGGAATGGTCGCTGCACCCGCAGACGGTCCAGCTGCTGTGGAAAACGTTCGGCAGAGCACAAGTGGACCTGTTCGCGTCCCACGAAAACGCTCATTGCCCGGAGTTTTTCTCGAAAAGCAAGGACGCGCTGGCTCATGTTTGGCCCCGCTGCCCCCTATATGCTTTTCCTCCCGTCTCGCTCCTGCCTCAGGTGTTGGAACGAATCAGGGAGAACGGATGCCCAGTGCTGCTCGTAGCTCCGCTCTGGACAAACCAGACGTGGTTCCCTGCCCTGATGCAGCTGACCAGCACTGCCCCATGGCCTGTACCATTGAGGAGAGACCTCCTCTCTCAGGTGGAGGGCTCGATTTGGCACCCTCGCCCGGAGTTGTGGTCCCTGCACGCATGGGCCATCAACGGGTACCCGCTAGCCTCCCAGAAGGAGTGTTAAACACGATCGCGCAGGCTAGAGCTCCGTCTACCAGGCGGCTCTACTCCTCGAAATGGTCTGTTTTCTCTGCATGGTGTCAAGCCCAGAGCTTTTCACCTGTGGAGTGCGGGGTTTCGGAAGTGCTTTCCTTCCTTCAAGAGCTACTGGATAAGGGCAGGACCCCATCCACGCTCAAAGTGTATGTGGCGGCCATAGCAACGTTTGCAAAACCGGTGTCTGGCCAGTCGCTGGGGAAAACGACTTAGTCGTGCGTTTCCTTAGGGGAGCTCGGAGGCTGAACCCTCCCAGGCCCCCTTCAGTCCCGACGTGGGACCTTTCCACGGTCCTGGAGGCCATGAAAGGCGCCCCGTTCGAGCCAATCCAGCTGGTGGACATGAAACACCTGTCGTTCAAAACAGTGTTTCTCATGGCTCTCGCTTCAGTGAAGCGCATAGGGGACTTACAGGCGCTTTCAGTAAGCGCGTCGTGTATGGAGTTTGGGCCTAATGACTCGAAGGTCATTCTCAAACCAAAGCACGGGTATGTCCCGAAATCCCTCAATACACCGTTCAGGGCCCAGGTAATTTCCCTGTCCGCCCTTCCGGTTCTCAGTGAGGAGGATGATGCGAGTCTCCTTTGCCCCGTCAGGGCATTGAGAGCTTATGTGTCACGCTCGTCCGTTTTCAGACAGACGGAGCAGCTTTTTGTTTTGTTTGGCGGGCGTTCCAAGGGACTCGCCGCCTCAAAACAGAGCCTATCCAGATGGATAGTGGACGCCATTGCGCTCGCTTACTCTGCGAAGGGCCTACAGTGCCCTTTGGGTGTCAGGGCGCACTCCACGAGAGGCGTGGCCTCTTCGTGGGCGTGGTCAAGCGGGGTTTCCCTGCAAGATATCTGTACGGCCGCGGGCTGGGCCTCGCCGTCTACATTTATAAAATACTATAACCTGGAGGTACCCGCCTTACAAGCTAAGCTTTTGGCGGTTTAAAATTCAGTGCTATCTGCCCCGCTTTGCGGCCCAGATGCTGAGTTTACTGCAGCCCCATGAGTGTTGACACACGTATGGCTACCCAGATCAGGCTGAAAGCTTTCACCCTGGCTGCGCGTTTTGTTGTCATATAATAGCCCCGCTGGGTGCTTTTTTATAAGGAATGACGCTTCCAGCCTCTCTTCCTCCACTCTATGTGAGTTTATGGTGATTATGCACTACATGAGCCCTGGGCTTCGGCCCCGGGACTTTGGTGTTGGATCCCTGTACGCACGGCGTGTTGCATTGTGTTCCCCTAGCGTAAAGCTATTACGCAGTACGAGAGATACTCTCGTAAGAGAACGTACTCGGTTACTAACGTAACCTCTGTTCTCTCTAGAGAGGGAACGAGTACTGCGTATCTTGCCGTGCTTGGAATACGCTCTGGTTCGCTTCAGCGGTAAAAACCAGTTTGTATCAGCCTAACGAGCATATTTATAGGGTGAGACCACGCCCCTTCTGGCGGGACGTGACGATAAGGGCGCGAATGGCCCCCATTGGTTATTACGTCACGCAGAGTCTCTCTCGATAGGCTGCTGCATTTGCTGCAGAGCAGCCAATAGGCGCGCGAGCTGTTTCGCCTATGTCTGCTTGCTGCTGCAAAGCGTTTTACATTATTAAAAAATTAAGGATAATTTTTGGCTTCAATATCTCGCGGAAAAGAGTTTTTCCCCTAGCGTAAAGCTATTACGCAGTACTCGTTCCCTCTGTAGAGAGAACAGAGGTTACGTTAGTAACCGAGTACGTTTTCAGAGTTTATGGGCGTTAACGCGTCTCAATGTGTTGCTTCACATATTTGCATTTGAATAGCGCGTGCTCTCCGTGGGCGTGTCACATTACCAGAGATAATCAGCTGAGAGAACGATAATGAGACGGGCTGACACGTCTCTCTTTTTATATAGATGACATAAACGGAGAATAATAATTTTAGTTTTGAATCGGATCATTTAAAAGTTCAAACTCAAATGATTTAAAAGATATATTGCTTATGGCTGGGTGAATAGTTTTAGCTGAGTTGTGTTGAAGATTAGAGACGTGCTCCAGAAAAAAAGTTCACGGTGACCGAGAGGCAGAACGCACACCCTGTTTATTTTCTTTATTTTACAAAAGCACAATATTTTATTTCGATTGTATGTGGGCACATAAAAAAGTAGACATTTAACAGATTATTTTCTCATATTTCTTAACTCTATATGAACAGAAATGATGGTAGTACTTTAAGTCTATTTTTCTGCTATGTGAAAAAAAAACGAGCAAAACGCGCCCGCGCGTTTCTGGTCCCCAGAGGGTTAAGACCATTGAGAGACACCACGAAAAACACAATCTTACTGGCTCTGAAGACTCGATAAACGAATACTTGCATTTTTGGTTCTTATGTGGCTGAACACGGCTGCGTGAGTGAGCTGCGTGTCTTGTGTCTTCCGTTGGAGTGTCACGTGGTTGCGGCTGGTCCGAGGAGCGCGCATGTGTGGCGTTGGAGCGTCACGTGGTGTGCGGGTGTGTCTGGAGAGCGCGCAATTTCAGAGGCTTAAAAGGTCTTCGACGTAATTTAAAGTTACCAAAGGAATAATTCAGGGGGACGGGGGCGGGTGAAAGAAACTATGAAGAACCGATGAAGAAACTATTAAAAGATTCTGGTAATACTTATATGTTGTTGTTATCGACATATAATTTACCCAGTCATTTCAATCTTCACAGTACCAGGTTATAAAGACCAAATATGCCACACATACCATTCTGTTTACCCATGGTATGCAAAATCTGGAACATTAACCCATTCGAGTTTACAGGAACATAGACCAAACACATACAGGAAAATCATGAGATGGGACATCAGATAAATGTTAATACAGTTATCACATGGTTATATATATATAGAATATACTGTATATAGGATTACACAGGGTTCATTTCTCCTTCTCAGCAAGAATTAGGAGAAATCACACTCTCTGGGACATTCCAAGGGGGTAATAAAACTCAGTCTTGTAAGAGAACACCCCGTTCTGTGTGTGTGTGTGTGTGAGTCTTTGTGTGTGTGTGTGTGTGTGTGTGTGTGTGTGTGTGTGTTGGAGTGTGCTCGTGTCCATCTGGCTTCGCTCTGAGGAGATAGCGATCTTTTTGAGGCCGGACTCCTGGCTGTCAGTGTGTGTGTGTCAAGCAACGCCATTAGGGACAGACTTTCTGTGGACTCGCTGGTGAGTTACTAAAGGCGAGTCGAAGGTTAAAAGCTTTTCCCTCCCCAAACTTAGAATGTAGAATAGAGTCATACTATTCAGTAGCCCTCTGCTTGTTTCCATGGCAAGGACCCACCCAATCTCACCTGATCTCACTTCCTCCTAATCAATGGTTCACTTTATAAGCCCCACCCATTCCTTTGTCCTGCCTGGCAGCAACACAAGCACATGTGAGGACCCTCAGTCTCTGTGATTCAGATACTATCCATGGTTGTGCGTGATAAAGTGAGTTATTGCTTTCCATATTTGCTGTACCCTAATGGTTATCTGTAAATTTGATGGGATTGAATGCTTGACTAGTATGCATACTAGTAGATCCTATATTCCTCTCATACTGATTGTTTGCTTTAGACTACGGATATCACATTGTGTGTAAGTGCGCAGTGCACATAGTTTGTTAATTGTAGTTCTATAGGAAAGGCACAAAACAGTATAACCTAACTGAGACCATGATGGAATTACTATATGTAAATGTTAGATGAATGTCTTTGGTATGTAGTATTTCATTATTTCTGTAGCGGTAGGCCTACCCTTCAACCTTTTTGGTTCGTGTACAAATTTTTAGTGTCATGTTATATATTGGTTTATTGTATTATAATTCTTGTGTTTCCTTGTTTATCATTATTGTAGAAAAAACCATAACCGTCAAGCCTCATCATCTCACGTTGCTCCTCATGTGTGAACAGTGGCAATAAATGGCTTAAACGGAATCCTTTGTCCCTTCTCCATTCTTATCGATGTACCATGGTGATGCTCAAACTCCTGTGAACCAAAGCTAGATAGATTTTACAAGTGGTCCTTCGAGCCAGAGCCTGAGCATTGTCATGGCTGAAGGGAACTCACCTCTAACCCATGGAGCACTTAATCCTCGACGCAAGATTCGTCCAACTAAGCGCCTGGAGCACTATGAAGTTGGCTATGAGAATAGAGTTACCAACCCAGATTGCAGACATGTTCCACATGAGGAGCAACAGGAAGAACTTCAAGTAGATGATGAGGAAGAGAATCCTGAGCACTCTGAAAGCAGAATACGCTATATTAATCCTAGTGAGACTCCACCATCTCTTACCCCCGTCATCAGACCATCTCCATCTACATTTGCCACCAGACAGCAAGACGGCACTCAAAACCTGAGCCAAGCTGACATAGTTAAACAGTTACTTGAAACCGTGACAATGGTGAAGCAGCAAGGAAGGATGTTGCAGCGTCTCATGGAGAGACATGAAGCTTCAAGCCCAGAAGGCAGCTATTCCTCTGCAACCAGTCAACAAGATGATCACTCACATGAACGAAATCAGATGACAGTGGGGTCACCCCCACCACTGCCAGCTCTTTGCCATGAACCTACAGCCTTAGCTATGGCTCAGCCCAGAAACCCTCGAAGAGGAAATGAAGTATCAGGGCTCACTCAGGTAGTTTCACGCCCCCTTTACTCACAAAATCGCCCTTTTCCTTCAGTCCATCAATCCGACCTCTTGCATCAACTAGCCCGGCATCAGCTTGCACCTCCTCTACCTCCTGTTCCTCTACAGTCCAGACCCATGTATTCTCTCGGAGGAGCTGCAGCACCCCCTGCTGACAGGCATAGGCGTTACAGACCAGTTGAGCCTCCTAAGTTTCCTGACCTTACTAGAGAGGATGAGGTGCAATATAGAATGTTGCGAATGGCATTGACCAACCTACTGGATCCACATGAAACTGAGGAATTTAAGTATCACATTCTTCTCGACCATCTGAAGGTGGACCAGGCCAGACGTTTGGCTTTAGCCTATTCATATGCGCCCCAGCCATTCACCGAAGCCTTAAGGGCACTAGATGAACGCTATGGCCAACCACGCCAGTTGGCACTTAAAGAACTGAGGAATATCATGGCCCTTCCTCCTGTACGCCCCGGAGATGGTCATGCCCTAGATGTCTTTGCCCTGCGAGTCCAAGCACTAGTTGGGCTGTTAAGAACTATGGCTAGCCAAGGCACTGCTGAACTCCTCTGTGGCTCACATGTAGACAGGCTATTGGAGAAACTCCCGAACGAACAGGTTAGCCGCTTTAAACGCCATATGCACAGGAACCAAGTAGATGCCAACTATGCCCTCATCGACCTCTCTGAATGGCTGCAAGTAGAGTCCCGTTGTCAACCCAGGCGGGATTACACAGGTCCAAATCCCTCTCGAGTACACCGACCATTTGCTTCTACTCAAGCAACTACAACTATACTCCACGGAGCAAACGGCATCAGTGAGCGTGGGGATCCCCAAATGCCTTTAAGGTCTTCGTGTGCCTACTGTAGCTCTTCAAGTCATCACATAAGTCACTGTGCTGATTTTAAGGCCCTCAGCAAACAACAAGTTATAGGATGGATCAAGGAAAATAGGAGGTGTTGGCGCTGTGCCCGACCACATGTTGCAGCTAAGTGCACACTAAACAGAGACTGTAATATATGTAAGCGGAGACATCTACAAATACTCTGCGAAATTAACAAGAAACCTGATACAAATTCCTACCTTGTTAATTCCACAGCTCACACCCTGTACCTAGATCGCCCAAGTCATACTGGTCAAGTCCTTTTGAAGCTGGTTAAAGTCATCTTGCGAAATGGCAGACGCACCATGGAGACGTTCGCCCTCCTGGATGATGCTTCAGAAAGAACTATTATTTTGCAATCAGCAGCTCACAGCCTACAGCTTGATGGAGAACCAGAGGATTTAGCGCTCAGAACTGTGAGACAAGGAGTGGAGATCCTCCAGGGGGCTACCGTTTCCTTCAAGGTGAGCTCTGCTTCAAGTTCTGGTGAACTCGATATTAACCATGCCTTTACTGCTGATCGACTTGCCTTGTCGGAGCACACACACCCTGTTCTTTCCCTTCAACGGAAATATAGACACTTATCTGGACTGCCATTGACACCAATGCATAAGGTCACACCACTACTTTTAATTGGTTCAGACCATAATCACTTGATTTCACCTATTGCCCCAGTTCGATTCGGTCCATCAGGAGCACCAGCAGCTGTTAAGACTCGTCTGGGCTGGACATTGCAAGGTCCAACGGGGGAGATTGAATCTCTCCCTTCTGTTGCTACATGCTTCCATACCTCCATTGCCTCTCGATGTGATGAGTTGTATCAAAATGTGGAAAGGCTCTGGCAATTGGACACAATTCCCAGTCGAAATGAAAAGGCAGCCACTCGGTCCAAGCTGGACAATCAGGCAGTGAATTTGCTTGAGGTAGCCACAAAGAGAGTTCTAGTGGATGGAGTCTATCGCTATGCGACACCCCTCTTGAGGATCCCAGATGCGCCCCCCTTAAAGGCCCCTCCACAGGCCACCATGGCCCGACTGCGTGCCATTGAATCCAAGTTGGCGAAGGATCCTAAGAAAGCAGCAGCCTATAACACTGAGGTCTCCAAACTTGTACAGGCAGGTCATGTTAAGATGATTACGACAGAGGAAGCTGAAGGCTCAGCTGAGGCCTGGTATATACCCCATCACATGGTGACACATAATGATAAGAATCGCCTTGTTTTTGACTGTTCGTTTGACTACCGAGGCCAAAACTTGAACAAGATCTTACTACCTGGACCTACACTGGGGCCTTCCCTCCTTGGAGTCTTACTCCGTTTTCGAGAACATGCTGTCGCCATTAGTGGCGACATACAGGGCATGTTTCATCAAGTCCAGCTTTTGACCAAAGACAAGCCCCTCCTTCGTTTTCTTTGGCGGGACAAGAGGAAGGATGGCCCTCCAACTATCTACGAATGGCAAGTCCTTCCCTTTGGGACTACTTGTAGCCCCTGTTGTGCTATCTTTGCCCTTCAAAGGCACATCGAAAATCATACTCAGCCGAATGATTCGGTGCGCCATTCAGTAGAGAGGGGATTCTACGTTGATAACTGCCTTCAAAGCTACCCCACAGTTGCTATGGCCCGTCGGACTCTCGATCAGTTGAGGTCAACTTTGTCCACTGGAGGCTTTAACATTCGACAGTGGGCCAGTAATGACCCGATGGTCATCAGTCACTTACCACCAGAAGCAAGATCTAAAAATAGTGAGTTCTGGCTCTCTAGAGATACTATGCCCTCAACGGAATGTACTCTTGGGCTGCTGTGGAATTGCCAGACAGATCATCTCGGTTACAGAGGCCAGGCAACAGAATCATCCACCATAACAATGTGGTACATTTACCATGTCCTTGCCAGCCTCTATGACCCTTTAGGGTACCTTATCCCTTATACGACCAGGGCAAAGGTCCTAGTCCAGCGGCTGTGGGACAAGCGACGGGATTGGGATGATCCCTTACTACCCTGTGATCTACTTTCTGCTTGGAACTCCTGGAGTGATGAACTGTCAATCCTCCCGACAGTAACCATGCCCCGATGTTATACGTCTATCAGTGCCCCACTGCCCTCTACACAAGACCTTCACATATTTTGTGATGCATCGGAATCTGCTTATGGTGCAGTGGCATACCTTCGGTCGGAGGGTGGGAACCAAGTTCAAGTAGCCTTCTTGCTTGCTAAATCTCGTGTGGCACCAAAGAAACAGCAGTCCATTCCTAGATTAGAGCTCTGTGCTGCATTAGTTGGTTCCCGTCTTTGTGACTTCCTCAGAACAGAACTGACTCTCCCTATCAGACGTACCATCCTTTGGTCAGATTCAACCACTGTACTTACTTGGTTGCGGACCGATTCATGCCGCTTTAAGGTCTTCGTTGGTACTAGAGTGTCTATGATACAAGAACTTACTAACTGCCAAGATTGGAGGTACGTCAATACAGCCGATAATCCAGCTGATGACCTTACGAGGGGTAAAGCCCTTGGAGGGCTCCAACGGCCCAACCGGTGGAGCCAAGGCCCTCATTTTCTTTCTCAACCCCCTGGTACCTGGCCTCAACCCCCTGATGGCTCCAACAATGGAGATCAACATCACCTTGAAATTAAACCTTCCTTTTGTGGAGCAGTTGGCACTATCAGGTCGGTCCCAGACTGCAGCCTTTATGGAACTTATCAAGCCCTCCTTGATGCTTCTGTCCAGTTGAAGCACCCCCCAAACGCTCAGGTAACCTCAACTCCAGCAGATTATCTTCAGGTAGAGACAGAAATTCTGAGACAGGCACAGATGGATAGCTTTGGAGAAGACCTCACTTATATCAAGGCCAAAAAACCCCTATTGTCAACTAGTCGCCTACTCACCCTTGCACCCGAAGTTTGTACGGACACAGGTCTTATTCGGGTCGGAGGCAGGTTACGGCAGGTTGAACAGGAACCTAACGCCATTCATCCCATTGTCCTCGATCCCAAGCATCCAGTGTCTAAGCTGCTCATCCAGGAATATGATGAAAGACTGAAACATCCTGGCCCAGAGAGAGTATTTGCAGAGCTCCGCAGGCGGTTCTGGATTTTGAGAGGGAGAGAGGCAATACGGAAGTATCAACGTGGTTGTGCCCAGTGCCAACGGTGGCGTGCAAGGCCCGTTGTCCCCAGGATGGCAGACCTTCCTATAGCTCGTCTCCAGTTGTACAAGCCTGCCTTCTACTCAACGGGTATGGATTGTTTTGGACCTTATAATGTCAAGCTTGGACGTCGGACCGAGAAGCGGTGGGGCATTATATTTAAGTGCCTAACGACTCGCTGTGTGCACTTGGACCTCCTCTGTAGTCTCGATACAGATTCTTTCCTCCTGGCCCTACGCCGTTTTACAGCCCGTAGGGGCACTCCCTTCGAAATCTGGTCGGACCAGGGTACTAACTTTAAGGGAGGAGAGAGGGAACTTAGGGAGGCCTTCATAGCACTCAGTCCATCCCTGCAAGTCCAACTCCATCAACAAAGGATTCAATTCCATTTCAACCCTCCCTATGCCCCTCATTTTGGAGGAATATGGGAAAGAGAGATTCGTTCTGTCAAACAGGCCCTGCAGAGCTCCCTAGGCGCCCAGCTGGTGACAGTAGAAGTCCTGCACACTTTGTTGATAGAAGTTGAAAACATCCTTAACTCTAAGCCTCTTGGCTACGCATCCTCGGACATTGCCGATCCTGACCCAGTTACCCCAAATCTTCTCCTGATGGGGCGGCGAGATTCCTCCCTGCCTTTGGTCTCCTATCCAAACTCTGACCTCCTTAGTCGCCGGCAGTGGCGTCATAGCCAGGTGTTGGCAGATCACTTTTGGGCCCATTTTATTAAGCGCTACCTCCCCCATCTTCAATGCAGACAAAAGTGGCAAACACACAAAGAGAATTTGCAGCTTAATACAGTGGTTATGATCATGGACCCACAATTGCCTAGGGCCCTTTGGACTGTTGGTTGCATTACAAAGGTTTTCCCAAGTAAGGATGGTCAGGTCAGGACGGCGGAAGTAATGGTAGGGAACAGATCTTATGTCCGCCCAGTTTCTCGACTGATTAAACTCCCTGCCATCCCCGATGATCCTCCAGATCACTCCTCTTAGTATGACTCTTGGGAGAGCAAATCCCTATGGGATTTGGGGGCGGCTGTAGAATAGAGTCATACTATTCAGTAGCCCTCTGCTTGTTTCCATGGCAAGGACCCACCCAATCTCACCTGATCTCACTTCCTCCTAATCAATGGTTCACTTTATAAGCCCCACCCATTCCTTTGTCCTGCCTGGCAGCAACACAAGCACATGTGAGGACCCTCAGTCTCTGTGATTCAGATACTATCCATGGTTGTGCGTGATAAAGTGAGTTATTGCTTTCCATATTTGCTGTACCCTAATGGTTATCTGTAAATTTGATGGGATTGAATGCTTGACTAGTATGCATACTAGTAGATCCTATATTCCTCTCATACTGATTGTTTGCTTTAGACTACGGATATCACATTGTGTGTAAGTGCGCAGTGCACATAGTTTGTTAATTGTAGTTCTATAGGAAAGGCACAAAACAGTATAACCTAACTGAGACCATGATGGAATTACTATATGTAATTGTTAAATGAATGTCTTTGGTATGTAGTATTTCATTATTTCTGTAGCGGTAGGCCTACCCTTCAACCTTTTTGGTTCGTGTACAAATGTTTAGTGTCATGTTATATATTGGTTTATTGTATTGTAATTCTTGTGTTTCCTTGTTTATCATTATTGTAGAAAAAACCATAACCGTCAAGCCTCATCATCTCACGTTGCTCCTCATGTGTGAACAGTGGCAATAAATGGCTTAAACGGAATCCTTTGTCCCTTCTCCATTCTTATCGATGTACCATGGTGATGCTCAAACTCCTGTGAACCAAAGCTAGATAGATTTTACAGTTATGTCATGTGAGCCTGACCAGATACTCTACAAGTGTCTTCCTAAACCAGTGGAGTTTCTCTCTTGGGATGAGATCCTCTGTATCATCCTCACTGTTTTTTCTATGGCCGGGGCTTTGAGCATGGCTTTTGTGTTTTATAAAAACAGGACATCTCCAATAGTAAAAGCCAACAACTCAGAACTGAGCTTCCTGCTGCTCTTCTCACTGACTCTGTGTTTCCTCTCTTCACTTAGTTTCATTGGTCGGCCCACTGAGTGGTCCTGTATGTTGCGTCACACAGCATTCAGGATAATTTTCGTCCTCTGTATCTCTTGTGTTCTGGGAAAAACAATAGTGGTGTTAATGGCTTTCAGGGCTACACTTCCAGGAAGTGATGTTATGAAATGGTTTGGGCCTGCACAACAGAGACTCAGTGTTTTTGGTTTCACTCTTGTACAGATCCTTATATGTGTGATTTGGTTAAAAATATCCCCACCTTTTCCTTACAACAATATGCAACACTACAAAGAAAAGATCATTCTAGAATCCAGTTTAGGATCAGCTGTTGGTTTCTGGGCTGTACTGGGTTATTGGCCTCCTAGCTTTCCTTTGCTTTATTTTAGCTTTTCTGGCCCGAAAGTTCCCTGATAACTTCAATGAGGCTAAAATTCATCACGTTCAGTATGCTCATATTCTGTGCTGTTTGGATCACATTTGTGACCCGTTACAGGAACCAGGGACACAAGTCGGCAGCACAACTTGCGAGCAAAATGAGAAACAAGCGTTTTTTTTCAAAATTTGTGATTTCCGCTTTTTTGCAGAATCTGTTAGTTGAGATCATGAAGAAGCCTCTCCATGTTTGAGATAACAGTATTGGTATATTTAAAAGCGTACATTTTGAGGTTGAAATCGGCTTGTTTTTCTGGGATTCTAGCATGCAGTAGGGGCGTGTCTGTTGTCTGTGTGTATTTGCATACTGAATAGCCGCCCGCGCCTTTGCCCCCGCCCCCCAACAGCATGGCTACTTATTATGCAGCGCTCTGCTCCTGCTCTATCTCTGATATCAAATTTCAATGAAGATGGATGCCGCAAAGATGGTCGCAGACGAGCTGAACCGTGGCCGTTACAACGAAAATGTTTTGAAGTACTTCTTCGACAAGCCGGATGCTTATGAACACGCGATCACTGATTCTGAAGACGATCTGAGCGACGATGAAAGTGGCATGATACGACTGAATAATATCCCTAATCTACAACTGAGCGAAGATGAAGACGAGGAAGAATGTATCGGACTGGCGTCAGACGAGTTAGACCGTAAGATATCAGAGGCTATATCGATAGTAACATTTGATGAGGATATAGATAGAGAAATGGGGAAAATCCGTAACTTTGACTGTAAATGTTACACGAGGAGAAAAGAGAACTCTCTGCATGGGAGACAGTCTTGTAGCCAGAAGCTTTCTCCAGACATTATGTACAACATACGGCTGGATTCTTTAGCTGCGGAAAAAGAGTGGCAGGACATGCGAATTATTGGACATTTAGAGGCAAACAGACGCACATTGCAAACTTCGGAGATGGTTACATCTACAAAGAAGACCCAGACAAAGAGAAAGTGTGCCCGAACGACTTATTTCATTGGAGGCAACGAGATCTGCAAGAATACTTTTCTGTTTCTTATGGGGTGAGTTTCCATAAACATCAAAGTTTGTCGTTTTTTGTTCATTCTAAGAACACGTACACGTTATCTCATGTTTAGTCCATGTTTAGACCTTCCAATACCTACCTATTGTTTTTAGCTAGCTCAGGACTGTTGTTTTAATTGTAACGTTAGCTGCTAATCGTTAGCATCATATCACTTGCCAAAACCCCCATTAGGCCTACTATAATGAGCTTTAAGATGATAATGTGAGCTTCTGCTATTAATTTGAATAATGCTTCAATTGCTTGAATTGACTGGTGTTAATGACTTAACTTAGCCCACGTAAACCTGCCTGTTAGCATTCTTGAATTGATTGTGATGCTAATAATTTTAGCCAGTGGTGGAGGAAGTACTACTTAATATTCTTACCAAGGATTTACTAACGTAATCGTAAATGTATCAGATTAAATTCCTACTTAAGTAAAAGTATAAAGTATACGTAGCCGTAAAATGTGCGTAATAAGTCAAAAGTAAAAGTATTTATGAAGAGTTTAATGTACAGGATTTTTTTAATCCTTTGACTCAAACCAGGTCTAACCACTAACTGAGGTCTAAACCAGGACTAAAACAAGACTAAACCAGGAAGTACAGATACAAACTCTAAAGTAAGTAAAATTTACTTCAGTAAAGTAAAAGTACCTATAATGTGTACAATACATTTTGATATAGGTGACAAGATGCCTGTTAGCAAGACCATGATGTTAAACGTCTTTTTCTCCCCCCCAGCATTGGCAGAGACACCCTGGCTGATATAGTCAAACACTATGAGGAGAATGGGGCAAGACCACGTTTGAGGAAGAAGCACTCACTGCCACGTCCACCAGCCAGGTTCATCAGCCCTGAGGATATCAACAGAGTTGTGGACTTCATAAAAAACTATGCAGAAGACAATGCCATCATGCTGCCTGGCCGACAGCCTGGGCATAAGGATTGGCATGTGAAGTTGCTGCCAACTCATGTGTCCAAGGCCTCAGTGTGGCGTCTCTACGTGAAGTCTGCTAAGGAGCTTGGTATGTGTAAACATTGATTTAGAATTGAGTGCTTATAAAGTGAAATAATGTTATTTATTATTGCTACACTATTAGCAATTACAATACAATTAACCATAAGCAATATCTGTTTTTCAGGTGAGCGTGCAGTTTGTAAAACCAGCTTCAAAGCACTGTGGAACCGACTTCTCCCACACATCAAAAGTTGCCGGCCGCGCACAGATCTCTGCTGGCAGTGCCAAAGCAATAACGAGCAGCTGATACGAAGTGCAAACCTCCCAGATGATAGAAAGTCTGAAGCAGTAAAGAAGCAACAAGATCATCTTTCCCTTGTGCAGAAAGAGAGGGCTGTGTACAACGACATGACTGCTGCCTGCAGAAAGACTTGCTCTGGCTCTGACCTGTCTTTTGGACCATCCCTACCAGCAAGCAAGAAGATTAGGATGCATTACAGTTTTGATTTTGCTCAGCAGGTAATATTTCACACACATTTACTTCCCTTTACTTTATTAATGTCCCTTAAAGGGCGATTTGGTGCATGAGAATAAATAGTGCAAATGCAGAATAGCATCAATATAGTAAGTTTTATCTTTATTAGACAGTTATGAACAGATGCAAATTTAATTTAATCTAATCCAAGTTCGCTCTCTCCCTCTGTCTCCTACAGTTACACTTTCCCTCAAACCCTCTCCAGCCAGGACCAATGTACTTCCTGACCCCACGGAAATGTGGCCTATTTGGTGTTTCATGTGAAGGGCTGCAGAAACAGGTGAATTACCTGATTGATGAAGGCATGTCATCTACTAAGGGAAGCAATGAAGTCATCAGCTACATGCATCATTTCTTTGGCAACTTTGGAGTTGGAGAAACAGAGGTGGATCTTCATTGTGACAACTGCAGTGGGCAGAACAAGAACAACTTCATGCTCTGGTACCTTGCCTGGCGGGTTGGACACAAGCTTCACGATAAAATTGAAATCCACTTCCTTATTGCTGGCCACACCAAGTTTTCCCCTGACTGTGGCTTTGGACTCATCAAGCAAGCCTACATGAAGACAAGAGTCAACACTTTGGCAGACATCGCTGAGGTACTTTAACTTTACTTTGCTTTAATGACTTCAGTGCTGTTTTCTGTTCTGCTTCAATGAAACATTTAACTGAAGATCTTTTTTTTCTTCCTCTCTTCTCTTTTTTGTCATCAGGTTGTGGAAAACAGCTCTCCTGTGAGTCACCTCAATATCCCACAGCTTGTTGGAACGGCAGAGGGAAAAGTTTTAGTCCAGACCTTCGACTGGCAGCAGCATCTGACTCGCCACTTCCGTAGACTCCCACAGGTCAAGAGTTATCAGCACTTCAGGTAATTGAAACTTTCACATTGTGTACATACAATATAACATAGCAACAAGATACACATGACCGTTTTTTATAAGAAAATACTTTGCCATGTTTAAAATGTCTTATGTGCTTTTTCTGTCACAGCTTTGACGCCAAGAGACCAGGTGTGGTGCTTGCAAAAAGTCACCGTGATGCACAACCTGTCGAATATCAGCTACTGCGCGACGGAGCAGATCTGCCCCCTGTCGACGGTCTTCCTGTCCTGGCCCCACCTGGACTGAAAATTGACAGGCAGACCTATCTATATGAAAAAATAAGGCCATTCTGTGCTGACGAGGCAAGAGACATCACATGCCCAGCGCCAAGGTTCACAACACAGAAGAGTCCACAGAAGAGGATGCGAATGTAATTTCATTGGACTGTGTCACAAAGACCTTTTTTCTTGTTTACAACACCTGCAATGTCACTTTATCAACCAACCACCTGAATTTAGTTTTACATTCTTGTATGAAAAGCACTCTAAACAATGTGTGATTGATTTGATTATGGAAAATAAAAAAAGAATATATCAATCAACCAGTTTATTGCTTATTTTTTATCATTAGCAAAAGTTTGTGTTTCATGTTGCATGAGTACACCGAAGAAAATTCCTAGTCTCTAAAACCTTTCATTGACAATGGCAATAAAATCTATTCTGATTCATACTCCTATACTGTATGTATATAATGTATTAAAATGTTTAAGAAAAATATTGTCCTATGAAATGTATTTTATTCAGAAAATTTATGTTTCTTTTTATGATTTAATCCAAATATATTATCAAAAACGGTTGTAATCAAATGAAAATTTAAAATTGTGTCCTTTTATTTTTTTGGGGAAGCGCTGCAAAAACAGATGAACTAAATTAAACCATGGACAAAAAATATATTCCTTTAAATAATGTTTAAATAAAATGTATTATTATTGTTGTTATTATTATTATTTAGAGAAGTAGGCTACGTTCTATTGTATGCCTATAATAGTAATATATTGTAAAAGTAAAAGCACAACATATTTCTTAACATTCTAGAGTTTATCTTATTTTTTATTCAGTGTACATAAGAGTTGCCTATACAGTTTTATCGGTAGATGCTAAGAGACATTTATTTATTACCTGTTTGCAAACTTTTTCTTTTCTTTGATGGCACATTATCCTTATGTGGAAGTGGCTTTTATGAGTGTGTAAATGAAGTGCAGGTGTGTGCAATCAGTGCAGTGCAGGTGTATGGTGTTTGGTGTAATCAGTCCAGGGAGGTGTATGATTGGAAATGTAGTCCAAGTAAACCCAGGAAGTGCGTGGCTAATCGTGACACTGAGTTCCAGGACCACTATTTTTGTGTTAATTTTAACTCATTCACTGTTAATGAGTTTAACACTAGAACGGCCACGATGGTCATTTTGACCGTTTTGAATTTTATATCTGCAATAACTTTGTTGAAAAAATAAATAAAATCCTGCTGGTACCTGACTTTTCCTAAAAGTGTCTGTATTTTCATTTAAAATGTTTTTAATATAAATTACACATAAGGCAATAAAACAAATGAACATATTTACCTATTTCGGCCACAGACGGTCATATTGACCGCACTGAATTTCGCGGTATTCTTTTGTTCTCGCGGTTGACCTTTGTCTATTAGGAAATAATCAGAAGATTCAATTGCAAAATGACAGATATGTTTATTGAGAGCTGGTCAGATGCTGGGAGAGTTAAGGTGTGCAAATGTCCGGTATGAAGCCCTTGGCAGCACAGGGACGCTGGAGTGAGTGCTGAACACGGGATGACACACGGACAACGGATACAGGCAGGGAACAAACACGCAGGAAAAATCCACAACGATCTGACAAAGACTAGGCAACAACAGTAACACTGAAAAGACTCGAATCGCTGATCAGTCGCAGCTGGCGCGTTGATCAAAGCGGGCGTGCTGATCAGCTGCAATGATCAGCGACCACGCACACATGCACGCACACACACACCACAAGACGAGAAAGGAGACAGCGAATTCATAAACCGTGACAGTGACTACGTTTACATGCAGCCGATGTTACCCAGGACCACTTCCGCCTCTCACCGGAAGTGCATAGCGCGGTGGGGTTTCTGAAAGAGGGGTTGCTGGTTGTGCAGCGGGGCACGTGGACACTAGAGGATTCTGGCAAGGCTTGATTCTGGATCTAAGACCTGAGGACTCAATTTTGCACTGGGTGGAAAACGAAGTGCGACCTTGTTGGTTGGTGAGTCGATTAAGAAGTGGTTATGGGATAGCATCGGCCGACGGCCTATATAGGTCCGGTAGCGGTGCTGTCTCACAGCTTCTGGTTGATCATTAAACCAATAATCTTGCTAGGGATGGCGGGGAGACAGGTGGATGGGATGGATTACAGTGAAGCAGAGGGGAATGGTAGTGATGAGAGGAGGGAAAGTGATTGGGATGAAGTAGGGAGAATGCGTAGGGATAAGAAGGAGGCTAGTCGAAAAAGAAGGAAAAAAGGTTGTTAGTTCAAATTGGACGGAAAGTGAAGAAGATGAAGGGAAGGAACCTAAAATAAGATTGTTTAATGTAGTGGTACGATTTGAGGGAGAAGGAGGAGTTAAAAAAATTGATCCACTTAAGTTAACTAAAATAATAAGAGATAAGGTAGGAGAAGTGAAGTATTTGTAGCGTTGGCGGGGGGAATAAACGGTTGGAAAGACCAAATCGTATAGTGGTAAATAAATAACAAGCTGACTACGCCACCCCTCTTCAGAGAGAGGGGAAATAACTACCCAATGTAAATAGGGCACACAGGTTCGTTACCATGGAGGGCAAAGAGACGTGGATATCAGTACAAAAGTTAATTTATTAAGTTCACATCAATAGGTAAAACGTTCTGGTCACTATAAAGGCAGAATGTCACACACACATGACTCGTACCACACTGTTCATCCACACACACGATAAATGAGAAAATAAAAATAAATAACTGTTAAGATGGCTGAGGCTCACCCGTAGTGGGGTAGGCTAGCTAAGTATCTAATTCAAAAGCCACACGCACACACACACGCACGCCCAGTGAGGTATAAGTGGTTACAAGCGGCAAACCACACTAAGTGCTTGAAGTACCACCACCAGAAGGCAAGAAAAGCTAGCCTCCCAACCCGGGGTCCATCAGCCTAAAATAAACAAAAACAAGATTAATGAACACACTAAACAAATGATACTAGACACAACTAATAACAAAATTCAGAGTGGTTGGTGATACCAAACACTCACCACAAAGGAACACTAACTTGTAGACAAAACAAGTTCACAAATCACAGGGCAACAACGTTGCAACTTAACACACACATTTCACAATAATCAACATCCAAACTAACCAAAAACAAAGTAAAGAAACATACAACTTAACACACAGGCAGCCAATGATAAGATGACTGAAGGGCGAGCCCACGTACACAACTTCGGCACCTGCAGCGGTGAACAGATCGATGGTTGTAGCGGTGAAGACATACAACAGAAACAGTAACAGCAGCAAGACAGCAGCGCAGTCTAAATGGATTTTATGCAGAAAATGATCAGCCCAACGTCCACATTAAGACGGAGCATCTTCAAAGGAATCAATATCCTGCTAAAAACATCAGACATCAGTTGATTAGCTCAGTTAAATATTAGTTGAAACTTTAAAAGAATAACTTTACATACCAGTTGATCATCACGGAATTGTATAAGCCTACGGTTGCTCACAGCAGCGTACACATAAAAACAAACCAACTGAAAGGAAGAGCATGTAGATTATCGCAAGCTGCACAAGTCTACATTACAAACATTTACCTATAGCCTACCTGGGGGAACGGAATAGCCTGCACATCACCGCGGCGCTGCCAACCAAACACGGCCAGCATTGAATGGCGGCGCGCCTGCAACAAGGGGCGGAGCTAACAATGACGCATGACCAGGTGGCATAAACAGTCTTTAAATAGGCCAGGGACAGCGGCCGATAGGCTGCCACATCTATCACTCATGTGAAAGCCACAAATAACAGGGCGGGGTCTAACCCGCTCTGCCACATATGCAAGAATTTTGGGAGATGGAAATCTACTGGTAGGATGTAATAATGAAGTACAGATGGAAAAAGCAAAGAAGATGAGTTGTGTTGGAAAAATAAAAATAGTAAAAGTAGTAAGAGTGGGGGAGAAAATAAATGGCGGAAGTAAGGAAGTGATATATGGAATTCCACTTACTGTAAATATGAAAGAGTTGGTGGAGAATGTAAGAACCGATTTTCCTGCTAAGACAAAAGCTGAGATAAAACTCACCATAAAGCAATAAAACGCACCCTGGACAGAAGATCGCAAAGACAGAGCACAGGACATTGTCTTGTCCAAACGTTTCTCCTACCTTATCTAGGCATCCCCCTCTCCCTCTCCCCCTGAGTCAAGTCACCAAAAGTTCACTAAGAATGCTTATATATCATATATGATGTATCTTTGGAATCTATTGTTTTTCCTTTTCGTGTTTGGTATCATTTTAAGTGTCTCGGTGCGATTGGTAAAATGGTCTTAATTTCATTGCAGTCATTGGTAATATGAGAAGGATTGAGGACTTAGGAGAATCCTGTGTTCCTCTTTGGGTGATGTTTCTTCAAGACATCTCCCCTCTCCCCCGAGACCAGGTGCTACCCCCTAGGATACAGGAACTGACCCAAAACACACTGGAAAAATATTGGTACAACCCTTTTTCTGGTCTGGGTATTTAAGGCTAGGTAACAGAGCAATCTTTGGGACCTGTAACCAGGAAAAAACCCCATGCAGTAATGTGTCAGTGTTATCCCCTTGGAAAACTCTCACACACTACTGTGTGTCTCTGTCAGGAATGCATTGCTTACTTTTAGAATCATCTTTGAGTAATTGATGTCATGCATTTATTATTTCTGAATTGGCTTTTAATCATTTACTTGTGAAATTGGCACGGTACATTTTTCCTGACAAAAATAAATGTTAACCTTGATTATTCTGAAGTTTTCTGGAATCATTATTTCTAGTAGATTATGTGTAGTCTGTTGTTCCCGCAAATCTCTGTCCAGGATAGATCACACCTAAGGCACTAATGAATGGAGCATGGGGTACATCATTAGACCTTCTGATTCCTGACTATCTCCTAACTTAGCATGTTGTACGCTGCAACTATTGAGAAAAATTACACCTATGAGTCAGCAGTGAGGGTAAGATAGTTTGCACTGCACTCTCTGACTATTTTAGGACTGGCTAGTTTGTGATCGTGAGCGCACACTCGCGACGTGACGTCTCAAAGCGACACCAGGTCCTTAATGAACGAATATTTGAAACTATGAAATGGCCAGAATAATCAAAGATCTAAATTAACTCATAATCAGTATTTATGACTGTTTTCTAATAAGAAACACAATCTAAATTTGATTAACATTTGAAATTGGAGTCAGATTAAGCGTAGAGCTAAAGTATTATTTAAACTAAATTCCAATAAATTAAGTGAACTTCACTGGAGCGCTGAAAAGACATACACGCATTATTCCTTCGACCATACCATTGGATTCCGGTGTTGGGCCAATGGGTGGACCTTACAAGAACTTGAGAATGAAGAATAGGTCAGTTAAAAGTGCAGTAAGAAATAAAGTAGAAACAGAATCTGTATTGGTTGAGTTTGAAACAAAGGAGGTACCAAAAGAGGTATATTGTGGATTTATGAGATACAGCATAAGAGAGTATGTACCTAAGCCAATGAGATGTTATAATTGCCAGGAATTTGGACATATGGCTAATGTATGTAAAGAAAAGAGGAGGTGTGCTAGGTGTAGTGGTGTAAGACTGAAGAAAACTGGTTGAAGCTGGAAATTAACATTTGGCTTCCCCCCTCTTCCCCGGAGACAAAAGTCTCACCTCATCTACATTTCATTCTCTCTCAGTGACGCATAAAAACTCACATAAGAATATGGTTTAATGTGAATGATTATCATTGAGTATTTTGTTTAGTATAATTTAAACTGCAGGGTGAGTGGTACAGATGTCTCATTTCCAAATTGGTAAAACAAAAGCTAATAAGGTTTTTTAGAAGTTTAGAGATGACACACAAAGGAAGGTGGACTCTAGGCAAATGGTCTTTCTCCCCTACCCCCAAAATAAGGTGTAACCTGAATGCAAATTACCATTGTAAAGAATTCTGGAATCTTCTGTAAGATTATTCTAACAGACTTTGACTTCATTTCCATTGGAGTTAAAAGGAATAGTCAAACATTAACGTATATTTGATGATGCACAGATATCATTGAAAAACTTTTTCATTTTATGGAGTCAGATGAAACGAGTTAATACATAAGATAAAATGTATTGCATTTAATTGAAAATCCCTTTGCCATGGGAAGAGACGGAACACGCGTGAGACCTTCACCGCTAATTTGAATGCCGCCATTGGATCAAATTAGACGGACTTACAGTGGTGATCATGAATATGGAAAGTGTGGGGAAGAAGTAAGACCAAAGTGTTGTGACTGTGGAGGGAATCATAGTGTGGCATTTTGGGGATGTGAAGTGATGAAAAAAGAAATTAAAGTACAACAGATAAAATCATAAGAAAACATTTCTTATGTTGAGGCTGTTAAGAGAACAGAGCAGGAAAAGAAGAATCAGAGTGGATAAAGTATAAAAAGGGTGAGCAGGGAAGATCACCAAGAAAAGAAGGAAAAATGGGAAGAGAAGAAGAAAATAGGGACATTCATAGCAGGGGTGATAAATGCTACAGCTGAAGTCAGGTCTAAAACTGAAAGAATCCAGATTATTGTTAAAGCAGCAATACATCACTTAGATATGGCAGGATTAAAGTGGGAAGAAGTGAGGGATGAACTCAGTGAACAGTCGAGTCAAGAGACAACATGTATAGGTTAATAATTTTTGTAATGCTAATCCTTCAATGGAATGCAAGAAGCTTGATCGCAAATGGGCAGGATTAAGTGAGGTATAAGTGGTTACAAGCGGCAAACCACACTAAGTGCTTGAAGTACCACCACCAGAAGGCAAGAAAAGCTAGCCTCCCAACCCGGGGTCCATCAGCCTAAAATAAACAAAAACAAGATTAATGAACACACTAAACAAATGATACTAGACACAACTAATAACAAAATTCAGAGTGGTTGGTGATACCAAACACTCACCACAAAGGAACACTAACTTGTAGACAAAACAAGTTCACAAATCACAGGGCAACAACGTTGCAACTTAACACACACATTTCACAATAATCAACATCCAAACTAACCAAAAACAAAGTAAAGAAACATACAACTTAACACACAGGCAGCTAATGATAAGATGACTGAAGGGCGAGCCAAAAAAAACAACTCCGTAACAGTAGATACTATAGAGCTAGTGTCGACCACGCACGGTACTTAAAAGCCGCCTATCTATATGACAAGATGGGGATATGACAACACTAAACGGGACATATTTAAAAGACCCGAACCAGTCACTTGCCTACCCACGCATTGACTCGACCGGAACTAGTCTGCAGACAATGCAGATGGGCCACCCAGCTAGAAATTTTACATTCCCAGAACGTTCTGAGAATGTCCCCGCTGGTGTCAAGGACGTTGCCTGGTAACGTTCCCACAACGTTCCCAGACAGACACGATGTGGAGTTCTTTAAAGGGTTTGGGGACGTTATTTGGGAGGACCTTCAGGGAACATTCAGGATGTTCTGGGAACGTTTAGAGGACAATATTTAATTCAGAAATCCAATGTTCCCAGAACATTCTGAGAACGTCCCCGCTGGTGTCAAGGACGCCGCCTGGTAACGTTCCCACAATGTTCCCAGACAGACACGATGTGGAGTTCTTTAAAGGGTTTGGGGACGTTATTTGGAGGACCTTCAGGGAACATTCAGGACGTTCTGGGAACGTTTAGAGGACAACATTTAATTCAGAAATCCAATGTTCCCAGAACATTCTGAGAACGTCCCCGCTGGTGTCAAGGACGCCGCCTGGTAACGTTCCCACAACGTTCCCAGACAGACACGATGTGGAGTTCTTTAAAGGGTTTGGGGACGTTATTTGGAGGACCTTCAGGGAACATTCAGGACGTTCTGGGAACGTTTAGAGGACAACATTTAATCCAGAAATCCAATGTTCCCAGAACATTCTGAGAACGTCCCCGCTGGTGTCAAGGACGCCGCCTGGTAACGTTCCCACAACGTTCCCAGACAGACACGATGTGGAGTTCTTTAAAGGGTTTGGGGACGTTATTTGGAGGACCTTCAGGGAACATTCAGGATGTTCTGGGAACGTTTAGAGGACAAGATTTAATTCAGAAATCCAATGTTTCCAAAACATTCTGAGAACGTCCCGCTGGTGTCAGGAACGTCGCTTGGTAATTGTAATGATGCAGCGGACGAGGAGAGATCCATTTGCAGGCTTTATTAAATAACAGGGTCAGACAGGCAAGGGTCGAATACCAGCGATATAAGCAGAGCAGAATACACACAATCAGAGTCCAAGAACAGGCAAAGGGTCGGGGCAGGCGGCGAAACAATCAGAATACAGAGTCCAGGCAGAGAGTAAGGCAGGCAGCAGACAACGAGAGGTAAGGTCCAGATAAAGTCTTAACAGGTAAACAAACACAGGGTACAAACGCTCAGAATAGTTCACTGGGAAAGCAATACTTTGCACCGAGTGAATGTGAAAACCAGGTATTAAGACACAGGTGAATGAAATGAGTGCTGATGAATCCGGGCAGTGAGTTATGGGAAATGTAGTTTGTGAGGAAGTGATCATAGTCTATTGTGGAGCGCCCTTTGGTGGCTCTCGAGGGCACTCCAGCTGGTGATCGTTACAGTAATGTTCCCACAACGTTCCCAGACAGTCACGATGTGGAGTTCTTTAAAGGGTTTGGGGACGTTATTTGGAGGACCTTCAGGGAACATTCAGGACGTTCTGGGAACGTTTAGAAGACCATATTTAATTCAGAAATCCAATGTTTCCAAAACATTCTGAGAACGTCCTGCAGAACTTTTAGGGACCAACTTAGAATATTATTTTTTTTGTCCTATTAAGGTCTTCTGTTATATTTAAAGAATAAGAAGCTGATGCTTCTCCGCTTCAACCTGATCTGCAGGCTCTGTGTGTGACAGGAGGTTTTTTTTAATATACTGTGTACATATTGCTGCCATTGTTGCTGAGCTTTAAACGTCTGCTTTCTTGATTTTATAATAACAATTGTAAAAGACTGTTTTACATCAACGAGCCAAATAGCGGGATCACCACAACTTTTTTCCCATGGAAAAGTGGTGTAGCCTTTACCAAATAATAGGAAAAAAATGACAATAAAAGAAAAGAGACAAAAATAATACAAACATATTCTAAAGACCCTCGCATTGAACTTTATGCCGCTTAGATTTCGTGAAGAGACTGTGCAGGCTATGTAAACAAGAGTTAAAATAAGCAAATTGGAATAGGCCTAGCGCTTACGTTAGCTTGTTTATCTAAAAAAAAAGCCAATATAGCCTGACCATCTACGCGAGAATGGTTCATTAAAATAACATGATAATCACATTGGCTTTTTCTGGCTCGCTGTCGGTGAAGAAAACAGGAAAAAGACCGCCGTCAGGTGTCCGTCCGAGAAGGGTCCAGCCCGCAGACAAACCAGATAAACGTGACAGAAGTTGACGGAAGTTGAACCTCGGTTCGTCCCACGTCATCGCGCACAAAACGTGATGTATATGAGAATGTTCTCATTAAGTTAGTCACAAAACGTTCTCATATGGTCAACAGAGAACCATATGGGAACCTCCTTATTATGTCCTCTTTGTAATGTTGCTATGTGACCATAAAATAACCAATATGGAACGTTCCCCTAAAGTCACATAAAGAACGTCATTGTATGACCAACTTAGACCCATATGAGAACGTTTTGATTACATCCATTTTGTAACGTTGTTGTGTGACCATAAGATTACCCTTACGGAACGTCCCCCTAAAGTCATATAAGGAACGTTATAATATGACGAACTTAGAACCATATGCGAACGCTCTGATTATGTCCTCTTTGTAACGTTGTTGTGTGACCATAAAATAACCAATATGGAATGTCGCCCTAAAGTCCTATAAGGGAGGTTATTTTTATGACCAACTTAGACCCATATTAGAATGTTCTCATTAAGTTAGTCACAAAACGTTCTCATATGGTCAACAGAGAACCATATGGGAACGTCCTTATTATGTCCCCTTTGTAATGTTGCTATGTGACCATAAGATTACCATTACGGAACGTCCCCCTAAAGTCCTATAAGGAATGTTATAATAGGACCACCTTAGACCCATATGAGAATGTTTTGATTACGTCCTCTTTGTAACGTTGTTATGTGACCATAAGATTACCATTACGGAACGTGCCCCTAAAGTCCTATAAGGAATGTTATAACATGACCAACTTAGACCCATATGAGAGCGTTTTGATTACGTCCTCTTTGTAACGTTGTTATGTGACCATAAGATTACCATTACGGAACGTCCCCCTAAAGTCCTATAAGGAACGTTATAATAGGACCAACTTAGACCCATATGAGAACGTTTTGATTACGTCCTCTTTGTAACGTTGTTATGTGACCATAAGATTACCATTACGGAACGTCCCCCTAAAGTCCTATAAGGAACGTTATAATAGGACCAACTTAGACCCATATGAGAACGTTTTGATTACGTCCTCTTTGTAACGTTGTTATGTGACCATAAGATTACCATTACGGAACGTCCCCCTAAAGTCCTATAAGGAACGTTATAATAGGACCAACTTAGACCCATATGAGAACGTTTTGTTTACATCCTCTTTGTAACGTTGTTATGTGACCATAAGATTACCATTACGGAACGTCCCCCTAAAGTCCTATAAGGAACGTTATAATAGGACCAACTTAGACCCATATGAGAACGTTTTGATTACGTCCTCTTTGTAACGTTGTTATGTGACCATAAGATTACCATTACGGAACGTCTCCCTAAAGTAATTTAAGGAACGTTATAATAGGACCAACTTAGACCCATATGATAACGTTTTGTTTACGTACTCTTTGTAACGTTATGTGACCATAAGATTACCATTACGGAACGTCCCCCTAAAGTCATTTAAGGAACGTTGAACTGCAGCACTTTCATTACCAAAAGAGGACGTTTCAGGAACGTCCCTAATGTTCTGTAAAGGTTCGGAATGTTCGTCACCTTTAGAGAACTTTTAGGAAACGTTACCCATGGTCGCGGGAACGTCACCTTCTACCTGGGCAGGCTGCAAACCCCAGCTGAGGACGAAACAAAACAGAGGGCGGTGGGAAACGCACTCCGGGAGGCCTATGAGGTCAAGGGAGAACTCCAATATTGACTCCCCCTCCCATTACTTCATGGAATGTGTGGAATGTGTGACTGGGCAACCATACAACTTCCGCAATACAAAAAATTACGTTATCCGGATTATTCCACTCAAACTCTAGACGGTACTTAATCCCTCCTCTTACCTCCTCTTCTAAATGGTCAAAGAAAGCTGTGTCAAAACAAACAAATGGCAGGCCTGTATACAAGCTTAAATCTCCTCAACCCACTCATCAATACCAAAGCCAGCCCTACCACCAAAATACCACTTCCTGTCTCAGGGAAAAAAACAGCTATTTCTGGTAGGGCAGCATAGTCATTACTTAATTGAAAAGTGGTAACCGAAAGCCCAGGCCCAATAGGAGGTGCCTCATAGGAACTAGGTCGCGAGGGTAGACATGCTTGACGCAATCTCCTATTATCGGCCCTCAGTTGAGCTAACCTTTCTCATAATTCCTGCAGCACCTCCATTACTTCAACCACAATGACACTTACCAATAAGAGAAGGGAGTAGACCCACATGGAAAAATCGGAATCAAGGCCACGGAACGCACACTGCTGTCTTGCTGCTACAACACTCAATACAAAAGAGAAAATTAAAAAGAAACCAGACAGGAGAAAAACACTACCAATACAACCACATGTACCCACGTCTCTGCCGAACACGGAATCCTGCCGACTACACCAGAATGTAGCGTTGGCGGGGGGAATAAACGGTTGGAAAGACCAAATCGTATAGTGGTAAATAAATAACAGGCTGACTACGCCACCCCTCTTCAGAGAGAGGGGAAATAACTACCCAATGTAAATAGGGCACACAGGTTCGTTACCATGGAGGGCAAAGAGACGTGGATATCAGTACAAAAGTTAATTTATTAAGTTCACATCAATAGGTAAAACTTTCTGGTCACTATAAAGGCAGAATTCAATTCAATTCAAATTTATTTGTATAGCGCTTTTCACAATACATATTGTTTCAAAGCAGCTTTACAGAAAGTGCATTTCAGAAATGTACATAGAAGAATATAGTTAGTTAATCATCATGTATTAATTTAGGGCATAACATATCGCCGGCGTTGAGTCGTCTCTTCACAGGCGTCGAGTCGTCTCATCGCAGGTGTTGGTGCATCTGAAGTCTCCGTGAGAGTCTGGATACAAACTGGAGCTGACGAACGCTATTTACCTCGGGACTAGCGTCCCGAGATAACAGCAGAAAAGCAGATGGGAAATAATTAGCGTAGCTGCTGTTCATAATATTAATGCATTCGATCTGATTCAACAATAGAAGGTAAGCATTATGTACATTATGTACATACCGAGCGCGAACCATTGACAGTGAATGAAACGAAGCGAACGCACAGGCCATAGTGTGACATGCGTAAACCAATGGTGTAATAGATGACGCCACCGGTTTTTATTCAAAAGAAAGAACGTAGCCTACGCAATTTATATTCTCAATACTTACTATAATAAATGTATATTATTTTATTGCATTTGTATTAGTTGTTTGAAGAGTAAAAAAAAAAAAAATCGGTCGGTCTTAATGCAAATTTACAACCGGCAAGTCGGTCGGACTAAAAGAAAAAAAAAAAAAAAAATTGGGTCGGTCCTAATTTGACAGGGTCGGTCGGGTTACGGCAAACAAGAATATTTTTAAGGATGGCCTAATTTAGCAATGTTTCTAAGGTGGAAAAATGCAGTTCTTGTAACATATGAAATATGATTTTCGAAAGACAAGTTGCGGTCTAGTATAACTCCCAGGTCTTTTACTGTAGTCGATAAGGTAACAGGACATCCTTCTAAATTAAATGTCACACACACACACGACTCGTACCACACTGTTCATCCACACACACGATAAATGAGAAAATAAAAATAAATAACTGTTAAGATGGCTGAGGCTCACCCGTAGTGGGGTAGGCTAGCTAAGTATCTAATTCAAAAGCCACACGCACACACACACGCACGCCCAGTGAGGTATAAGTGGTTACAAGCGGCAAACCACACTAAGTGCTTGAAGTACCACCACCAGAAGGCAAGAAAAGCTAGCCTCCCAACCCGGGGTCCATCAGCCTAAAATAAACAAAAACAAGATTAATGAACACACTAAACAAATGATACTAGACACAACTAATAACAAAATTCAGAGTGGTTGGTGATACCAAACACTCACCACAAAGGAACACTAACTTGTAGACAAAACAAGTTCACAAATCACAGGGCAACAACGTTGCAACTTAACACACACATTTCACAATAATCAACATCCAAACTAACCAAAAACAAAGTAAAGAAACATACAACTTAACACACAGGCAGCCAATGATAAGATGACTGAAGGGCGAGCCCACGTACACAACTTCGGCACCTGCAGCGGTGAACAGATCGATGGTTGTAGCGGTGAAGACATACAACAGAAACAGTAACAGCAGCAAGACAGCAGCGCAGTCTAAATGGATTTTATGCAGAAAATGATCAGCCCAACGTCCACATTAAGACGGAGCATCTTCAAAGGAATCAATATCCTGCTAAAAACATCAGACATCAGTTGATTAGCTCAGTTAAATATTAGTTGAAACTTTAAAAGAATAACTTTACATACCAGTTGATCATCACGGAATTGTATAAGCCTACGGTTGCTCACAGCAGCGTACACATAAAAACAAACCAACTGAAAGGAAGAGCATGTAGATTATCGCAAGCTGCACAAGTCTACATTACAAACATTTACCTATAGCCTACCTGGGGGAACGGAATAGCCTGCACATCACCGCGGCGCTGCCAACCAAACACGGCCAGCATTGAATGGCGGCGCGCCTGCAACAAGGGGCGGAGCTAACAATGACGCATGACCAGGTGGCATAAACAGTCTTTAAATAGGCCAGGGACAGCGGCCGATAGGCTGCCACATCTATCACTCATGTGAAAGCCACAAATAACAGGGCGGGGTCTAACCCGCTCTGCCACATATGCAAGAATTTTGGGAGATGGAAATCTACTGGTAGGATGTAATAATGAAGTACAGATGGAAAAAGCAAAGAAGATGAGTTGTGTTGGAAAAATAAAAATAGTAAAAGTAGTAAGAGTGGGGGAGAAAATAAATGGCGGAAGTAAGGGAGTGATATATGGAATTCCACTTACTGTAAATATGAAAGAGTTGGTGGAGAATGTAAGAACCGATTTTCCTGCTAAGACAAAAGCTGAGATAAAACTCACCATAAAGCAATAAAACGCACCCTGGACAGAAGATCGCAAAGACAGAGCACAGGACATTGTCTTGTCCAAACGTTTCTCCTACCTTATCTAGGCATCCCCCTCTCCCTCTCCCCCTGAGTCAAGTCACCAAAAGTTCACTAAGAATGCTTATATATCATATATGATGTATCTTTGGAATCTATTGTTTTTCCTTTTCGTGTTTGGTATCATTTTAAGTGTCTCGGTGCGATTGGTAAAATGGTCTTAATTTCATTGCAGTCATTGGTAATATGAGAAGGATTGAGGACTTAGGAGAATCCTGTGTTCCTCTTTGGGTGATGTTTCTTCAAGACATCTCCCCTCTCCCCCGAGACCAGGTGCTACCCCCTAGGATACAGGAACTGACCCAAAACACACTGGAAAAATATTGGTACAACCCTTTTTCTGGTCTGGGTATTTAAGGCTAGGTAACAGAGCAATCTTTGGGACCTGTAACCAGGAAAAAACCCCATGCAGTAATGTGTCAGTGTTATCCCCTTGGAAAACTCTCACACACTACTGTGTGTCTCTGTCAGGAATGCATTGCTTACTTTTAGAATCATCTTTGAGTAATTGATGTCATGCATTTATTATTTCTGAATTGGCTTTTAATCATTTACTTGTGAAATTGGCACGGTACATTTTTCCTGACAAAAATAAATGTTAACCTTGATTATTCTGAAGTTTTCTGGAATCATTATTTCTAGTAGATTATGTGTAGTCTGTTGTTCCCGCAAATCTCTGTCCAGGATAGATCACACCTAAGGCACTAATGAATGGAGCATGGGGTACATCATTAGACCTTCTGATTCCTGACTATCTCCTAACTTAGCATGTTGTACGCTGCAACTATTGAGAAAAATTACACCTATGAGTCAGCAGTGAGGGTAAGATAGTTTGCACTGCACTCTCTGACTATTTTAGGACTGGCTAGTTTGTGATCGTGAGCGCACACTCGCGACGTGACGTCTCAAAGCGACACCAGGTCCTTAATGAACGAATATTTGAAATTATGAAATGGCCAGAATAATCAAAGATCTAAATTAACTCATAATCAGTATTTATGACTGTTTTCTAATAAGAAACACAATCTAAATTTGATTAACATTTGAAATTGGAGTCAGATTAAGCGTAGAGCTAAAGTATTATTTAAACTAAATTCCAATAAATTAAGTGAACTTCACTGGAGCGCTGAAAAGACATACACGCATTATTCCTTCGACCATACCATTGGATTCCGGTGTTGGGCCAATGGGTGGACCTTACAAGAACTTGAGAATGAAGAATAGGTCAGTTAAAAGTGCAGTAAGAAATAAAGTAGAAACAGAATCTGTATTGGTTGAGTTTGAAACAAAGGAGGTACCAAAAGAGGTATATTGTGGATTTATGAGATACAGCATAAGAGAGTATGTACCTAAGCCAATGAGATGTTATAATTGCCAGGAATTTGGACATATGGCTAATGTATGTAAAGAAAAGAGGAGGTGTGCTAGGTGTAGTGGTGTAAGACTGAAGAAAACTGGTTGAAGCTGGAAATTAACATTTGGCTTCCCCCCTCTTCCCCGGAGACAAAAGTCTCACCTCATCTACATTTCATTCTCTCTCAGTGACGCATAAAAACTCACATAAGAATATGGTTTAATGTGAATGATTATCATTGAGTATTTTGTTTAGTATAATTTAAACTGCAGGGTGAGTGGTACAGATGTCTCATTTCCAAATTGGTAAAACAAAAGCTAATAAGGTTTTTTAGAAGTTTAGAGATGACACACAAAGGAAGGTGGACTCTAGGCAAATGGTCTTTCTCCCCTACCCCCAAAATAAGGTGTAACCTGAATGCAAATTACCATTGTAAAGAATTCTGGAATCTTCTGTAAGATTATTCTAACAGACTTTGACTTCATTTCCATTGGAGTTAAAAGGAATAGTCAAACATTAACGTATATTTGATGATGCACAGATATCATTGAAAAACTTTTTCATTTTATGGAGTCAGATGAAACGAGTTAATACATAAGATAAAATGTATTGCATTTAATTGAAAATCCCTTTGCCATGGGAAGAGACGGAACACGCGTGAGACCTTCACCGCTAATTTGAATGCCGCCATTGGATCAAATTAGACGGACTTACAGTGGTGATCATGAATATGGAAAGTGTGGGGAAGAAGTAAGACCAAAGTGTTGTGACTGTGGAGGGAATCATAGTGTGGCATTTTGGGGATGTGAAGTGATGAAAAAAGAAATTAAAGTACAACAGATAAAATCATAAGAAAACATTTCTTATGTTGAGGCTGTTAAGAGAACAGAGCAGGAAAAGAAGAATCAGAGTGGATAAAGTATAAAAAGGGTGAGCAGGGAAGATCACCAAGAAAAGAAGGAAAAATGGGAAGAGAAGAAGAAAATAGGGACATTCATAGCAGGGGTGATAAATGCTACAGCTGAAGTCAGGTCTAAAACTGAAAGAATCCAGATTATTGTTAAAGCAGCAATACATCACTTAGATATGGCAGGATTAAAGTGGGAAGAAGTGAGGGATGAACTCAGTGAACAGTCGAGTCAAGAGACAACATGTATAGGTTAATAATTTTTGTAATGCTAATCCTTCAATGGAATGCAAGAAGCTTGATCGCAAATGGGCAGGATTTCAAGCAATTTATAAGGAGTAGAAGAGAAAAGCCAGATGTTATATGCATTCAGGAATCCTGGTTAAAGCCTAATTTGGACTTTATAATATATGGATACGTATCAGTTAGACAAGATAGGGAAAATGGTGGTGGAGGGGGATGTATAACATTTATAAGACAAGGGATTCCGCATAGGGTGTTAGGTATAGGAAAGGAGCAAGAATATGTAGTGGTAGAAACATGGGGTGAAAGGAAAAAAATTGTAGTTATAAATTATTACAATCCGTGTAGGAAATTAGATATAAACAATCTTGAGGAAATAGAGGTGCAAGACAATAATAATATTGTATGGTGTGGGGATTTCAATGCGCATAATGCATTGTGGGGTAGTGAGAAGATGGATAGTAATGGACAAGTAATTGAAGAGTTATTGGATGAGGAAAACTTAGTATGTTTAAATGATGGAAGTAAAACAAGGATAGAGGTTAGTACTGGGAAGGAATCTGTACTTGACCTCACACTGGTGTCCAGTAGTATGGCAGCGATATGTAATTGGAGTGTCTATAAGGATGGGACAATAGGAACTGATCATTATCCAGTATTGTGTAAAATTAATATATCATTATCTCAAAGTATAGAAGGAAGAGGAGGAAGATGGATATTTGAGAAGGCTAATTGGGAACATTTTCAGAAAGAAAGTGATAGATGTTTGAGCCAGATTGAGTATAATGATGATATAGAGACACTGGAAAATAAAATAAAGAAAGGTATAATAACAGCGGCAATGGAGTCTATTCCAAAAAGTAAAGGTAAGGTAAAGAGGAAAATCGTACCATGGTGGGATGAGGAATGTAAAGAAGCAGTCAGAAATAGGAACAAAGCATTTAAAATAATGAAAAGAACTCACAACTTTATGCACATGGTTCAATATAAATATGCTCAGGCAATAGTAAGGAAAACAATTAGACAGGCAAAAAGAACATATTGGAGGAATTATTGTAGCTCAATTGGGAATACAACTCAGATTGGTGAGGTGTGGACAATGATTAAAAAGATGGGTGGTGAAAGGAGATAATGTGTGATACAATAATGTAGCCCGACTACGCCACCCAATTGAAGAGCTGGGACTCTATTAAAAAAAATAACTTTAGCTTGCAAGTTCTTTTAGTTTGGTGGGAGCAACACAACAGAATTACCCAAACAACAGTTTAAATATAAAAATATATTTATTACAATCTAATCTCAATGATAAAAGGAAGGGCACGCTGTGCACTCGCGCACTCAATCAAACTTTAAAAAGCTGGACATCGGAAAAATACATTTGCAAATCCACTGGAAGTCCGGAGGCACCCACAGTCCGTAGCGGTTCCTCTAACCAAGTCCGTCTCGCGCCGAACAGCGGCGTCTACACAGCTGTCCACCTGTCACTCACTCGTGCACATCAACGCAACACTCACACAAACAGAAAAAGAGCCGCCAGTATCTCCACAGTAGATAAACACAGCATAAACACAACACCACGATAGAATGACTATTAATCGTGCAACACTCAATTAGATCACTGCAATTCGTGAATATGCATAGACAATATAGATAGTGGTAAGACTACAGTAGACAGACTGGTAACTCTTCGATTTAGGTGAGACGTGGATCTTAATTCCGGACGAGGCAAGGCACACAATTTAACAAGGCGTCACTCACCAATAAACTGGGAGTAGACGAATCTAGCTCCCAGTCTTGTTGGACAATGCTCCACAACACCAGGACGGACAAAGCAGGGCTCCGGGCAGCACAGTGGGGAACAGCAGCGATCCGTAGCACAGCAGAGGCAGCAAAAATCCAGCGCAGCAGAGAACGGCAGCAGTCCCGCGCAGCTGAGAACGGCAGCAATCCCAGCAGAGCAGAGAACGGCAGAAATCCAGCACAGCAGAAAACAGCAGAAGTCCAGCACGGCAGAGAACAGCAGAAGTCCAGCACAGCAGAAAACAGCAGAAGTCCAGCACGGCAGAGAACAGCAGCAATCCCAGCACAGCAGAGAACAGCAAAAGTCCAGCACAGCAGAAAACGCAAAACCGTCCTTCAACACTTCAGCATTTCAACGCGGGCAGACAATGGTCCATGCAACGGTTGGGGCAAGGAAATAAAAAAAACAATCGAGACTACCGTCCAGCAATAAAATGTGGAGAACGAGCTACACAACAGAGTTCACGGGTCACAGGCACACTGTTGTCCGTTTTTTCGCCTTTTTGAACCGTCTGTGGTCTAACATGGAAATTACCAACAGCTGTCCATCTACTAATCAGCTGTGATCCGGGCTTCCGAAAACTACAGGGGCGTTACCCCACACTCTAAATCATGATCAAGTGTCACAAAAATAAAGCGTGAATAATAAAACAAAATCACACCAAATCAAAAGAAAAAAGGAAAAGTGTCAAATACACACACAAAAACACAAAATAAACCATAGTCTCTTCATATGACATCCCCCCACTCTTTAATGTTGGCAGTCCCTGACAACCATAGGTATCCACATATCTAAGTGTCTCTATATCTTACAGGGGACTGTCCCATATTGGAACGGACAGACCTCCTAGGGGCCACCTCATTACCTGGGTCATCTAGACCGACAGGGTCCACCCATGGTATATACATCAGAGGTTGTGATGCACAAACAGGAGGTACTGGCAACTCAGGATGCAATGCAAGGGCACCTTGGGGCGGATTGATGCAAGGTTTAAGAGAATTTCTATGCAGAACCCTCTCTTTCCCTGTACGCTCAGATTTAACACGATAGGTCAACCCCTCTTCATTCAACTGTTCCACTACTACATAAGGCTCTGGATCCCATTTACCGCAAAGCTTACCCCTTCCCCCATCTCGCCTATTCCTCCGCCACACACGTTCCCCAGGAGCTAAAGGAAGTGACTTGGCCTTGCGATCATATTGCTTCTTATACTGCTCTGCAGCCTGACCCATAAACTTAGCTGCTAGTGAGTAGGCATACAACAGGTGTTGATGGTGTTCACCTACCCAACTATCCCAGCTATATCGAGCCTGCTGGTTCTCTACACCCAGGGCTACATCCACAGGCAATCTGACATGACGCCCAAACATCAAATACGAAGGTGCATACCCTGTTGAGCTGTGTAAGGTAGCATTGTAAGCTTGAACAAGAGCAGGGAGATGTTCAGGCCAGCGACTTTGCTTCTCATCCTCTAAAGTCCGCAACATGCTCAGGAGGGTCTGGTTAAGGCGTTCACACATGCCGTTTCCCTGAGGGTGGTACGGAGTTGTTCTACTCTTCGAGATGCCATAAAGGCTACATAATTCAGCCACCAGCTGGGATTCGAAATTAGGGCCTTGGTCCGAATGAAACCTCGTCGGACACCCGAAGGTCTGTATAACCGATTGCCACAGGACCCTAGCGGTAGTCCTCGCTGTCTGATCTCTTGTGGGGATAGCCCAGGCATAGCGGCTAAACATATCCGTCATCACTAGAATGTTTTGCTATGGGTCCTGGGGCCTTCCTAAGGAAAGGAAATCTAGCTCGATGACCTCAAGGGGAAAGGACACAGTAAAGGGCTTCAAGGGCGCTTTAGGCACAGCATCAATTTTTTTCATCTGACAACGGGGACACAGGGAGTGATATTGTTGGACCTGAGTCTGCATACCTGGCCAGAAGAAATGTCGACGTAGACAACTGATGGTTCTCTCCACTCCCAAGTGTCCAACAGCATCATGATGTTTCTCCCACACCTCTTTGCGCTGTTGAATAGGGCAGACAATCTGGAAGCGAGCTTCATGAGTGTTATAGTCAGTAATCCGACGACAGAGAACCCCATCCCACATTACCAGCCTTGTCCTCTGTTGCAACAGCCGTTTCACCCCGAGCGAAGCAGCTCGCCACTCTTGTCCCACCGGAAACTTCCCACTTTCCACATACCTCCACACTTGGTCCAAGTCCCTGTCCTCAAGCTGCTTGGCTCGCCAGCCGTTCATCGACTGGCCTTTTGTCGATGGTACATCCGCCACAGCCACCACGTTAATCACATCAGTGCCCAAAGGGGTTTCAACAGGTACTCTGGAAAGGGCGTCTGCATTAGCATTTTCCTTACCCGAACGGTACTTCACCTGGTAGTCAAAGGCAGCCAGTTGGGCTACCCACCTTTGTTCCGTGGCCCCCAGGCGAGCGGTCTGCAAGTGAGCTACAGGATTATTGTCCGTATAAACAATCACTTTAGCCCCCATCAGGTAGTCTTTAAATTTTTCTACGATAGCCCACTTTAACGCTAGCAATTCCAATTTGAAGGAGATATAGTTGGCATCATTTTTCTCGCTAGGATGCAGGCTCCTACTAGCATAGGCCACAACACGCTCACGCCCATCCTGTAACTGGGCTAAGACGGCTCCCAAACCAGCATGGCTCGCATCTGTATATAACACAAAAGGTTCTGCATAATTGGCATAGGCTAAGATAGGGGCCTCGGTCAAAGCAGTTTTCAGGTGATCAAACGCTAGTTGGCACTCGTCAGACCAAGAGATCTGTCGAGATCCTGTTCTTTTATCTGCAGGGGCTCCACTTAAGAGGGCATTCAAGGGGCGTGCTATCTTTGCAAAATTGCCAATAAAGCGACGATAGTACCCTGCTAAGCCCAGTAAAAGCACGTACCTCCTTAATTGTGGTTGGAGCCGGCCATTCAGTCACAGCAGTGACCTTCGTAGGGTCTGGTTTTACTCCCTCTCCAGTGACCACATGGCCCAGGAACCTTACTTCCCTCTGTAGCAGCTGGCACTTATCCACCCTCAACTTAAGTCCATGATGTTGCAGTCGCTCAAAGACAGCCTCCAAGTGGCACAAATGGGAGGAAAAGTCTGGAGAATAGACAATGATATCATCCAAATAAACGAGTACAGAATCAACAATTTGGCCACTCAAGCACTGCTGCATAAGCCGCTGGAACGTCGCTGGCGCATTGCAGAGGCCAAACGGCATCCTCTGAAACTCATATAGGCCTAGTGGGGTGGTGAAGGCGGTCTTAGGTCGATCTCGAGGGTCGACTCCAACCTGCCAATAACCACTGGCTAAGTCAAGTGTGGTAAACCAGGAAGCTTGGGTCAGGGAGGTCAAGGTCTCCTCTATACGGGGGAGCGGAAAGGCATCTTTATAAGTCAAGGAGTTCATCTTGCGATAGTCAACGCAAAAGCGCCAACTGCCATCTTTCTTGCGAACCATCACAATAGGTGCAGCCCAAGGGCTGGAACTTGGCTGAATAACCTTCTTTTCCAACATATCGGCTAGTAGGGTGCGCATTTCTTGGTACATCATAGGTGGTAAGGGGCGATATTTTTCTCTTACTGGGGGCGCATCATTTGTGTGGATTTGGTGTTGCACCGCATCAGTATGCCCAAAATCCTCCTCGTGGAGGGCAAACACCCTGACCCACCTTTGTAGGAGAGCTTTAAAATCTTGCTTCTGTCGTTCAGTCAAGTCGTCTCGGCCTTGTAAATCTCGTAGCATCTCGATGGGTGGTTCCACCTGTTCTCCCTTTCCAGCCTCCACAATATCTACTGCGACGGTTCCATCGTCCTGCACAGTCAGGCTTAGATCTGTCTGGCCATGGACGTCAGCACGGTCAACACGAAACACCTTCGCCAGCTTCTGGTAACGGCCTATAAAGACAGGGCAAGAGGTCATATTTTTGATACGAATAGGGAGTTGGCCATGTTTGACAAATCCAACAGTCTTCGCCACAGAGAAAGCCCCCAACTCCGGCAGTGCTTCAACCAGGCCACAGTAGTCCTGTCCCTTCGGACCCATCCGTGCACGGCCCCAAACCACAATCCCAGGAAACACGTGACTTAACGGCGACCAAAAGTGACGTCAGTATTGGTCGTGGGTTCGTCGCGTCACCAAAAGACTATGCCACGACGTTGTGGCAACTTCATCAGAAGGTAGTCTCGTGACCACAGCGCTTGGTCGCTTCCTTACCTTCCCACAACGTTGTCTAAAGACCAGCTGATGACCAATCATTTTCTAACCTCCTCACCACGTCTTAGCCACGTCATTTCTTGACTTAGAAGCAGATGTACATTTTAATAGAAGAATTTTTTTTCAGATATTTTATATGTACAGGTGCTGGTCATATAATTAGAATATCATCAAAAAGTTTATTTATATCAGTAATTCCATTCAAAAAGTAAAACTATAATTTAATTTTTATATATATATATATAATTTAAAAATGTTACCCTATTCACCTGTGACAGGGTAACATTACCCTGTAACATTACCCTGACACTTGTTACAGTGTCTTAAGTGAGACACTGTAACAAGTGTCTCACTTAAGACTCATTCAAGTCATACAGATTTCAATAATTTCCCTTCGGTACACTAGGGGGCAGTATATGCGACTCAAACGATTGCAGCGAAGTGCTTCCGCTGCTGGTGTATAGAAGTCCCACCTCACGAACCGGAACATGCGTGGATTGTGTTTGAATTTTCACTTTTCGTATCCTTTGACCGTCTTCTAGTTGTTTATTTTACACACTTTCTTATCTTTTTAGTTACCTAACGTTACTGCAGTAGTTTAACTTATCAATCGAAGAAAGAAGAAATACACCATTCCTTCAAGACGAAACAGGTAAGTGTAAAAACAACCCGCCGTAAGGGTCCCACACGTTCTCTAAAGTTTCCTAATTTTACATTTTAACCAAGATCTCTATTTCAAATGTAGTTTAAAATGGCTTTTTAACTAGTTAGGTTTAATTGTTGAGTAGACAGTGTTGCGTCACATTTACTCAAATAGAACATGTCTGAGTGGGCCTAACGTTACTGTAGGCCTACTGTTGTTGTTTTATATGTACAGATACTGGTCATATAATTAGAATATCATCAAAAAGTTGATTTATATCAGTGGAATTTACTGCTGTAGTCTCTTACTGTGGTAATTTCATTATCCTGGTAAATAGAATAACTTATTTCAGCTTTATTTAATTGTTGTTTTGTATTTAAATATTGTTTTTCTCCCTTCCCAGTTCCTAGAAACCCTGTTTTTGTCTGGAAATGTTGTATTCACACAATAGTGGTGTGGGAAACTATTAAACTCGCATCTAATTTCTTCCATTGCAGCTCTCGGTGATTGTCTTCACTGAAATCGGAAATCACAGAAATCTGCAGTGTTTTTCAGGTAAGCATGTTTTTAAAAAAGTGATAGAATTAAATCCAGTATACAAATATTGTTATTGGGGGACTGTAAACTATTCTGTTTTTAGAACTTGACAATCCACTAACTTAAACCTTTTCAGAAACATCAAGTGGCTACCATGTCCTTACTAGGGGTGTAGTTTGATACGATACACTTGTGTCACAGTTCGGTACGTTTTCGATACAGCAAAAATAAAGAAATGCCAGAGAAATGTCCTTGATATAATTTTTTTAATTATATTTTTATTAAAACTAACATCATAAAGTATGATATTTTTTTACTTTGAGCAATGATGGAGCTATACTTGACTTTTCTTAGGAGCATATAAAACAAAAACAGCTCCTTGGACAAAATGAAATGTAATATTGTAGTAGTTATAAACAAAGGTTTATTTTAGTTCAGATTAACATTTGAGGGCAGCAATTGTATTCATAATGTCAAAATAAAACCGACGTAATGTTACTTGAAAGCATTATAGCCTACTATTCCTGCCACACTTCCATGGTTACAGTTAGTAGTGTTACTACAGTAAATCCATGGTGAATGTTGCTGATCTGTGGACACTGATTAGTTCATTCATGGCACAATGTTTCTCCTGGTTTCCACGTCAGCGCGGTTTGAATTGTAAAATTTGATTGTATTTTAGGATGAAGCGAAGTCGGAGAATCTATTTACAGTCCTGGAGAGCTACCAGACGCACTCTCCAAAAACTCCATGCAAGCCAGGCAGAAAATGCACGTGCGAGCCAGACAGGGAATGCCTGTGCAAGCCAGGCAGAGAATCTCACTCACCAAAACACTGAGAGCCTCAATAGAGACGCATTCATGGCATGTGGAAGAGATGGAATGGTAATAGAGGACGTGTCCAATTTGAAGAGAGATAAAAGCATGAATGAAGACAATTTGTTTGAAGACAGTGTGCATGAGTCATGTGACAGGCACAAAAGTGGTATGGAGTCACCCTGCAGTGACTCAGTGAGCAGTGACTCAGACCTCGACAACCACTCTGATGGCACATTGTTTGAAGCCCTTGCAGCTTGGACCAGTGAGTTCCGGGTGAAGCACAATGCTGTGGATAGCTTACTGAAATTGCTGCAAAGCCATGGTCATCCACATCTGCCATCCACTGCCCGTACACTCCTGAAAACACCTAGAGAAGTGAAAACTGTGGAGAAGTCTGGCATGGAGTGTCTACACTACCAATTGAAGGAGAAACTAGTTGAGACCCTAGATCGTTACCCAGTTCAGCTTGTGAGTGATCTTGAGACTCTGGAGCTGTCCTTTAATGTTGATGGACTGCCTCTCTTCAAAAGCTCTGGGAAGTCCATGTGTCCGGTCCTCTGTGCTGTAATGCTTAGTCCAGTTACTATTTTTCCCACTACACTGACTTGTGGGATGAAGAAGCCAACTGACCTTGGCTTCCTGGAGGACACAGTTAAGGACCTAGCTGAGATCTTAGCAAATGGCCTGAACTACAGAGGGAGGAACATTAAAGTGACGGTTAGGTGCTTTGTGTGTGATGCCCCAGCCAAAGCAATGATCAAGAACACCAAATGTTACTCAGGGTACTATGGATGTGAGCGATGCACACAACAAGGATTATGGTTAAATCGAGTCACATACCCGGAGACATCTGATTTAGAGCTGCGTACTGATGCATCATTCAGAGCTCAAACACAGCCTGAGCACCACCATGGCACCACACCACTGTCTGACCTTCCAATTGACATGGTTCAGAGTTTCCCCATTGACTATATGCACCAGGTCTGCCTAGGCGTCACAAAGAAGCTGCTCTATGTTTGGTGCAGAGGCGAAAAGGGGATGCGGATATCTGCCAGCCAGGTTCAGGAGTTGAGCAGCAGGCTGCTGATGCTGAAGTCATCAATCCCCTCGATTTTTGCACGCAGCCCTCGAGGCCTGGATGAGCTTGAACGATGGAAGGCAACTGAGTTTCGCCAGTTTCATCTATACACAGGGAAACTGGTGCTGAAAGGTGTCTTAAGAGAGGACCTTTACAACCACTTCCTGACATTGAGTGTTGCTGTTGGGTTGCTGGTGTGTCCAACACTGGTGCAGCAGTACCATGACTATGCTCACCAACTACTACAATACTTTGTAGAGAAAGGCTGTGAACTGTACGGGCACACCTTCCTGGTCTACAACACACACACCATGCTGCACCTGTCAACAGATGCAGTGTGCTTCAAAGGCCTGGACAACTGCAGTGCTTTCATGTTTGAGAACTACCTCCAGGCCATTAAGAAGATGGTACGATCTGGAAAGAGTTCCCTGGCTCAGGTAGCAAACAGACTGGAAGAGAGTCTGAACCGGCCAATTGCACATCAAAAAAAGAGAACTTCCAAAAAAAGGAAGGACCAGGCATACTATTTGGAAGATGGACATTGCTGTGAAGTTGTGGATCAGGTAGAAAAAGAGGGAAAGGTTAAATGCATAGTCTACCGCCACCCTGAACCTCTTTTCTCTCAGCCATGCAGTTCGTTTTTGATTCGGGTTTTCCAATACCACAGGAGGAACACACTGATGAAGAGGATTCCTACAACAGAACTCTGGAGGAGTGCCATACTAGTAGATAGGGGGCAGATTACAACTTTTATGGCAGTTCTACATCAGGTCTGAAGAAAGGTGAAAATGGATCTGAGTATGACCAAGGGGAAAGTCTTAGCCCAAAGGCTGAATCGTTTAAAGACAAAAAAAATGTTAGATCTCTTTTAGATTTTTTTTAGTAGTTTTAGAAGATACGCGGATTCGCCCACTCATTGCGCGCGCCGAGCAGACACCAGTGAAACTTGACAACATCATGTCGACGAGACGCTGTGTTCTGAAGTGCGAATCAAAAGCGAACTTTTTTTTCACTGCCCAGGGACAAGCATGTGAAGAATCAGTGGCTAGAGTTTATATTTACAACTATACCCGAACCTTGTGCTGTGTTCGCGTCATTTTAATGACGATTCCTTTACAAACATAAATGCTTTCAAGTGTGGATTCGCGAGCCGGTTGATACTGAAGGAAGGTTCAGTACCAAGTTTATTTGGATCAGCTTCCTCCTCCGAATCACAACCTGTAAGTACTATTAATAATTGTTGCTTTTATGGGTTTTGTAGCATGCTCAATAAGTATGCGTGTGTGTTGTGTAAGTTACGCTCAGCGCAGCTTCTAGGTCTCCAATGTCATTTTTTTTTTATATGTGAAATGTTTGTCGTTGTTATTGGAGTTGTCATAAAGACTAGAGCGTCTTGTAGTACTGTCATTGAGGTTGTCTATTCTTTCTAATCAACAGCATGTCTTACGTCTGTAGCCCTCCTGCCGGGTAGAATATTGTGGCTCACAATGTAAGAATCTGTCTAGGGGATCTTAAATTTATCCACTACCCCGGTGAAGGCACATTTCCCTTCAGTTACAGTATCAACACATAACCCAGATCTCAGATCTTCACCTGATAGTGTCAGATTTGTTTTTTTCTATTTGGAAATAATAATAAAAAAAAACACTATTGTGTTTACCTTTAGATTTTTTAAATACAAATCTCTCAAAGGAAAAAAATAATAATTAATAATAAACAGTCTTTCCACAGGAAATCACACAAAATTATGGCAGATCAATAAACATGCATTTATTATTCTCAGTACTCTGTTGTCTTTGTTTTTTTTTTCCTCTTTGAATGACCAAATAATTCAATTCACAAAGTCACAACCAATAATCACCATAAAAGAAAATAAAATAAAATGTCAATGTAATAAATTTACCCAGCTGGGATTTTCAGTACACAGATGGCGCGCTAGTTGGAGCTCTTTGATGCAAAACCAGAGTAGGCTACTCACGAATCAGGAAAAAGAATTCCAATTGCAGAATGCTCACTCTTCAACGAGATGACAAACAGCAACCGTGACGCAACCCACGACGACGTTGAGTAGGCCTCGATGAACTCCTCCCTCGTGGTGGTTAGATGCATCCGCGAAAATCCACACAGATCTCCCGATTTCGACCATCACTCGGTGTCAAAGACAATAAACACACAGTTGACATGAATTCCCAACTACATACTCCACTGCAGTACTTTTACCCAAAATAAACACGGGTATATTCTTCCGGATTTCACACGAATTACTCAACTTCTTATATCTCAAACTGCAACACTGAACTTGAGAAAATAAACACGGATATATTCTTCCGGATTTCACACGTAAAACTAATAAAACAAATCAACGATGATAGGAAAAAAAAACACAGATTTTCTCACATGGGATCCTCGTGCTAGATATCCTCTATCTCTTTTACTCACGTGAAACTGAAGTGCGCATGCAGTCTTTCAGCGAACTCTCTCGCATTTCTTTTCCGTGCGGCAAGCTGCAAACTCATCCATGAATTTTTTTCAGTTCACACTATACTCTCGTCACCGAGCTAGCACTAAAACAAAAATCTGCGTGAGCGTCGACCACTGTCAGCTTTCCTCGTGTCGAACTTCCCAGAAAAAAAACCTCGCGAGAGATTTAGGGGTCAAAGTCCACCGTTTTCATTGTCCAACTGAAACTCTCTCAGAATACTCAATAAAATGCAGCCATTTTATGAGTTGTTTTCCCTTACACACATATTGAAAAAAACCTTTATAAACATGTCTCATATTTAAACTTGAAAAAAAAACAAAGTCGATCTACACTTTGTTTGAGTGTATGTTTTCAGACCCAAGATACAAATAATTAAATTCTCTTTTCAAAGAAAAACGACAGTTATACGTTTAGAAACACAAACATTTATCCAGGTCTCTACATTCTCCCCCCACCAAGAATCGTTATGTCCCCATAACGAGGGAAAACTGAAAATCACACAATTTACATTTCAGTACCTTATCTCTTTTCACATTTTTAGACACCTATCCACTTTTCAAATGAATGAGCAAAATAATATCACAATAGACCCATGTCTATACTGAAACAAATTACTCAAATTAGCGTCTAGTCGTTAAATCAACTGAACAAGTACTTAACCTTCTTGCAGGCACATTCATCCACAAAAAGATGGTAGAACAGTATCTAACAGGACTTACACTTTTAGTTTGAGCAATGGCAGGCTCAAATTTTGGCTTCCCAAGAGTATCATAGGTAAACCTCTTAGGCACAGTTCTCTCTCTTTGAGACCTTCTCTGCTCTTCAATTACCTCAGTAGAGATACATTGAGTTACATCATCCTCATTCACATTTGAAAAGTCTTGCACATCACTTTCAACATCATCACCAATGTCTGACAATTGGCTCACACTTTGCAAGTTATCAAAATCACTTTCTGGTAGCAGTCTTGAAACAGACTCTACAGACTCATCTGTCTCAACTCTTTGAGGAATCTCAACTCTGGCTCCAGAATGCTCAAATTTCTCAGAAACACTCTGTTCAACAGTATCTGAAACAGCATTATCAGAAACCCCTGCATCATTCTGAGGAGTGTCTCTTCTCCTAGGAGTCAAAGGATGATTTTCAGGTACGTGATACCACACTCCATACATTTCATCCTCACTCTCTGAACTCACATCAGAATTCTGATCAACTCTGGCTTCTGTTTCCTGTCTTAAAGATGTATTCTCACCTTCCTGTGCTGGACTCTGTGTCTGTCCAGCATTCTTCCTTTTCCTCAGAACTCTCTTCCTGGGTTCCAGGACACGGTCAGGAACTTGTTGCTGTCTCAACCCTTGTCCAACAGGAAGAATGTGATTCCTATGCAGAATCTTGACAGGTCCAGTTCCACTCTCTGGCTTAAGACGGAACACAGGTAAGTGAGGCATCTGGCTCTGGACAAGGTAGGGCTCAGCACTCCATCTGTCCGCCAACTTGTGCTTTCCTTGCAATCCAAGATTCCTGATCAGTACTCTATCTCCAGGAACAAGGTGAGAGTAATGCAGTTTCTGATCATATCTCCTCTTATTTCCTGCATTCTTCTTTCCAGCTTTTTCCTCCGCCAGCTCGTATGCAGACTTCAGCTCTTGCTGCATGATTTTGACAAAACGCTGGTAAGACTTAGTGGAAGTACTATCACTAGACACACCAAAACTCAGATCTATGGGCAATCTGGCTTCCCTTCCAAACATAAGGAAGTAAGGCGAGTATCCTGTGGCTTCATTCAGGCTGCTATTGTACACATGTACAAGATGCCCAATGTGACGGCTCCACTGTGGTTTCTGCTTTGGATCCAGGGTCCCCAACATATCCAAAAGTGTCCGGTTGAACCGTTCGGGTTGCGGATCACCCTGGGGATGGTATGGTGTTGTCCGGGATTTCTCCACTCCTAACAAGTCAAACAACTCCTGGATGAGCCTGCTCTCGAAATCCCGTCCCTGGTCCGAGTGCATCCGTCTAGGCAGTCCATAGTGAATGAAGTATTTCTCCCACAGGACCTTTGCAACTGTGGACGCCTTCTGGTCCTTAGTCGGAAACGCTTGGGCATACCTTGTGTAATGGTCAGTGATGACTAAGACATTGCCAATGTTCTTGGAGTCTGGCTCAATGGATAGAAAGTCCATACACACAAGATCCATAGGTCCATCACTGGATAAGTGTGACAATGGCGCAACTCTCTTCGGCAGGGTCTTCCTCTGAACACATCTGGCACATGTTTGACAGTACTTCTCCACCTCCATCTTCATTCGTGGCCAGTAAAATCTCTCTCTTACCAAGCCATAAGTCTTGTCAAATCCCAGGTGTCCAGAATCATCATGAAGCGACCGGAGAACTACTTCATGGAACTTTCTGGGCAAGCACAATTGCTTACGACGGGGTTTGTCTTGAGCTTGAGTGCATCGAGACATCACTCCATTCTCAATTTCTAATCTTTCCCACTCTCTCATGATCAAGGGAAGATCCTTGTGAGATTCCTTCTTGACCTTGCATGGATCTCCTCCTTTAAGAGCTCTCCATATCTCTCCAAGACAAGGATCCTCTTGCTGGGCACGTGACAGATCTGCAGAACTCAGTTTTGGAATCATAGAAGTATCCAGAGTGGCTAAGTTGCAGTAAGCTCTGGGGACTGATTTAGGAGATCCTCCCAATGACGTGACAATCCTGCTGGCAGATGTGAAACAGTTGTACTTGTCTTGCACTGGCAGCTTACACAGGGATCTCACTCCAGAGGATGATATATTAGTCCACTCCTGCTCCTTCACTCACCTATGAGGACGACGAGACAAAGCATCGGCATCAACATTTTGTCTCCCAGGCCTGTACTTGAGACTGAAGTCGTATGCAGAAAGGGCCGCCAGCCACCTATGTCCCGTAGCATCCAGTTTGGCTGTGGTCAGAACGTAAGTTAGCGGGTTGTTGTCCGTCTGCACTTCAAACTTTGCTCCGTACAGGTAATCATGTAGCTTGTCAACAACAGCCCACTTTAACGCCAAGAACTCAAGTTTATGGACTGGGTAGTTCCTTTCAGAAGGCGTCAAGCTTCTGCTGACAAACGCTACAGGCTTCAACCCCTGTCCTTGGTCCTGATACAGCACCCCGCCCAACCCTTCACAACAGGCATCAACATGTAAGATGTACGGGAGCTGAGAATTAGCAAAGACCAACACAGGAGCCTGGGTAAGTCTCACCTTCAACTCATTGAAAGCAGCTTCACAAGCATCAGTCCATCTACTTCCAAATGGATCCGAGGCTTTGTACACAACTCTGTCGGTGTTGTCCCCAGCTTTAATCTTCTTCAAGGTCTTAGCCGGTAGACACCCCTGCAGCAACTGGTTGAGTGGGTAAGACACTCTTGAATAGTCTTTGACAAATCTCCTGTAGTACCCACAGAAACCTAAGAAGGAACGTAGCTCTGTCACGTTCTGGGGCCTGGGCCATGACTGGACAGCTTCAATTTTTGAGGGATCAGTCGAGACACCATCTTGAGACACGATGTGACCCACATAGCTGACAGAAGTCTGACAAAAGGTGCACTTGTCCAAGGACAACTTCAACCCTTCGCTCTGCAAGCGGTCCAACACCTTAAGCAGCCTCTCCTCATGCTCCTCCAAAGTCCGTCCAAAGATAATGAGGTCGTCCAAGTAGACCAGCACTTCCAACAGGTTCATGTCTCCCACCGTCTTTTCCATCACTCGTTGGAAAGTTGAGGGAGCTCCACAAATCCCTTGTGGCATCCGCTGGAATTGGTAAAACCCCACTGGGCAAATGAAAGCTGTCTTCTCTTGGTCGTCTTCACTCAGAGGGATCTGATAATATCCACTCCTAAGGTCCAATACACTGAACCACTGGCTTCCATTTAAGCAGGCCAGAGCATCTTCAATGCGTGGAACAGTGTATTGGTCAGGGATTGTGCGACGATTCAACGTTCTGTAGTCCACACACATCCTTATCTGTCCATTCTTTTTTCGGACTACGACGATCGGTGAAGCGTAGGGACTTCTGGAGTCAGCAATAATTCCAGCCTCTTTTAGCTTCTCCAAGTGCTGCCTAACATCCTCAATGTCGGCTGGTGCAAGCCGCCGTGACCTCTCACGAAAAGGCTTATCCTCTGTCAGTCTAATGTGATGTTGAGTACTCTTTGAACATCCCACATCAAATTCATCGCAGGAGAAAACATCCTTTCTCTCCAACATCTTTTCGGCCAGCCGTTGTTTCCATTCTGCAGAAACCGATGTATCGCCAAAATTAAATGAATCCTTGGTCAGTTTGGTTTGGCCACTACTCTCTCTGGGTTTAGAGACGGTAGGCACAACGTCAACCGGAAACACATGGGCGATCGGCATTCCTCTCTTAATTGTCACTGGGCAAGAAGAGACATTCCTAATAGTGACTCCAATTCTTTTTGACTGGACAGCAGTAGCAGACTGCACCTCAGCTCTCACTAGCAGTTCCTCAGGAAAACGAGACTCCTCAGGCTGATCCACTAACAGGGTTTTAGCAGATGATGTGACTGGGTATTTCAGGATTCCAGAAACCCTCACACTCTCTCCCGGAGTCAACTTCAACGGCTTAAGGCGATGAAACCAGACTGTCCCTCTACAGTCATCAACATCACACTTGTTAACAGCAATGACCCGTTCATAGGCAGTTCTGATCTCAGGATGAACAGTCAGGGTATGAAGGAAATCATTACCCATCTTCGTCTTACAAACGTCTACAAGCTTCTTTACCACAGCCGTGTTTGTTCCCACCAGAATGTTGACATCACCTTTCATGACAGGATCGGGACAGACCAACACAAGTGCATCTATGGATTCCGCCACTCCTGCCACAGATCCTGGAAACTCCAGCCTTAAAGACAAGCAGCCATCATAAGGGTATCTCTGCGAGCTTAATCCCCATATCTCCAAATTTTCAATTGGTGTCAATGGCAGATGCTTTAAGTGTTTCTCATAGAAGGATCTGTACAACAGTGTGACCTGCGATCCACTATCCAGCAAAGCCTTAGTGTAGATACCTTCCACCTGGATGGGAAGGACAGAGCTAGGTCCCACTAACCCGTTCGGAAGATCTACTTGCTCAGCTCTTGCTCTTTTGCACTTTGTGGAACGTGTCTTCCCCGGAGCTTCAGGCCGTTCCTCTACTGAGCCCCGGAGGCATTTCCCGACGGCTGTCTCATTTTGATGAGCCGTTGGTTTACTCTCCTGAGATTCTCTTCCTTGGTACAATCACGTTTCAGATGCCCATCTTCTCCACATCTGTAGCAGAAGATATTAGCCTTGTTCACTGGTCGGGTTGGTGTTTTGCTTTCTGCAATCGCAGCTAAACTGTGTGTAACCGAACGGTCGTAAGTCACTGGTTCTTTCGCCACGGCTGACAAGCGAGACACCTCGTTCTTTAGCCCCCTAATCTCCCTCTTCAGCATTTCTATTTCTGGATTGGCCAGATTGGTGTTACCAGATGACTCATTCTTTGCCGGGGGCACCCCAGACACAGCAACATTTGCATGCACTGAGCTCCTTTGTCTCAACATACTCTCTTCTTCTCGCACCTCTTTCATCAGCTCATTGAAAGGAGGAGGAGCACACAGCTTATGTGTCATCCTCAAGCGCATTGCCACTAGGTCACTTGAAAGAGCACCTCTAACTATTTGCTGCATTCGAAGACGATTCATTGCAGGGTACTCAATGCCTCTTTTCCTCAGCATACTGTGCAGCATCCTATCCAATCTCATTATGTAGGCTGAGAGCTTCTCTCCCTCACTCTGATAAGTGCTCCTAAATTTTAGCATCAAATCTGCAGCATCCTCAGTGGTGCCAAACGCTGACTCTAACGCACTCAGGTAGTCACTGAAAGCAGCAGATGGATTACCGGTCTTTTCGAACCTTACAATGTCCGCTGCAGGACCTCTGAGACACTCTACTAGTCTCTGCTTTTTGACATTATCCGAACACTGCCACTCTTCCAGAATGTGAGTAGTCTGCTCCACCCATACCTCATATTCATCCTCTCCATGGGGAGTGGGAATGAACCCAGAGAATGGACGCAGCTTCCTATATCCAACTCTCTCCTCAGATGAAGCCACATGACAGGTTTGAACAAGGGAATTTATGGCATCAACCAGTTTAGTGTCAAGCACAGGGGTAGAGGAAGCCAAACTTGGAATGTCAGATAGCGACTTTCCCTCTGTTTGAAGAAAAGACATCAGCTTAGTCTGAAACTCATCTTCCCTACTATGTTTAGGTGCCTCAGCTGCAACATGCACAACCTGCGTGTACCAGGTACCTACTTCAGGTCCTCCGAGCTCTGCAGGTATAGACATCTCCGAAACATTGCTAACTGTCTCAATCAGAAGAAACTGCTGTCGCTTAGTCTTATCAAAGAGGCGATCAAGTACTTTGCATTTCCTCATTCCCAGAGCAGCATCCAGCACTTCATAAACTACTCTGTCTTCACAATCTGCAGGTACGTTGCTCAGAATGATAACCCTGTCCAACTCAACACCTTTCTCTCTGCACCAATCAATAACCTCACTAACCTCCATTTTGTTCACCTGTGTCCTCAACAGTATGTGCTCAAAAAAACAGGTTATGACTGTTAAGCATTAAAGTTCTCTTCACAGAACTCTCAAAGAAACAATATACAAATAAATCACTTCCAAAATAAAATTCACAAATTATTATTTTTTTTTTTTTTTACAGAACACACAGTTCACTGTGTCTGAAACACAATCTGAATAATCTGACTAATCCCGGACGAGCCCCCACAAAATGTAGCCCTCCTGCCGGGTAGAATATTGTGGCTCACAATGTAAGAATCTGTCTAGGGGATCTTAAATTTATCCACTACCCCGGTGAAGGCACATTTCCCTTCAGTTAAAGTATCAACACATAACCCAGATCTCAGATCTTCACCTGATAGTGTCAGATTTGTTTTTTTCTATTTGGAAATAATAATAAAAAAAAAACACTATTGTGTTTACCTTTAGATTTTTTAAATACAAATCTCTCAAAGGAAAAAAATAATAATTAATAATAAACAGTCTTTCCACAGGAAATCACACAAAATTATGGCAGATCAATAAACATGCATTTATTATTCTCAGTACTCTGTTGTCTTTGTTTTTTTTTTCCTCTTTGAATGACCAAATAATTCAATTCACAAAGTCACAACCAATAATCACCATAAAATAAAATAAAATAAAATAAAATGTCAATGTAATAAATTTACCCAGCTGGGATTTTCAGTACACAGATGGCGCGCTAGTTGGAGCTCTTTGATGCAAAACCAGAGTAGGCTACTCACGAATCAGGAAAAAGAATTCCAATTGCAGAATGCTCACTCTTCAACGAGATGACAAACAGCAACCGTGACGCAACCCACGACGACGTTGAGTAGGCCTCGATGAACTCCTCCCTCGTGGTGGTTAGATGCATCCGCGAAAATCCACACAGATCTCCCGATTTCGACCATCACTCGGTGTCAAAGACAATAAACACACAGTTGACATGAATTCCCAACTACATACTCCACTGCAGTACTTTTACCCAAAATAAACACGGGTATATTCTTCCGGATTTCACACGAATTACTCAACTTCTTATATCTCAAACTGCAACACTGAACTTGAGAAAATAAACACGGATATATTCTTCCGGATTTCACACGTAAAACTAATAAAACAAATCAACGATGATAGGAAAAAAAAACACAGATTTTCTCACATGGGATCCTCGTGCTAGATATCCTCTATCTCTTTTACTCACGTGAAACTGAAGTGCGCATGCAGTCTTTCAGCGAACTCTCTCGCATTTCTTTTCCGTGCGGCAAGCTGCAAACTCATCCATGAATTTTTTTCAGTTCACACTATACTCTCGTCACCGAGCTAGCACTAAAACAAAAATCTGCGTGAGCGTCGACCACTGTCAGCTTTCCTCGTGTCGAACTTCCCAGAAAAAAAACCTCGCGAGAGATTTAGGGGTCAAAGTCCACCGTTTTCATTGTCCAACTGAAACTCTCTCAGAATACTCAATAAAATGCAGCCATTTTATGAGTTGTTTTCCCTTACACACATATTGAAAAAAACCTTTATAAACATGTCTCATATTTAAACTTGAAAAAAAAACAAAGTCGATCTACACTTTGTTTGAGTGTATGTTTTCAGACCCAAGATACAAATAATTAAATTCTCTTTTCAAAGAAAAACGACAGTTATACGTTTAGAAACACAAACATTTATCCAGGTCTCTACACGTCGTTGTTGAATTCCTCAGTGAAGGGAGTGTAGCTGTGGTGGCTAAATGTTGGACATATAAGGAACTAACGGTATTTTATCAGATCATTGGCTATTGACTATTTTCTGGGAGTGTCAGTATGTACTGTACTTTGGAAAATACAGTGGTCATTAAATATTTTTCATGAATTTCAGGATGAGTATTGTTACTGGCCCGCGTGCAACCCGACAGCCAGAGCACGAAGAGGGGAACAACCTGATCCTGATACTTGGATTTCCAGGAAAGTCAAGGTGTTTAGTGGTGTTACAGGTACAGTTGTATTAATTTGTTGTCCAGTTTTTGCTGTGCATGCTTTTTTTTTTTAAATCTGCTAAGAAAGCAAAATACATTGCATCATGTAGAATACTTGTAAATGTTTAAACTAATCCTATATTGTTTGTACTTTCCCTAATGTTCACATTTCTTTGTAGCTGACTTTAACCAGGCACTTCGGTGGTTGAGAAAGGCCGAAACATTGTCAAACGTGGAAAGTGCAGATGATGGGGCTGTGCTCTCAAAAAGGACATCAAAAAGGCCAGCAAAATTTGCTTACAGCAGCGATGAGGGTATTTACATTTACATGTAGTTATTTATTACATGCTGTATCTCTGACTGGTTTGTTGACTGGAGTTTATTATATGCTTTTTAGATGAAGACTCTGCAGAACAGGTCCTCCAAACTAATAAGAAATCCAGAGGTATGATATTAAATAACTGTTCAATATTTCTCAAGATTACCATGCTTCACAAGACTGCCCTCTATAAGAAAATCGCTAGCATGACATTTTTGGAAATCATTAGACAGGGTCCCGTAAATGAATGATTAACCAAAGTATCTTGGTAATATGTATCATCTAGGTTTGTCCCATGGACCACCAGAGGTGCCACTTTCATGGAAATCTTCTGCAGGACCAACACACCCTCCACCTCCCATCTGCATCTTTCCGCAGACAAACACTATGAACATTAAGTTAACAATTGTTGCATAAGCTTTGTCAAGTTGTGTGGATCTATATTAAAATATACCTTATGTTGATATTTTTTATTTATTTACACAGACCTTGATCCAGTTAGTCCTATTCAGCCTGAGATGTCTGATGGTATGATTATATTTTTATTGTTGGTTTAATGACTCTGAAAATCTTGTTTATTTGTAAAGTGTTACAGTTATCAACATGTTGACACAAAAAATGTAGCCTGGTGATTTGAACTTTGGTAGTTCTCGTTTTATAACATGCTGAACCTAAGTGTTGAGTTTAATCGCTTGCATTTTGTATTGCATATGTGCACACAGAAACTGCCAGCTGCTCCTCAAGTGTGTCAGACTCTATCTCCGCCTTAACCCAAATGGTTACAGTAATACAAGGTATGTTAATTTTTATTGTGGGTAAATTTCAGTCATGTAATAACTGCAATGTGTTATCTTTGCACTTTGTACGTTTCTGACCTTCATTTTAATGTCTTTGAAACATTTTGTGTTTCTGAAACAGAGACACTTAAGGCAATGTTGACCCGCCAGGATGTGATGGCAAAAAACATCCAGGAGATCCTCCTCCGGTTAAACCAGACTGGAGGGGCCAGCCAGGGTCCGGAGACCCCAATAGAAATCGATGTGGCCCAGTCTTTGGAAGAACTTGCTGTCTTGGAGGCAAAACTGAAAGAGCTTCCGGACTACAAGAAGAGATTGGTGGGTAATGGTTTAAACATAAAGCTATGTTTTATGTAGAGCTAAATATTTACTGCATTACGGATTTTTAATTTTCTGTATTTCCTCTGTGTAGACACACCATCTCAGTCTGATTGGTGGAGCCAACCCGGGAGAAGTTACAAGGCGTATCATGAGGGCTGTAGCTTCTAGCAGTGTCTGGAAGAACTACAGCCTTCATGGGAAGAAGGGGAAAAAAACGTTGCTGCATACAGCAGTGTACCAGGTTATCAAACGTGAGTTTAATATAAGTGTTACTTTTGGTAATAATTGTGTGGATGTTCCACAGCACAAAAAAATGCATTTATGCTTGTCTAAACAATTTCTGCTTTACAATTGGTTCATGTTTCAAAATATAGCTTGCTGTTTTCAAATCTAAAAGACAATATCAAAATGCCCTTCTGCTTCATTTAATATATATTAAATGTGTCCACCACTTGTTTTGTAAAACATTGTAATTACACAAGAAATTTACAAAACATTTACAATTTTTTTTATTCTACACAACAGGGGCTATCATGCTGAGTCGGTCCGGACTACAGGACAAAGCTGTGGAGGAACTCGTCACAAATGTTTTAAAACATGCCCCAGCCCACAGTAAACTACAGGTACAAATATACACTTCTTGTGAGCATTTCACTTAAAAGACTGTGGCAATCGACTATTACTTGTAGGGATGGGCCGATACCACTTTATGGAATGAGTAGCAGTACTTAGTATTTCATTTTTTGCACTTGCCGATACTTACAGTGTACCGATACAAAATCTTGACATTAAATCTTGAAGGTCTGTTCACTTAATTTATTTAAATTGTTTGTCTAGGTGCAGTCAGTCCCAGAAGTAGCAGTCCCACATTAGGACAATAACCAGCAATTCAGATGAAGACCTTTTTAAAGTGTTTTAAATAGTGACATTTATTTTTTTCCTTTTTTGCTTTAATGTATAGTTGTTTTTTCCCCATTTGTTATTTTAGTGTCTGTTAAATTCTGTTAAATAAAATCTGCAAAAACACTTTTCAGTTCTTTCAATTATTCTACAATGTTTTTTAACATGTTTAACATTAACATTAGTGAATGTTTAAACATGTTTTTACCAATTGTTCGAGTAAAATGTCGATTTGAACAGTAATGCTAGTTGAAACAACCAACAAACAAAAAGTTCTGAACAAGAACCACAATTATAGATGTTGCTGTGGCAGGTAAATGCTAGTATAAATGGATGTCAATAAATCCACTGCAGAATGAATATATATATATATATATATATATATATATATATATATATATGAAAAAGTCATCAAATGACCAATTGGCGACCAATAACGCTGCCGCAACGTACTGGCTACGTCACAGCAACGTCATCCAAAAGACGAATCGGCGACCAAAATTAAATAACGTTTAACTTAACGTACTGAAGACGTACTGAAGACGTTGTCACGTTGTCGGTTGGCGACGTCGTAGCGACCTCTTTTGGTGTTTCACTTTGACGGTTGTGGCGACGTCATATGCTAACGTAAGCATGACTAAAAATGACCAGCACGTGACGTCGTCACAACGTAATATTGTTTGCTGGGACTTCGCTTCTAGCTGGAACGGTTAGGCCCCTGCGACTTGCTGGACGCACAAACCCCATGTATCCATCTTCTCCCCCAACTACAGCTGTTCGCTGGCACACAGCAAACGCACCCGTCCAGGCCTTCCTTGTCCCTTGATCCTGGAAAACAGTCTTCAGGCCCTCTGGTCGAGTAAGCAGGTCATGCCAACAGGTTGTGATCACATTCATACCAATCAATAATGGGGCAGTTAGACAATGATCGGCTACAATAACAACCCCCCTCCCTGAAATATTAGCACCTCCTATCTCAAAATCCATCACCACATAGCCTTGATAAGGGATGGATAACCCATTAGCCGCTTTAAGTGTCAATTTGTTGGGGGCTGCACCATGTGATAGGGCATCTGCTGGATAGTGTTGGTCGAATACACTCTGTCGCATCAATGTCACTTGTGAACCGGTGTCAATTAGTCCAATGAGGGGCACACCATTTACTTTAACCTCAACCTTAGGGCAGTCACCTACAAATACGGCCCTTTGTCCTGCTTCCCCCAAATTCCCTGCTACTTGGACCTCAGTAGCAGGATAAACTAGTTTAAATCAGCATTGGACTCGGATGGGGGTCTACAGAACCTGGCAATATGTCCAGTGCGGCCACACTGGCGGCAGATAGGCTTACCGTCTGCAGCCCAGGTATTAGATGTGTACGACTGGAACCTCCTCCTGAGTGGCGGCTGATTAGAGAATTGTGAGGATCGTGTAGGCTCACCTGCAGCGGGTTGTAACTGCCGGGTCATTTCTTGTCTTAATGCATTCATCTGCCCCCTCACCTCCTGGAGGAGCTCCCGCCGAAACGTCTCAGCCCAGTCATCCTTCCCTGTTACTGATTTAAGAACAGAGGACTCACCTACAGCTTGCGCTACAGTTTCATGCCCAGCCCCAGGCCGCTGTTCACATTCCAGCAACAAGATCTCCTCCAATACCGTGTTGAAAGTGGCATCTGGATTACGGCGTGCATAGGTTCTGATGGTGCTCCTCAGTTCTGCGTTACGGAGTCCCATCAAGAGCTGGTCCAGCAGATGACTTTCATCAAGAGGGCCATCTGGGTCTCGCTTCCTTAGTCTACAGAACAATTCCCGCAGCCTGAGAACATAAGCTCTTAAACTTTCACTGGCAGTTTGTGTGCAGCTAAAAAATTGTAATCTCAAATTTGCCACAGGGACCTGATCTCCATACAGGGTGTCTAAATACCTCAAAATTTTTGCTACAGTATCACGGTCTGTATCCCCCAAAACACAAACCTCCCGCTTAGCTTCATCTGTTAATGCCCCCAATACTATACTGACTTTTTGCTGTTCATTAAACTCCCGTGCCTGCAACAAACTCTGAATTTGTTCTTTCCACTCACCAAATTTTAAATCACCCCCCGCCCCTTTAAATTTAGGGATCCAAGGTGCACCCGCATAAATCGGCATCATCATCATATTCAAACAACAACAACAAAAAAAATAATTATATAAAAAGTTATGTAATTAACAGCTATGTAATTCAGATAACCTGTATGTGAAGCTCCAAACCAAACCCTGCCGACTACAGCCAAATGTGATACAATAATGTAGCCCGACTACGCCACCCAATTGAAGAGCTGGGACTCTATTAAAACAAATAACTTTAGCTTGCAAGTTCTTTTAGTTTGGTGGGAGCAACACAACAGAATTACCCAAACAACAGTTTAAATATAAAAATATATTTATTACAATCTAATCTCAATGATAAAAGGAAGGGCACGCTGTGCACTCGCGCACTCAATCAAACTTTAAAAAGCTGGACATCGGAAAAATACATTTGCAAATCCACTGGAAGTCCGGAGGCACCCACAGTCCGTAGCGGTTCCTCTAACCAAGTCCGTCTCGCGCCGAACAGCGGCGTCTACACAGCTGTCCACCTGTCACTCACTCGTGCACATCAACGCAACACTCACACAAACAGAAAAAGAGCCGCCAGTATCTCCACAGTAGATAAACACAGCATAAACACAACACCACGATAGAATGACTATTAATCGTACAACACTCAATTAGATCACTGCAGTTCGTGAATATGCATAGACAATATAGATAGTGGTAAGACTACAGTAGACAGACTCGTAACTCTTCGATTTAGGTGAGACGTGGATCTTAATTCCGGACGAGGCAAGGCACACAATTTAACAAGGCGTCACTCACCAATAAACTGGGAGTAGACGAATCTAGCTCCCAGTCTTGTTGGACAATGCTCCACAACACCAGGACGGACAAAGCAGGGCTCCGGGCAGCACAGAGGGGAACAGCAGCGATCCGTAGCACAGCAGAGGCAGCAACAATCCAGCGCAGCAGAGAACGGCAGCAGTCCCGCGCAGCTGAGAACGGCAGCAATCCCAGCAGAGCAGAGAACGGCAGAAATCCAGCACAGCAGAAAACAGCAGAAGTCCAGCACGGCAGAGAACAGCAGAAGTCCAGCACAGCAGAAAACAGCAGAAGTCCAGCACGGCAGAGAACAGCAGCAATCCCAGCACAGCAGAGAACAGCAGAAGTCCAGCACAGCAGAAAACGCAAAACCGTCCTTCAACACTTCAACATTTCAACGCGGGCAGACAATGGTCCATGCAACGGTTGGGGCAAGGAAATAGAAAAAACAATCGAGACTACCGTCCAGCAATAAAATGTGGAGAACGAGCTACACAACAGAGTTCACGGGTCACAGGCACACTGTTGTCCGTTTTTTCGCCTTTTTGAACCGTCTGTGGTTTAACATGGAAATTACCAACAGCTGTCCATCTACTAATCAGCTGTGATCCGGGCTTCCGAAAACTACAGGGGCGTTATCCCCACACTCTAAATCATGATCAAGTGTCACAAAAATAAAGCGTGAATAATAAAACAAAATCACACCAAATCAAAAGAAAAAAGGAAAAGTGTCAAATACACACACAAAAACACATAAAATAAACCATAGTCTCTTCATATGACAAATGGAGTTACCCAGTTTTGAGTAGTGGAAATGAAATTGCAGTGACAAATAAGGAAAAGGCTGAAATGTTAGCAAATACATTTGTCAATGTGCACAGCTCTAATAATTTATCTGAAGAAGGGAAGAGAGGCAGAGAGAAGACTAAATCTGAAAATGTAGAGGTACTTATGAAGATGGGGAAAGTGGAGGATGAACAAAATGTACTATTTAACATGGGAGAATTAAAGAGAGCCAAAACTGGGAAGACTGCACCAGGAAAAGATGACATTAGTTATAGCATGTTGAAACAGTTAAGTGAGGAGGGGAAGAATAAGTTGTTGATGCTGTACAATAAAGTGTGGGAGGAAGGGAAACTGCCAAAGAGCTGGAAGGAGGCAATTATTGTGCCGATAAGAAAACCTGGGAAAGAAGCTAGTCACCCTACAAGTTATAGACCTATTGCTCTGACATCTCATGTCTGTAAATTAATGGAAAGAATGATAAATGAGAGGTTAATGTATATTATGGAAAAAAGAGGTATGGTGGTTGAATGTCAAAGTGGGTTTAGAAGAGGTAGGAATACTATGGATGCAGTATTGTGTTTGGAAGATAACATGAGAAAAGCACAAGTAAATAAAGAGACAGTAGTGGCAGTATTTTTCGATGTAGAAAAAGCATATGATATGCTATGGAGAGAGGGACTAATGATTAAATTGTATAATATGGGAATTAGAGGAAATTTTCTTAACTGGATAAAGGATTTCATGGAAGGAAGAACAATTCAGGTTAAAATAGGGGCAGACTTATCAAGTGAACATGTTATAGAAAACGGAACTCCTCGGGAGTGTTGTAAGTCCCACATTATTTTCAGTAATGATTAATGATATATATGTGAATATACCAATAGGTATGGGAAGATCACTTTTTGCGGATGATGGGGCAATATGGAAAAAAGGAAGAAATACAGAACATGTAGTTAAAAAAATACAAGAAGGGATACAGCAGGTTGAGAAGTGGGGAATAAAGTGGGGTGTTAAATTTTCTATAGAGAAAACTAAAGTGATGTTTTTTACAGGGAAGAAAATCAAGGAAAATATTAATATAAAACTATATGGAAGTAATTTAGAGAGAGTTAAAGCATTCCGTTTTTTTAGGAGTACACTTTGACACAAGGTTAAGAAAATCAAGGAAAATATTAATATAAAACTATATGGAAGTAATTTAGAGAGAGTTAAAGCATTCCGTTTTTTTAGGAGTACACTTTGACACAAGGTTAACTTGGGTAGAACATATTCGAAATGTAGAAGACAAATGTAAAAAAGTAATAAATTTAATGAGATGTTTAACAGGACTAGAATGGGGAACAGATTATAAATCACTGAAATATATATATGTAAGTCTAATAAGATCAAGGATGGATTATGGAAGTGTGGCATATGGATCAGCAGCCAAATCTGTACTTAGGAGGCTTGATGTAATGCAGGCTAAAGCACTGAGATTATGTCTAGGGGCAGTTAAAACATCACCAGTGTGTGCTCTACAGGTGGAAGCGGGAGAAATGCCATTGAACATCCGACGTAAACAATTGCTTGTAAATTATTGGGTAAATCTAAAAGGGCATGGAGATAGTCATCCAACTAAAATAATATTACAAGATAATTGGGAAAGGGAGAGAGCACAAAAGTTCAGTTTTGGGTGGGTCGGAGATGAGGCGGCTAGAGAATTGGGAGTGTATGAAAAGGAATTCTGCCCAACTATAATATGGCCTGATACACCGGTATGGAAGCTAGAAACCATGGAAGTTGATTTTAAATTACTTCGAGTTAAAACAGTAAGTAATAGTACAGATCTGGTAGCGGAATTTTATAGAAATATAGATTTTAAATATAAAGAGTATATTCAGATTTATACAGACGGATCAAAGGATCCAGAAACAGGAAAGACTGGATCTGCAGTTTACATTTTCAACCAAAGAGGTGAGATAAGCAGACGAACCACAAATGATCTGAGTGTGTATGCAGTTGAATTATACGCTATTAAGATGGCACTAGAATGGATTGAGGAAAACAAAATTAAAAAAGCTTTAATTGGAAGTGATTCAGTGTCAGCTTTATACAGTCTCATGACTGGTATATCTAATAGTCATCAGGATTTACTGTATTCAATATTGATAATATACACAAGAATAAGGGAAAAATGCTATGAGATTCAATTGACTTGGATTCCTGCTCATATTGGCATTGTGGGTAATGGGAGAGTGGACAAGTTAGCCAAACAAGCTGTTAAAAAAGAGAATATTGAAGAAAATATTAAGTTGTCAAAGTCTGAAGGAAAGAGTATAATATGGAAAGAAGCCATTAGAGAATGGCAACATCAGTGGGATATGGAAACTAAAGGGAGACATTGATATGCTATTCAAAGTAAAGTTGGGGCTGTGAAGAATAGGGGAGGGAATAGAAAAGAAGAAGTAGTTATGACCAGATTAAGGATAGGTCACAGTAATTTGAATAGCACACTACACATTATAGGGAAGCACCCAACTGGTTTTTGTGGTTGTTGTCAGGTTGCAGAAACTATAGAGCATGTGTTGTTGAGTTGCAGACAATATGAAGAACAGAGGAAAAATATGATGGAAGAGTTAGGAAAAGTTGGAGCAATAGGGACAGGAATGAAGGAAATACTGGAGAGTGGGGAGAATGAATAAAGCAGAGGAAATATTTTATTATTTTTATCAAGAACAGGACTGATGAGAAGAATATGATGTAAGTAACTGGACATGACAGGAAATAAAGCCGGAAGATGGCGGTAGTGCAACGCTAATGGATGCAAGCTGCCGATAAACTCTAAAGAAGAAGAAGAAGTTTACATGCAGCCAATTTTCGGGTTATGGTCAGGTTAAGGTCACTATTCGGGTTTCTGAAACATTAGGAATAACCCGTTTACATGCGTGAGCAGAGAGAGTTTCTCCTGTATACATGGAATTGTAATATCCCGATGTAAACGGCGACGCACGGTTAGCGTCAAGACGTACGGACAACCTTAAGACGCAATATGCGTCATTTCCGATTCTTCTTCCTGTATCCAAAGACAACAGCAGCAGCACGCGGATAATGAATAGTTCGGGGCAGATAGCGATCACCTTTGTTTGCGCTTTGGTGCTGGTACTGACCTCGCTCCAAAAGTATGCTGTGTTGCGTCTCGCCATGTTTACTTCCGGTATACTGCACGCAGGTTTTTGTATGCGCCGAGAAGTTCCTCTACTCAAAAGACCAAGATTCCTTGCGAATAGAACATGCGCAGAACACAAATCACTATGGGGATATGCCGATGCGCGTTTACATGATCAAAAATTCGGGTTAGAAAAGGGGTACCCCAGGTATCATATCCCGGTTTTTAAAATCCGGGATATAAGCATATTCGGGTTTTTGCAGGTGTTTACATGGCCGTGCGCGACCGGGTTATTGCTAATATCCCGGTTTTGAACGGGTTATTGGCTGCATGTAAACGTAGTCAGTGTATCTCTCACTGTCAAAATAATATCTAAATAAGATACTTTTAGTTGTTATTATCTTGTTCTGAGTTATGTTGAATGGATATGGAAATATAGCTACCTGTTGTGAATAGGCCCTATGCGATAATTACGGGCTACTGATATTATTATTTATAAATGTATAATTAAACTTTTTTAAATGTACAGTTTGGTGTTGTTTTGTTTTTAAAAGATATCCTAATACAATAAATGCATTAATCTCTCAATTGGATATTTATCATTAACTCTCAGGGGTCGGCGGTATCGCCGGCGATACCAGCTGACTTTTTTCCTTATCAGTGCAAAAGAGACTCAAATTACTCTGTTGATTTTGATCTTACATATAAGTGTTATACATCATTCGATCCTGTTAAGTTTGTATTTTTTTTGTGGAACCTCACAATAAAAACAAAGTGTTGTGCTTTTCGCCAAATAAAGAAAAATAAACATGATGCGTGTTCTGCGTTTTCTCTGTCAGTGAAGTCCATTCTGAAACGCGTCCGAAAAATGAACTGTAACTAAGTCAATACTTGTCACAGAGATACGAGACATGTGTCTTTTTAAAGCTTGTATTCTCTTCTTTTAAATGAAGTAATTTATTAAAAAAAGAAATATTTCCAGTTTATGTAATTCGTTTGAAACCAAGGAGAGGTACAGTTTTTTCGGTCTCAGTTCATTATCTTTAATTAGCTGAGGCCGCCACGCCCCCAGCGCTTTTCACATGGTAAATGGGTGATCTAACGTTATGCATCGCACACGCCCAGCAGCGATCAAAGGCATAAAAACACGAAGTTTTTCCATCAGATTCACTGATAGTTCATTGTGTTTTGAGGATGGCACGCTACTCCTTCAGATGATTCTGGACAGCGAGGAAGGATTCACCTTTTCCTCAGAGGAAGATTGTAACTCCGACGACGAACGGCTGCATTTTGAAGAACGAATTGATCCCGCCGAGGATACAAGTTCGAAGTAAGTTGTTTAGTGTTTTATAATTTCTTTTCTGATCGTATAGAGTTCAAATGAATTTTCAGACTATATTTTGCCTAGCTTTTGACATCTTACAGAAAAGATTGCCTCACAATATCCCTAACATTCGTGTATACGCTCGTGTAAACTTTTTAAATGTGATATTACTCTCTAAACATATTTGTATATTAAATATATATAGTTTTGATTAGCTTATGACACTGATTATCATGCTAAAATACTGCCTTATGTGTAATTTATTTTGTTTTATTTTGTCTGTATAATGATTTAGTGAAATATATTTCAGCCTCCGGTAAAATATGTGATACTGTCACTGCATGAATGGTGGGATTTTCATCAGTAAGCGTCACTGTAGATTGTGGTGGAAGTTCAGGTTTACGACAGTACACGGCAATTTACAGGCAACACTGAAAACTGCCGTGAATTGTCGGAAATTGACGTGGGCCTTGCTTGGCAGTTGTCCCCCCATGACCCCCCTCCTCCTAATTCTAGGGGAGGCTTTAACATGTAAATGAAAAAGCTGTGAGCTATACAAATGCAAATGAGGGTAGCAAGGGGAGTTTTACACCAGGTGACATTTTTCTAAAATGTATTAACTTCATTCTAAGTAAATCTCTGGTGTAAATAGATCAGGCTCAGTAATGCCTAATTATAGACACTTAAATTTTAGCTTGAAATTGATATATTTAATGAAAGTATTAGGGCTGTAATCGACCAAATAATATCTTGGTCGACTGGTAGACTAAAAATGAATTTAGGAAAAAACAAAACGTTGAGTGAATTAGCTGCGCACCTTGTTGTCCGCCTAAATGAATTATAAATAAACACACGAGTCTGACGGCTCAGACAGCGTTGCATTACGTGCACCTGCGCAATATCATAGCCTATGATTTCCGAAAATAGTACTGTTGTCAACTAGTGATATCATCACAAGAACTGTTGAGGAATATGGAACATAATAGACAATTTTTTTGTCATATGTGTATTATAATAACTGACAGATATTATCAGTGCAAGCCGCTCTGTGCAGCTGAACACAGGAGCTTAGCTTCGCGGCTGAGACACGAATAGACTATTAACTTTTTTTAAATGCTGCCACACTGCCGATTTCTTTGTTGACATGGTAGAAGAGGACTGGCTATGAATTAAACGCTCTACAATTAAATAAATAATAATCAGCAAACCTTCTTGAAGCCTACTTTCTTCAGTTTGTCTCGGGCTAATCCAAAAGAAGGGAAAACAAGGGGGTGTTCTGAAGACAGACTGTTACCTGTGAAACAGGGGTGCTCTGAAAACACCCCCATTTCAATTAGTGCTTTCCACCTGATGACATGGACGCAGCTGAAACTGTGTAATGCTATCAGTGGACTGTCTCGTCAGCTTAACATACTCAGTTTGCTGACGATCTAATGAGCAGTTTACTTTAGTAAATTGTAGGTTGCTTTGGAATCGAAAAACTCAGTGGAAGAAAGACTCTAGGAAGAGAAGACGGGTGCACAATCCTAAGATTGCGGTAAGACTGCTATCTAAACTAAGATGTTTTAAGTAGCACAAGCTAAAAGTAGGCTTGCAAAAGAACAAGTGTAAGTTGCTTTATAAAAGTGTATTTTTTGGTCTTGTAATTTACAGGAAACAGTAACGTTACGCCGTCTTCACAATTCTGAGAAAAATTGTAGGCGCTACGAACCGGAGCAATGGTAAGATTAAAAATACTTTAATTCTCCTGTATAAGGAAATAGATATGTTACCGATCTTAACCGTACATTTTGTTTTCTCAGACTAACCTCACCTCATAACGAGGCCGTGACCTCATTTGCTCGGAGCTATGTCTGCAAGTCCAGATACATGCTGATAATGACGACATTGTGTGTAAGTAACTTTTACTATTTTCTCCTTTGTGTAATTTTACAGTGACTTATGTTGTTTATTCATATCACTCTCATTTAATTGTTTTCTAGCTGCCTGTAAAACATATTACGAGACAGTGCGCAGGAGCTTCAGGTACAAGCAGCCAGATCTTGCATCGCAGGCGGAAGCTGTGAAGAGTTCAGCTCGGAGTCGAGCGAGAATTAAGAGGGAAGAGGGTAAGATTTATTTGATACGATCTGTTTTTGGACAATGTGACTATTTTTCAGGTGAATTAATAGATGTGTTGTGGTCATACGCAGTGCTGTACTGATTGTCTTTGGTTGTGTTTACAGCTGTTAGAAGCGAGACAGTGTGCTAGCTGAGGATGAGGTGAGCCTTTGGAAGCGTGCTACCACATGATGTCTGATGAGGAAGATGGCATCGTTGGCGGGGTGTGGATTGTGTGACCTCCGTCCTTTCGCAGCCAGGAGCTCACAGAGCTCTGTGCCACGCTGAAGTCGAGATTAGAGGCGATTCCAAAGTACAGGGATACGCACCACAGACGTCTGCTAAATGGACCAAATTTTGCAGCCGCGAAGCTTCCAATTTGTTGTGTGGGTGGATCTCCTACGCTTTGTACATATAGTTGTTTGTTTGTGTTAATAAAGCTCTTTCTTTGAATGAACAGCATGTCTCTGGCAAAATTATTTTTTCTTGATGGTAATAATAGATGGTAATTGTATATGAATATAATACAACATAATAGATATGAATATATGAATACATAATTTAATAGCATATCATATGAATATATATATATATACTGTATATATATGAATATATACATAATTTAGTATGTAAATGTATTATTACAATTTTGGGGTTTACATTTATGAGGCAGGGTGACCAATAGCAACAGATCTGCCAACCAATCACGAGTGATTTTTCTTGTCTAAATGTAGTGGTTTCAACCAATACTGAGTGAGGTAATTCAAGCCAATCTCTGGCAAGGCGCGCGCGGGCGCTGCTATTCATATGCTAATTAGAGCCATTAGCACCTCCGCTAGCTCTCCACATACGTCATATGGTATGTTTCCGTCAGTATGTGGCACTGGCGAACGCGCCGTTCGCAGGCTGTAAATTGTCATTAACTGACGAAAATTAGGGAGATTTCCGACCGTTTACGGGGACGAAAATCCCACTTTTCATGCAGTGTGATATGGCAAAATCAATAATTAAACAAAGAGCATCATAGTAAGAGACATCAGATTCAAATTGTACTCTAAAAGATGTTTATTCTTTTAGAGGAGGTTGTTCACAAAAACTTTCCACGACAGCTGCCTCATGGCATGAACAAGACCTGCCAGTTTTTGCAGGCAGCACATTATATAGTCTTTTGCATTGTAAAAGACCCCTCCTTCCCAGGCAGGTCAAATTGTCCTTTGTTCTTGAAAAGTCAAAAGGTCTTCATTTACAACCTAAATTACCTTCCGCTCCCCTGGGGGGCAGAAGGTGTGGGCTCTGTATTCACCCTATTAGATGTCTTCTCGTGGGTTTTCCAGCTGTATAAACATGATACAGAAAAACAAGATTCTCTGTTCTTGTAACTCAGGAATAAGGAGCCAAAAATCAAATAGAATATAAAACTTCCATAACAATTTCCCACTTCTTTTATCATTCTCTTTGATTTTCAATAAACACAATTCATTGCGTCACATTCATCCAATTGAAGAGACATCCCAGCCCCCCATCAGTCTCTGTACTGAGCTGGAAACACATCACAATGCATGCCACACATTACAACATTGAAATTGGCAATACAGTTTGCTATTTAATACCATATTCAATAAAATCTATCAGAGAAAGGGTTTATATTTTATCCATTCTTCTAACCAATGTAGTTGTTCAAAATTAACCTTGACTTTTACTTATGCTTCACTTTGATTAATAGATTTTTACTTTTCCTGTAAACATTTGAACCAATCAAATCATTAAATCTATATCAATACCAATTTGATTCAATCAAATAAAATCATCATATTCATCCAAATCATCACTACGTCAAACCCATAAATGTGCTCTTGTACTCTTCATATCTGATTTTTGTACCTGATCGCTCTGCTTGAATTTTGGAAAGAATTTTGAAGGTGATACAAAATTTTAAAAGTAAACAGTTTGTAGAAAATAGGTAAACATTTTACCTGAGACCGGGCTAAATGGATAAACACTGCTATCGCACTTCCGACATAAAATCAGACCCTCAGTCATCTCAGACATAGTTTAAAACATGGATGTACTTCAAAATATGGTCAAGGGAGAACATTTAAATACATTTCATTACAACAAAAACAACAAATGCTGGTTAAAAACCCCATTTCATGAATTAATGTCCAAAAACATTGTTGAAAGTAAAATGGACAAAATACAAATAAGCAGCTTGGGTGAAAATGAGACATACATTTTAAAATTTAACTTGGTGAGACAAATTAAACACTTAAATGATAAAGTAAAAACAAAGAAAAACAAAACAAACAATTACTGTATGAAATTCACAGTTATAATTAAGTCTAGATGTAAAGACCTAATTAAAAATTGTATACATTAACTTTTGTGAGACAGAATCAGATAGATGCAGATTTGACTTTGTGTGAAGATCAAATGATGTCATCTATTTGGCTGTATTTAGCTGTGGCTATGTGTAAATTCATCATGCCCCAAAACAACGGTGAGTGGGTTTTACAATTGTGATGCAAAATTTGGTCCTGTTGACTTAACAGGGAGCCAGCATGAGAACGTCAGTATGAGATGTGATCTGGCTTAAAATCTTCCCACACCAATGTTTTGTTAAGGAGCATGACAAAGGTGCAAAGTTCCTGTTGTGAGAAAAACATTTTCATGGTTAATGCAATTGTGAAGCACATCGTAGTCACATGGTAATTCTATGTTCCTCTATCTGGTCTTACTCTAGCTATATTGAAAATAGCAGAGTTTTCCACCAAGGAAACAACCAAACCCAACAGCCTGTATCAAAATCTGCATGCTCTGTAGAGAAAAACAAATTTTGAGTTTAAGTACACATAGTTTCTTTTCGCCCTGGCGCTTCCCGTCGAAACAGTCCTGCAATTTTGTTATGGAGAAGAATACAGCAATTTACAGCAAATTTTCAATTGTTACCATCCCCCTTTTGATGCATGAATTAACTCTTGCATCAATTTAACACAATCTTGCCCTCTTATCAGAGCATTTGAAGGCCAACAGCCCTCAGTCTTACAGTGTATCCAAAGTCATCAATTGTTTCTGTCAGGTCAGGTCGTGCTGTACAGACTTGTCAATGTCAGTCATTATTTTCCCTTTGTTTACAATAATCATAAATGTTAAGGGCTCTCTTGAATTTCGATATCTGAGCCAATGTGTCACTTTGTTCTTGCCTTAAAATCTATAACCTTTTGTTTATCCCAACCCATGACTGATGTTCTTTTAACTTCACAATTCCAACTTTCATCAGTACTTAAACTGATCCAGAAAGTAATTCAAATCTAACTGTGCATCATAAATTACCAAAATTCATGACCAGCAGACAAAGCTTGATTATCAATTTGACTCAAAATTATCAACCTCTCTTGAATTTGTTATTCGCCTTAACTCATCAGTGACGATAAAACAATATTTTCTAGCGATTAAATGACATACACTATTCAGACAGAGTAGCTCCTCTAAACTCGCACTTACCAAGATATAAAGTGCAATCACCATCAAATACATACATCTATGAACTGTTCGTATTTTCTTATTCATATCTTTTCTCTAAAAAGATTTACAGTTTAAATGATATTTTAAACCCTGCATATTCCTATAGCTTTTATCTAATTATTTTCTATGGCCTCTTAACTAGTTTCAAAACATATTTATTCATTATTCATTTGATTTTAGAAAAGTCAACTGTGTTGGTTTTGATTCATTATCATTAGATTGCTTCAGCTTCCTTGTCTGAATGAAAACAGAAAGACAGAATACCATCCCTTCCTCCCCTCAAGCAGTCTCTCTCACCTTAAACGATTAATCTTTTCAATCAGCCTCCTAAGGCTGAAATTTAGATAAGAGTTTAAATTCCTTACACTTAAACTTTGACCATTGTTATTCAGACTTTTGAGTTTTCTTCATCTTAAGCCACCACCATGCCTTTGTCCCGATACCCTGACATCTATGCATTTTCCTTGCCCTTCAGGCAACTAACATATCAACAGCTGTGGTCTGTATGTTAATAAAGTTGAGACACCCCATTTTCTGATAAGGTTCCCTGTGTCTCACAGTCCCGGCCCCATTCTACAATTGACTATCATTTGCTCAGGATGTGTTGAATCCCAATGGTGAAGAAACAAAATAACTCCACTTCTTTTATCTCTGTGATAATTAAGCCATTTTGGAGGATGAGTTCATTCTAAAAGTATATTTGGGAGTGGACTCTGGGTCGAGGCAGACTAAAGTTCCTTATAGTCCCCTCTCTGATGCTCTTGGCCCAAAGTAGCATCACATCCACTCCCTTCGCACAGATTACACCTCCACAACCTGATGGGCAGGTGCCCAGTGGTGATGAAAGCCCTGGCTTGGGTTGTCCCCCTATGGCCCTCGGAAGATCGTACCCGTCGTCGGGCTGACACCCAGCACACCGGTTACAGCTCCATCCAATTGGGCAGAATTATCAAAGAAGCTCTTCTAGAATTTGACTATTTTATACAAACTTTTCCTTGGGTGTGGGTGAAAAGACATTCAAGAGCCATCACAGTCATTAGGAGTGTCCTAAAACATCAACAACAGTGTTTAATCAAATCAATCTATTAAACATCCTCAGCAAAATCGCAATGCTTAGATTATACTCTGAATTTAGATCACAACCGTACATTCAGTGTACATTTTCTGTAGCTTAAGCCGTCGGCTCTGTCTCATGGTGGAGACTAAGATCAGACAAAGAAGTTACTGGTCCTGAAATAAGCTAATCAAAATGTCATCTCTATCGTTTAAGGTCTGTATTATTATTTTAAAGACTTTTTATTTTTATTTTTTTATTCAGTTTTACTTCTAAAACATTTACAAATACAAATTGCCCTCTGAATGGCAATTTTTTCTTTTAACATCTCTGTGTCTATGATTTTCAACTGAAACACTGTGCCTTGCTATAAATAGCTTATTATCACTTATAACACTTGGGCACACATAACAGCTTTTAGCTGTCTTTCAATGAGAGAGAGAGACTGCTTAGGCATTCAGGACTGGCACACTGCACTCTTATAACTTCTAACTTTAGACTTTATCTACTATCTTTTAACTCTAGCCCAGCTTAATGCATGTTTTCCATGCTTTACATGTATTTTTAATACAAGCATAATTTTTTTATAGTCTCTCTTGCCCATGCAGGGAATTTAGACATTACAAATTTCAACTCAGATTGAGTCTCTGTCTGCTGGCAGCTTCAGCCCAGCACACAAGATTCAGATGCAAATTGTTTCAGCCAAACCACAAGCTTGTCTTCTAAAATCAACATATCAACTACTAGTTCCCTATCGGTCAGTCACTACAACGTAGGTCAGACTGACCAATAGGAATCTCGCTAGAGAGGCCAATCTACTTCGAGTGAAACTAAAACAAGCCAATGCACATTGGCATGCAATCATTTGCATCAGCTGCGCGTCCTCGTCAGCGCGGGTATTTAACAGCAGATGTTATGATTGCACGCTAGCTTTTTGCTTCGGAGCCAAACGCTTCATGGTAATCCTACAGAGTGTGAAACTTGGCAAGCCTTCGTTGGATCTCTCCTTGTTCGGTGCGGGCGTTACAGCACGGCAGCGCGAGCAGTCTTGTGTCCTCTCTCTTCTGTCTGTCTTTTTTGTTTTGTTTTTTTGAGCAAATTCAAAAAAGCTGTTTTAACAGCTGGTAAGGTGCGCAGTTCAGCGCTCAAAGGCTGTTCTCACAGCCGGTAAGACCTGCCAGCGAGAGAGAGAGACAGCGCACAGACGGGTGCACATTCCCGTCTGTGTTCGCAGTGACTGTTCCCCTGCGTGTTTCAGCACCAGTGAGAGTAGTCCCTAAAAGAGCTTACACAGATAGACAGCGTCTTTAAAAAAAAAAAAAAAAAAGATGACTTTCTATCTGTGTGTTTCTGGATGCGGTCGTTACCTGGGCTCACAGGATGGTCACAAGCGCTGCCTCGTGTGTCTGGGCATTGAACACGCTGAGGCAGCGTTTGTGGATGAGTCATGTACCCATTGTGGGAAGATGACCATCGCGGAGCTACGGTCGAGACTCCTGTTCCTGCAAAGGGGCGGAGTCCCCGTGCCTCTGCCTCGTTCCAATCCTCCTCGGAGGGTTGCTTCGGGCGGGGGCACGGGTGACCTGAGGATCACGGTGAGCGCGTCTCCTTCGGGGAACCAACCCCCTAGGAGCCCTCACCCCTCTCATGCTCCGCAGCCAGTTGAGCTTCCATTGGAGAAAGCTGGACCATCCTCGAGGTGTGTACCGGTTGTCTCCTTTGGGGCTCCCAGTGACCAGATGTCGATCGCTGCATCGGAGGGTGGGTCAGACTTCTCTGCGGACGACGACTCGGCACCGCTGCCTCCTTCGGGGGTGCCAGCGGTGCCTGAGACGGACCCGGAGATGATGGCCATGCTCTCCCGGGCCGCCAACGGGGTCGGGCTCGTGTGGAATCCTCCACCGTGTCCCGAACCCTCGAGGTTGGATGATTGGTATCTCGGGGTGACGCGCGCTGGTTCTCAGCAACCCACCCCAGTGCCTTTCTTCCCGGTAGTGCATGAGGAGCTTACGGGAACGTGGACGGCACCTTTTACTGCCAGAAACCGTTCCGGTGGCTCCTCCTCCCTCACCACCCTTGATGGCGGGGCAGCTAAGGGATACACGCGCATCCCGTCAGTGGAGCGGGCCGCTGCAATGCAGCTGTGCCCTAACTCCACTCGGCGCGGAGAACCGTGTCTTCCTTCCCGGGCCTGTAGGTACTCGTCGGACCTATTCGACGAGGCTTACAAGGCCTGTGGGGAAGCTGCCTCTGCCATGCACGCCATGGCGTTGCTGCAGGTCCATCAGGCCAAGGCACTGAAGGACCTGCACGAGGGTGGTAATGATCCACAAGTTCTCCAGGAACTTCGTGCCGCAACGGACCTCGCGCTTCGTGCGACGAAGGTCACCGCGCGGTCAGTGGGTCATGCGATGTCCACCTTGGTGGTCCAGGAGCGCCATCTCTGGCTGTGTCTGGCAGACATGAGTGAGGCTGAGAAGCTCCGGTTCCTCAACTCCCCCGTGTCCCAGACCGGCCTCTTCGGCGACGCGGTCGAGAACTTCGCCCAGCAGTTCTCGGCTGTACAAAAGCAGACTGAGGCCATCAAGCATATCCTGCCGCGGCGGTCAGCTGCTGCCTCCAACCCACCGCCTGCGGCTCCTCAGTCTGCTCGTCGCCGGGGGCGTCCTCCTGCGTCTGCCCCTGCTCCCGCGCTGCAGCAGCAGCCTCCACCTAAACGGCGCCGTGGAGCCAGTCGCAGGCAGGCCGCCCCGCCCGTCCAGGCCCCCGCCAAGAAGGGTGGCAAAGCCAGAGGTAAGCGGCCCCAGGACGGGCGACCCGGAGATGGAAGGGACTGCTCTCCAGGAGACGATGACCGCATCGCTCCTTCCCCCGGAAGAGGGCCGGGTGGAAAATCCTGTGTTTCGTTTTGTTCCGCCGCTGGCCTTAAAACCAGCGGTACCCAAATTTTCAATAAAAGAGCGGTTTCTACCATCTCTGGGTCCGAAGAGGACCCGGAGAGCAGTGGGGGGACAGAATCCTCACCACTCTCATCCGCCTCCTCTGTCGCCAGTGAGCAGCAGTGTGCAGTTCGAGAACGCCACCGAGCCGCCTCCTGCACCTCCTGCCCCGTGGAACCAGGTAAGTGCTGCACAGCACACACAGACCCTGCTACGGGCCGCCTCCCAGAGAGAGCCTCCCGAGCCGCGTCCCTGTGTTCCACCTCGCTGCCCCACTCCGGGTACGCCTACAGTCCCTTTGGTCCCGCTTGCACGGTCTCTGAGAGCCTGGTTAGCGCTCCCCAGTCCGTCTCGCTGGCTCATTCGGACCATCAGGCTCGGCTATGCGATTCAGTTCGCCCGGCGTCCCCCCAAGTTTCGGGCCATCCACTCCACTACAGTGAGAGCAGCCGATGCCCATGTCTTGCGTGCGGAGATCGCAGTCCTACTGGCGAAGGACGCGATAGAGCCGGTCCCTCCAGCCGATATGAGGTCAGGGCACTACAGTCCCTACTTCATTGTACCCAAGAAAGGTGGTGGGTTACGACCAATCTTGGATCTGCGAGTTTTGAATCGGAGCCTCCACAAGCTACCGTTCAAAATGCTCACGCAGAGACGCATTTTCGGATGCATCCGTCCCCAAGATTGGTTTGCAGCGATCGACCTGAAGGACGCGTACTTTCATGTCTCGATTCTTCCTCGACACAGCCCGTTTCTGCGCTTTGCGTTCGAGGGTCGAGCATATCAGTACAAGGTCCTGCCCTTCGGGCTGTCCCTGTCTCCCCGTGTCTTCACGAAAGTCACGGAGGGGGCCCTTGTTCCCATGAGAGAACAGGGAGTTCGCCTCCTCAACTATCTCGACGACTGGCTTATACTAGCACACTCTCGAGATCAGTTAGGCGAACACAGGGACCTCGTGCTCACGCACCTCAGCCAGTTGGGCCTTCAGGTCAACTGGGAAAAGAGCAAACTCGCCCCTGTGCAGAGGATCTCTTTTCTCGGTATGGAGTTGGATTCGGTCGCACAGACAGCGCGCCTCACAGAACAGCGCGCTCAGTCAGTGCTGAACTGCTTGAACACGTTCAAAGGCAGGACAGCGGTCCCACTGAAATTTTTTCAGAGGCTGCTGGGGCATATGGCAGCGGCAGCAGCGGTAACACCGCTCGGCTTGCTTCATATGAGACCGCTTCAGCACTGGCTTCACGGCCGAGTCCCGAGATGGGCGTGGCATCATGGCACTCACCGGGTGGCAATCACACCGGCCTGCCGCCAGACCTTCAGCCCGTGGTCAGACCTCTCGTTCCTTCGGGCAGGAGTCCCCTTGGAACAGGTCTCCAGGCATGCTGTGGTATTCACAGATGCCTCTGCCACCGGCTGGGGTGCCACGTACAACGGGCATGCAGTGTCAGGGGTGTGGACGGCTCCCCAACTGCATTGGCACATCAATTGCCTCGAGTTGCTAGCAGTACATCTCGCTCTGAGCCGCCTGAAAAGGCCGCTACAGGGCAGGGACGTGCTGGTCCGTACGGACAACACTGCGACCGTGGCGTACATCAACCGACAAGGTGGTCTACGCTCCCGTCGCATGTCGCAACTCGCCCGCCATCTCCTCCTCTGGAGTCAGAAGCATCTGAGGTCGCTTCGAGCCATGTATGTCCCTGGCGTGCTCAACCGTGTGGCCGACGAGCTATCACGAGCTGTGCTTCCGGGAGAATGGCGACTCCACCCCCAGGTGGTTCAGCTGATCTGGAGAGAGTTCGGAGAGGCTCAGGTAGACCTGTTTGCCTCTTCAGAGACCTCCCATTGCCAGCTGTTTTACTCCCTGACCGAGGGAATACTCGGCACGGACGCACTGGCACACAGCTGGCCCCGGGGCCTCCGCAAATATGCGTTTCCCCCAGTGAGCCTACTTGCACAGACACTGTGCAAAGTCAGGGAGGACGAGGAGCAGGTCCTTCTGGTGGCTCCCTATTGGCCCACCCGGACTTGGTTCCCAGAACTCATGCTCCTTGGGACAGTCCCTCCCTGGCCCATTCCTCTGAGGAAGGATCTTCTGACTCAGAGACGGGGCACCCTATGGCACCCGCGTCCAGACCTCTGGAAACTCCATGTCTGGTCCCTGGACGGGACGCGGAGGTTCTAGGTGACTTACCCCCTGAGGTACTTAACACCATCACTTCAGCACGGGCGCCGTCCACGAGACGTGTTTACGCCCTGAAGTGGAACCTGTTCGTCGAGTGGTGTTCTTCTCGCCGAGAAGACCCCCGGAGATGTTCGATAGGGTCTGTGCTTTCCTTCTTGCAGCAAGGGTTGGAGCGAAGGCTGTCTCCCTCCACCCTCAAAGTACATGCTGCCGCTATTTCAGCTTATCACGACCACATAGATGGCAAAACAGTGGGGAAGCACGACCTGGTCGTCAGGTTTCTTAGGGGGGCGAGACGATTAAATCCTCCTCGACCCCCCTCCATACCCTCTTGGGATCTTTCCCTGGTGCTTCGAGCACTTCAGGATGTTCCCTTTGAGCCTCTGCAGTCAGTAGACTTAAAGCTTCTTTCCATGAAGACTTTGTTACTGGTTGCACTGGCCTCTGTCAAGAGGGTAGGAGACCTGCACGCATTTTCGGTCGACGAATCGTGCCTAGAGTTCGGGCCGGGTGACAACCATGTGGTACTAAGACCCCGGCCTGGCTATGTGCCCAAGGTTCCTACCACTCCCTTCAAAGACCAGGTAGTGAACCTGCAAGCGCTGCCTTTGGAGGAGGCAGACCCAGCCCTGGCTTTGCTCTGTCCCGTTCGCGCTCTGCGTATGTACGTGGACAGAACTCAAAGCATCAGGACCTCAGACCAGCTCTTTGTCTGTTACGGAGGCCAGCAGAGGGGAAAGGCTGTCTCCAAGCAGAGGATGGCCCACTGGATAGTGGATGCCATCGCCTTGGCTTACCAAGCTCAAGGCGTGCCCTGCCCGCTCAGGTTGCATGCACACTCCACGAGAGGCGTTGCATCCTCCTGGGCGCTGGCACGTGGCTCCTCGCTAACAGATATCTGTAGAGCTGCGGGCTGGGCGACACCTAACACGTTCGCTAGATATTATAGCCTACGTGTAGAGCCGGTCTCCTCCCGTGTTCTCACCCTAAACGGGTAGAAGCACCGAGAGGCGCGGCTCTGTCGGCTTGCTGCACCCTACTGTGCACCCTTATTGCTCCAGAGTGAAAAACCTGTTGAGTCCTCCAAAAAACCCCTCGGCCCGGACATGGCGGAGCGTCCAGGTGCCAGGCCTTTATCCGCTGAATCCTTGAGAACCGGATCTGGGCTGGGTTCCATATGTGTGACCCTATGGGGATCCCATATGTGTATATTTTCCACGGCTGCTCCTAACGGAAGCCTGTGTCTTTCCCTTGGGCTAAGTCACCCACTATCTCATATGTAGTACAGCCTTCGGGCTAGTCCATATGTATTCCCCACATAACTCCTTGAAGTAAGTGGCTTCCGCAGCGTCCTCCTTCCTAACTGAAGGGCACGCTTTCCCAGTGTTATCCAATAATCTCACTGTATGGGTTACTACGGAACAACAGTGACAGATACACTCTGTGTGTAGCCTCCTCCTATCGTCCTTCTAGGCAAGAAGGTGTAGAGGCTTGCATGGGGCGCTGGATGGGGTGCAGCAGCTGTGGCGCTTTGGTAGGGATTCCTATTGGTCAGTCTGACCTACGTTGTAGTGACTGACCGATAGGGAACGTCTCGGTTACATATGGTAACCCTCGTTCCCTGAGGGAGGGAACGGAGACGTAGGTCCCGTCGCCACATCTGCTGCCGCCCGCTGGGGCGGCCAGCTTTTTCAGGTTTGGCTCCTCAGCAAAAAACTAGCGTGCAATCATAACAGCTGCTGTTAAATACCCGCGCTGACGAGGACGCGCAGCTGATGCAAATGATTGCATGCCAATGTGCATTGGCTTGTTTTAGTTTCACTCGAAGTAGATTGGCCTCTCTAGCGAGATTCCTATTGGTCAGTCTGACCTACGTCTCCGTTCCCTCCCTCAGGGAACGAGGGTTACCATATGTAACCGAGACGTTCTTTCTTGGTCAACACTAACAAGCTCAAAAGATTTTTTTTTTTTTTTTTTTTACATCTAGCAACTGTTAATCCCCTCACACTGCGTAGCCTATTTTATCTTTATATAAAAAAAAAATTATAATAATGTTTCAAATTTCATCTAAATTTTAGTTGTCAGGTTTCTCAATTATCGTAGTTTAATATCTGACTTTCATGGTTTTCTTTTCTAAGAGCTTACCAATCTGCAATTAGAAATACCTTTAAAAGTATTTTGCAACTCATTTCTTATCTGTCTTTTCTCAACCCCATTGAAACCCGATCTAACAGGTTAGAAATGCAATTTAACAGTGGGCGTTTTATTGTTCTCACCCCTGTGAAGTTAGAACAATATAACATAGTGGTCCTTCTGACCCCCACTTGCAGTTCTGTCCCATTCAGGAAAGCAGACAGCAATACAATCTCAGTTGCAAATTCAATCACAATAGCAATTTTCTGTATTCTTTTCACAACCATATGTTAAATGGCTCTGCTGAAGACAATCAAAACAACTAAAACTAAACATCATCTTCAGCTCACTATCATGACTGTTCAGTTACTCTTCATACAGCATAAAGAAATTTTGCATGTCATTTTTCATCAACACTGTTTTCAAAGCTATTCTTCTATAAAATGGCAAGTCTGCAGATTCAACTCAACATTATCATTATTTCTAAATTACACAGGCGGCTATCATAGCTGCTTGCACCTTCAACTCATAGCTGCTTGTATCTTCAATTTTTTGTTATAAAAATATGCCAATCTATTCTTCAATACCCTTGTTTTCATAACATCAATACAATAAAGCGCATTCATATCATTTCAATCATATTTTATCATTATTTTTATTCTGAAACTCATTTTTCATATTTCAACTTAATTTGATTCAACAGGCGTTCATGAATAGTTCCATGAATTCTATTTTCTTTTCTTTTCTTTAACATTCCAGCTCCTTCTTTATCTGTTCTCTTTTTTTATCTGGTGTTTTCTTCCAACACTAATAGTGTTCCTGCCTATCTTGTTCCCCTACATGCATATCTCATCTTTCTACATTCTATTTCTACATTCTGATTCTTTCTTTTCCTTCCTCTTCTAAACCAATGCTTATCTATCAACAGACTAAAGCTATTACTGGTCATTATAATATAATATATATCACAATCTGGTTATAGCATAAACTATATAATATGAAACTGTATAGATCAAACCAACTTTTTACTGGTCTCTGGGTTTTCTACTGACTGACTTGTTATCATCTCATTGATCTTTCTAGAAAGCATTTGACCCTGCAGCCTCCAGCTGTGCATTCACTCAACTTCTATCAGGAAAACCCCCCACACTTTCTTTCTGCTATCCCTCTCTACATGCTAATTCGTGTTTCCTGGACACAAATAAATTAAGAACACTGTCTCTTGTCATTAAATAACACTGCAATTGTTTTTGTTTTGTTTTATTCAAACACACAATAAACCAAGTTTCTTCAATCTAAATCATGCTCATTTTACTTCCAATGCATTCTATTAAGCATCATAAAATCTGTTCAAACTGTTGTTATTTAATCTATAGCCAATTTCAAATCATCTTTGGGCCCAGTTAACAATCTTTTATCTGCCTTTCATAAGCCCAATGTGGCTCAAATTTAGCCTTTGTGCATTTTTCAATCATTCATCAGAAAATACTGCTCAGAGTTTCATTATTCACAACATTGCTCAAAAACACACACACAAAGAAAAACTGGTGTGTAAAACTGTAGGTGATCCTATAGCCTACTGGCTGAACGCTATCTATCTCTCCTGATGTGGCAAAATCTCTTGACCTGTTCGTAGGTCTCAATTTCTCACCTTTGCGAGAGCTCAATTCTCGGTCAAAACTTCTTGACTCAGCCTCAGTTTAGAAAATCTCTTAACCTGTTTATGGTCTCAATTTCTTGGTTGAGGACCTCTTGCCTCAGTCTATGCCTTAAATCTCTTGATCTCGCACCACAGAAAACAGTTTCAGCCCGTATAGTTCGCTCACTCTTATCTCAAAACACACAGGGTTTTACAACAGATTCTTTCTTTCAGATAGCATAGTTTAAATCAGTATAGGATAGTGTCTGTGTGTGTGTGTCTGTCGTGCTTGCGTGTTAATAATAAATTATCACTTATCTGTTCTTGTGGTTAAAGCCACCCGCTCGCCCCGAACCAGACCCTCTCCGTCCTGCTCTCCGTTCCTCTCGTCTTTTGTTTAGGTTTGTTTGTTTTACGTAGCACAATTGCCATTTTGGGTTGTTTTCGGTCAGCTACTTCTGCCGCTGCTCGCGCTCCCAATCGCTCTGCTTCCTGTGCGTTTTCGGACCGGAGAGCAGTCGAGATCGTGGTCCAGTTTCCGGGCTTTCAGCTCCACACAATCTCGGTTACATTTTGGAAAACACAAACACACTTTTGCAACCATAATTCTTTTTCATTTGACCGAAAACTGGTGTGTAAAAAAAAAAAAAAAAGTCTTGCTTAGGCCTACTAAAAGAGGATCCCATGTTGGCTGAATCTTACTGTCTTGGATTTTTAATTTCGACGCGTCTAAATCTGTCAAACGTCTTCAACAGACCCGGTTCTGTCACCTCGATCCGGCAAGGTTAGCAAATATGCTTGGTAATTATGGTTTACTCAAGGAAAAACCAATAATCAGCCACGGCGGCTCCTTCGTCCGCCTTACGAGCTAGTTTTCGGCATAAAATTGGCTTGTAGTGACGGGTTCGTTCGTGCTGGTCCACGTGTTACAATTACCGGGTATAGTAATTCACAAAAAAACAAGTTAGCAACAAATCTTTCCGATTGTATGAAACTGATCCGACTTCCTCAGGTGTCAATTTCAGTTTTCGGCATAAAAAAAATTGATCCGACTTCCTCAGGTGTCAATAAAGAATTTTGTTACGTGTCAGTTTTTTATAATTTATTTATTTCTAAGAGCCGGAATGCCCGTCACTACCTCAATTCACCCCTCGAAAACCTTCTCTGCCCGTACCAAACAGATAGTTCAGCCACTATGGTTCGCCTAATAGTTATATCAAATTACACCATACGAAAAAACAAAAATAAAATAAATTTTAGGTCTCTTACCCCAGATGCTTACTGCCAACGGATTCTTTAGATCTTCAGTCGATTCCTTCTGGCCCTGAAAGCCGTTTTAGCTCTTCTCTCTCAATTTTCGAGGTAAGACCAGAGCCTGTTGCTTTGGGATGATCAGTCGTCAAAATCGTATTCAGGACCAGAAAGGAAACGCCGTGAGATCTCCACTTCCTGACACCAATTGATATGGCAAAATCAATAATTAAACAAAGAGCATCATAGTAAGAGACATCAGATTCAAATTGTACTCTAAAAGATGTTTATTCTTTTAGAGGAGGTTGTTCACAAAAACTTTCCACGACAGCTGCCTCGTGGCATGAACAAGACCTGCCAGTTTTTGCAGGCAGCACATTATATAGTCTTTTGCATTGTAAAAGACCCCTCCTTCCCAGGCAGGTCAAATTGTCCTTTGTTCTTGAAAAGTCAAAAGGTCTTCATTTACAACCTAAATTACCTTCCGCTCCCCTGGGGGGCAGAAGGTGTGGGCTCTGTATTCACCCTATTAGATGTCTTCTCGTGGGTTTTCCAGCTGTATAAACATGATACAGAAAAACAAGATTCTCTGTTCTTGTAACTCAGGAATAAGGAGCCAAAAATCAAATAGAATATAAAACTTCCATAACACAGTGTGTCTAAATACAATATATTATTTATGTATAAATGTTCAGTTAGGCTAACTGAAATAAAACCATGTCTATATTGTGAAGGGTAGTCAACTTTAGCATGGGTGTGTTCACCTTTAGCATGGGTGTGTTCACTTATTCTAAGCACTGTGTGTGTGTGTGTGTGTGTGTGTGTGTATGTATATATATATATATATATATATATATATATATATATATATATATATAATCAAATCGCAATTTTAACCAGAAAAATCTACAATGCATGCCCAAAGTCGTGCAGCCATATAGTTTCTCTTGATATCAGCATGTTCAAAGGTGTTTATTTATTTTATTTTATTTTTTACAGGGACGATATGCCACTGATGAGTCCTGTTGACTTCAACATTCAACAGTCTCTGTACATGAACATGGTAAAATGAAAAATCAAACACCGTGGAAATGACAGGTATGTACTATGTTTCAGGAATGAGACAATGTTGTGTGACTGTTCAAGCCTCTGTCTTTAGATCAGTGTGTTTACTAATGTGCTTTTTTGTCCTTTGTTGTGTGTCTTTGGATTATGTTGTGTTGTAAATAAATCCAAACAATCTAAAAGCCATTCTTTTTTAAATCTCCTCATTCTTTGTGCAAGGCTCCTCGTAATGATAGGGCCTGATAGCACCTAGGGCCATTATGGGAGGGTCTTTGTCTCAGGTGTGAAATGCCATACATATTAATGAGAGATCACGCCTCCTCGCATAAAGCTTTCTCAAACAAAACACGTCATACACATTCTAAAAGACTTTATTGTCTTATCTGAATGAGTAGTCAGGATGATTCTCACATAGTTTTGGAGCAAATATTCTAGGCTATGTGATACAATTTTCAAAAGTCTTGTGAAGAAATAATCAATATGTGTTTTGTGGCCTTATTTCAGAAACTTTCATTTTTATTTTTTTCAATAACCATGCATAAACAATATTCTCTCAAACATACAAATATGTACATACATGTTGCTCACATATTATGGTAGTCCTGTTTGTGCTAAATAGAGTGTAATTACACATGTGCCATTAATATGTTTATAAGCAACTGAAAAAAGCACAAATGTCAGGGCATGTCAAAACATCTGAAGGACCCCAAAAACACCTTAGACCCCAGAGGGTTAAAAAAGTAAAGAAAGGTTCCACCTCTTCTGTTTTTGCTACAGCCTCCACCTCCTCCATCCCTGGAGTGAAAGGCAAAACTGCTGCTGCCACAGCCTCCACCTCCTCCACCCCTGGACTTAAACGCACTGCTGCTACAGCCTCCACCTCCTCCACCCCTGGAGTTAAAGGCAAAACTGCTGCTACAGCCTCCACCTCCTCCATCCCTGGAGTTAAAGGCAAAACTGCTTCTGCTACAGCCTCCACCTCCTCCACCCCTGGAGTTAAAGGCAAAACTGCTTCTGCTACCGCCTCCACCTCCTCCACCCCTGGAGTTAAAGGCAAAATTGCTTCTGCTACAGCCTCCACCTCCTCCATCCCTGGAGTTAAAGGCAAAACTGCTGCTACAGCCTCCACCTCCTCCATCCCTGGAGTTAAAGGCAAAACTGCTGCTACAGCCTCCACCTCCTCCACCCCTGGAGTTAAAGGCAAAACTGCTTCTGCTACAGCCTCCACCTCCTCCATCCCTAGAGTTAAAGGCAAAACTGCTGCTACAGCCTCCACCTCCTCCACCCCTGGAGTTAAAGGCAAAACTGCTGCTACAGCCTCCACCTTTCCTGGAGCAAGTCCTGCACATGTAGCTTGTCAAACACTGAAACGGGTGTCAGGTGTAGCCAAGCTTCAGGAATATGGTTTCACAGCCAAAAGGCAGAAAAAGTGAAAAGCACTCTTAGACTTTTCCTGTTAATTAAGAGTTTCACTAAACATTGTTTGGTCTTATAAGATAAATAAAAACATGCACTAAAAAATTATGTAGATGGTTGATTATTTGTCAAGCTAAGTAAATTTGTTTCATAGATTAAAATAGCTTTTAAAATATGCAAACTGGCAATATTAAAGCGGTTTAAAACATCTCCCCTTAAAACGCTATTGGTCTCGACTATTTAAAATAAAGTTAAAGGAATATATGACTTGGCCTGAAAAAAAAATTCAGTAATTTTTTTCACTTTAATCCCTGCAATGTAATGTTTACTTATTTGCATGTGGTCAATTATTATATCATCTTTTAATTTCAACCTCATCAAGTAACCCTTTTATATCACACTCTGATATACACTGTACTTGATTTGATTGATGTCTACACCTGTCATTTCATTATTGTATTTATTGTATTGCATTTGTATTATGTGTCATTAACTAATCTAATTGTGCATGCCTTACAGACCTTAGTGGCTCAGAGGCAACAGTGGATTTGCCAGACTTTGTTGCCCCTGTAACAGGCATGGGTATGGATAAAGTAATTGCACTAACTAACAGTAATTTTCCATTGCAGTTCATTATTCGTGACCGAGATGGTTTCGTTTTATTCCCATAGAATCCTCTGCAGATGTGAACATGGAGGAAGTGGATGAGGATATGATTGTGGAGGATGCAGATGAGTATTCAGCTCAACCTTATATGAAGCCTCACAATCTTCTACAAGACAAATTGGTAGTTGTTCATGTTGGTAGTTGTCTTCACTATCAATGCTAAAACATACTGTCCACAGTAGCCTGTATTTTAACATCCACAATTTGTGTTAACTAAAACATCCATTTTATCAAGACATGTTGCCTATTTAAAAAAAATATGAAGCATTTAGTCTTTCTTTTGTCCTTTGCAGCTCAGTTACATCCTGGACACAGGGGCGGCTGGCCGATGAGGTCATTGTGAAGGAGGGAGCCTCTTAAGAGAAGATTTTTGGACACTGGGTTTGAGAAGGGAAATTGAGTCTGATGTAAGTAGTAACGTTTGCGTGTAGATATTTTTGATGCACCAAAAAAGTAAAGCTGTGGGCACAATGTGTGCTCTTTGTGGAAAGAACTTAGACTTTTGTGTATGTGCAGGCTATTTTGATTATTTCTTGCAGATTGGAAATGCCTGCATGAAACTCATTTATGATAAATAAAGTGTTCTTCATATTTGTTAATTGTGTTTTTTAGGATGATGCTGACATGAAGGATTCCCTTGTGTTCCCTCTATGGACAAAAGCTGCCAGCCCAGAACATTATCTGTTATGTGTAAGATTTAACAAGTTATGGTGTAGCTCAAAAAATATGTGCGTATCACATTTTATACAGCTTTGACTACTTTGGGTTGGAGGGATTATTTTTTTATGTAGGTTTTACGAAGGGGTGTTTTTACCCCTATATCATAAAGCAAAGGTAATGCAAATGTAAAATGGATTGTCATAACACTCTCTGTACTCCCTGACTACAACCATTGCTTATGCATCCCTATAGGTACTGAAGCCACTCTTAAGAGAGATACTCCCTGTATAGTAATCATGAGTCTGGTTTTGGAGATGACCTGTACAGAGACATCTTTAGGTCCACAGCTAAGAGATAATTGCCACGTTCCTATGTAGACATGCGGTTGCATTGTTCCAGCGGTCTTTTTTTCTTTTTTTTTAGCTATGAGAGTATGTGTTATCATATTAATTTACAGTTGCCACATTCTTATGGCATGTAATGTAGACATGCGGTTGCATTGTTCCAGATAGAAACATCTATCTTAATAGATTAAACCAGCAAAGCAAAATCAGGCCTTTGTGGATGAGGACGTCCATGTTCTGTGGGAGAAAATAGACTCAAATGGGTGTGAGCAGAGGAGTAAAAATGCTGGTTTAATTTATGGCCATATACTGTTACATAAGCTTTGTAACATAGGACTCCCCATGGCTCTTTATGTTAATTTGTCTTTTACCCAAATCTTAGGAGAATTGCACATCATCTCGACCCTGGACAGGGGACATTAGTCACAGGATTGGATATTTGGGTGACACACAACTACAATACTACTGTACATATTTTCAGCTCTGTGTATGTTTTTATTTCAAATGCTAATATATTTATTTCCTATAGGGCTTTCCTCAACAGAACAACAGCCTTGATTGTGGAGTTTTCATGCTCATGGTAAGCTATTAAAACAGGATACTAAAGCTATTTTTTTTCTTTCTTTTTTTTTGGAAATTAATCTTTTTCAGTATGCCCTTTACACTGCTGAACACTCCATTCAATTTCACTTCGGTGAGCGTTTCTATTTTCTTCCTTAGAAGGTTGCTATAAAGTTGTATTGCTGGTCATTGAATTCTAATAATACAAATTAAATACTAATCCTGTTACATTTCGATTTCTGTTAGCTTGACATGCCTGCAATCAGGGAGTGGTGGTGTCTACGTCTAATTGAGCGGTTTGAGACAGAGGGGTATGTGCATTAGTTTCTGTAAATCTCAGTTTGGTGTTTCATTCTTGAAGTTCCTTCCTTGCCAGTAGAAATAACTGACCAAACTGAGGCATTACAGCACAGACAAAAAAAAAAAGCAATTAACCATCATCATAGTCATGTCATTATTTTTCATAATCACCTCAAACTTTCCACATGGCAATCCCCCATTTCTATTCACGATAACCTACATTCACACAATTTAAATGAAATTTAAACATTTAAATTATCAATCCAGCCTGTTTATTGTCCATAACAAGAGTTGTCCTATTGGGGGCCAAAAAAGTAGATTTTTTCTTTCTTTTTAAAAGGCATGGGAAAAGGTTCGCCCACTGGACCGAGGAGGCAAGATGCCTGACTGAAGGGACATTATGACCTCTTTACAGGTGTTTTCCAGGATTAACACATGACTTGCCACAACATGTTGTTGCCGAGAGGAACCGAATGTTGTCCAACGAGGCTCTCGTGGACTTCATTGTGGCAAGAGGAACCAATAACCACATTCAGGTACATGCATCAAGAATGCATTTTTTAGCTGCATTCTAAACCAATAGCTTGTCTAGTCAATAAACAACTTACACATACATGGAAATGTTTTTAATGTCATTTTCTATTTTCTCTGCACAGTCCATCATCAATGGACAAAAGAAAATCAAAGTGGCTTGACACTTTTTCCAAGTGTTCCATCAAGACAGTGCCTGTGCCGTTGTTCATTGAAGATCAGGAGCAAATTGATGTTATCTACACTCACCTGACTTCAATTCTGGACAGCACACCCACACACCCACAGTGACAAGATCAGATTAATTATGGATGTCCTTTTTCCAGAGGTAGGTCTTGTGTGTTAGCTGTGCTCTGCATGTTGTCAGATTCACATTGTTTTTAATGTCAAATAGTTAATCTATAATATAATGTTAGATAATTAAATTAAATACTTAGTAAGATATTTACATTAAAAATAATAGTTGTGTTAGTTGTGCTTAATATAGAAAAGGCACTTTTGATTTTGTTGTAAAAACACTAAACATCCAAAATGATGCTTGGCTTATTTGGGCTGTGATAAATCTCAATTCTTTCTCTGGTAGTCCATCATCTGTGCTCTCGCTGTTGTGGGACATGTGTCCATCTTGGAGGCTGAGGAGATATTCCTGCGAGGACCTGTCATTGACACAAGGTACTGTAAGGATCCTATAAAGGAAAAAAAATGTAAAACATGACATCCTGCCATTATTTATAAATAACAATTGTTTCTACCACTATTCAACTTTTGCTTCTTTGTTTATTTTATTTTTATCAGTGAGCGGGAGCACTTTGACAGGAGGATAGAAAAACAATTAAAGAAGAGTAAGCCATAGCAGAGTCATCTACAGGAGTCATCCTATACATGGTGTTAATAAATAACTTTTTTTGTGAACAACAGTATTGTCTCTTTCTTTTAAATGGCCCTTGAAATTTTAGAAAAGGGATAAATTGTGTTTGTCTTCATAAAATGCTATGTAGGACACTGATCTGTAGCTGTATGACGACCAATTGTGAATAGTACAGCAGATATTTCATTGAGGATCCATATGATTATACGGTATGTCTAATGTGCTAAATATGGTTAATATCTAAATAACTTTATATAAATTCACAACAACATATTATAACATATGTCTCCTGTATATAAAACAGTTTAAAAATAATAAATTCTACAGTAGGTCATATATCATTACTTTGTCCATCTGATCCAACTATGTGTAGGCTATTATTAATTTTCTAATTCACAAAAACAAATAGTCTTCTGTAGGCTGAGTGAAGAGTGAAGCCCAACTGAATATCTGGATATTTTAATCCGTAGTGCAGAGAATACCACTGTCTATAACGTGTATTTAAATGAACAAAAACCTTTTAATTAGTAATAGTCTATAGACAGGACGGTTATTAATGTGTACGTTTCGAGCATCGATTTAATTATGTTATTTCGCCATATATCCTTCTCCCCCTACTGGAAGAATCAGGAACAACAGGAGCGTAAAACTGCCTGGGCTGTATATCTACCGGCTCTGGATCTGCAGCCTCCCTATATAGAGAAAAGCTGCGATAGAGTATAGGGATAGGTCTGGCTACACAAGACTAAGTTCTGAACAGGAGAAGTTCATTTAGGTTTAGGTTAATTTACTTTTTCCCAAAGGTGGACAAAATATGCTTATTCCCAAAAGTTGGCTTTTTATGATCACTTTTACTCCTATGCTGTGTAAAAGATGGATGAGTACAGACATTGATAATAATCAGAAATGTTTCTTCAGCATCAAATCATCAATGGTGTCTGAAGGATCTTGTGACACTGAAGACTTGGAGTAATGATGCTGAAAATTCAGATTTGTCATCAAAGGAATAAATTACATTTTAAAATATATTCAAATAGAAAACAGCTGTTTTACATTGTAATAATATTCACACTATTACTGTTTTTACTGTATTTTTGTATCAAATTCAATATTTGGTGAGCATAATAGACTTCTTTCAAAAACATTAAAATGCTTATAATTTTCTAAACTTTTGGCCACCGATGTACATCAATCCAAAAATGTTTGGAAATAAGTGAAATTATTTTGAAGGTGGGATCATGTGTCATGTTACCTAATGAGATTGTGAAAATAACTGTTTTGTCCTATGTTGGACATTTCCTTTTTGACTGTTTTAAATTGTATTGTTCTATATTGGATTGAATTTAATTGTTGATATTTCATTATAATAAATAAGATAATCAACCACAGACTCTATATGTATAGGATTTTAGATACCTTTTTTTAACACCATGTGTGTAGCCAAGGATAACACATGATGTGGTAATGTTACACATGTTTACACATCTTTATGTTAACCTTTCTGACACATTTAGTGTGTTAACACTAGAAGTGCCAACTGCCACAAGCGGTCATTTTTACCGTTAGATTGCAAACTCTGTATCTTTAACACTAGAAGTGCCAGAATTCCATAACTACTAGAACTGCCACAAGCGGTCATTTTGACCGTTAGATTGCAAACTCTATATCTTTAACCAAACATAACAGTTACTGAAACGCCTGGTCTAATCGACAAAGCTCGAGAAATAACGTTAACGTTACACAGAGAGAGGTGTAAGTTAACATTAAGGAGAAATGGTTAGGTTTATTTGTTGTTTCACAAACACTGAAGTGTAAGTAAGTGTAAAGTTAACTGGGGTCGTTCTTTTCTTGACTTTCTCCAGATATAACGTTATAACACTCCCGTATAATATATTTTAAATCACTGATAGTGATGGTCTAACGGCTGTTCCCCCAGTGGCGGGCTTTATAGCTAGCTGCATCGTTACCATGGATGCTGTGTAGTCTTACCCTATTCACATGTGTCTCGCCTGCTAGTGTGGAGTACACTTAAGGTAAATAGGGTAAATGAGATTAACTGCTAGATGTCACCACTAAACTTTTTCCTAGTTGATTACTTGCATTAAGACAATATTATTTTGTATTACAGGTTTTCTAAAGTTTTATGTTCAAATATGCAAATGGTATTTTGTATCTAATCAAATATCCGCTAATTTGCATATTATATTTTAAGACCCGAAAAACTGGATTAAGCCAGGTTGAAAATTATTATTTTATTTTGTTGACATATTAGACTACAATGTTTTTACACAGGGAATTTCGGGTATCTCTCTTTAGTTCATAAATCATAAAATACTGTCAACATGCACAAAATAATTATATAATGAATGTTTGTCATCACTGGGCTGCTGCATATAGGTCTATAGCAGTGATTCTCAACCGGTGGGCCGCGGCCCACTAGTGGGCCTCGGAGCGCCATCTGGTGGGCCGTGTAGGCAGTGGTAGACTACAGACAATTTTTTTATTTTTTTTATTTTTTTAATTGACAAATCTTGTTACTTTCTGATTATCTAATTGTTCTTATGAATTTATTTGATCAAAAACAGTCAAGCCAAGATGCATTATCTAAAAGATCATTTATGTTTAAATGTCGCAACACCAATCACGTCACAACGTCAGATTGAAAGTTCGTTCAAACAGATGCACTAACATTACGTTATATGGATATATATGGATCGTTTTTTGAAAAGAAAAGCAGATGCAGGAGACAGACCTGTGCAAGCAAAGGCTTCGAAGTGTGTGGTGAGAAAGTACGACGCTGAATACATTCAATTTGGTTTTATAAGTGCAGGTACTGATACTAAGCCGAAGGCGCAGTGTGTCGAATGTGGAGAAATTTTGTCAAATGAGGCGCTAAAACCATCAAAGCTGCAGAGACATTTGAACTCAAAACACCCGGGCTGTGTTGGGAAGCCAAAAGAATATTTTCTAAGGAAAAAAGATGGGCTTCAGGCTCAACAAAAAGTCATAACATCGTTATCAACTCAATCAAAAGTCACATTGAAAGCTAGCTATATGGTTGCTGCTCGTGTTGCTCGTAGTAAGAAAGCATTTACTATCGCCGAGGAACTTATTTTGCCAAGTGCTGTGGATATGTGTAGAGAGTTACTGGGTGATGCAGCTGCAACCAAAATTCAGTCAATACCACTTTCCGATGACACCGTGGCTAGACGAATTGTTGACATGAGCGATGACATTGAGTGCCAACTCGTGGAACGAATAAAGGCAAGCCCTTATTTTGCCATACAGCTGGACGAGTCGACGGACATAAGCAACGCCGCGTTACTGTTAGTTTTTGTCCGATACTGCATGGACAGTAATCTTTGTGAAGATCTGCTATTTTGCAAAGAACTTCCAACGAGAACAGCGGCAGATAATGTCATGCACTGCCTTGATGAGTACATCACTGAAAAAGGTCTTGATTGGAAATACTGCTCAGGTATTTGCACAGACGGCGCGGCTGCTATGACGGGAAAACACCGCGGTGTTGTTAAACAAATCCAAGAGCGAGCGCCAGAAGCAAAGTGGACGCACTGTTTCTTGCACAGAGAAAGTCTTGCAACAAAGCAGATGTCACCAGAACTGCATGAGGTCATGAACATTGCTGTGAAAACTGTTAACTATATTAAGAAAAATGCACTCAACTCAAGGTGTTTTGCAGCTCTGTGTGAACGTCTTGATGCTGATCATTTGCAGCTCTTGTACCACAGTGAAATAAGGTGGCTTTCAAGAGGATGTGTGCTAAATCGTCTTTTTGAACTGAGAAAAGAAGTGCACACATTTCTGGAAGAGCAACGCTACCCTCTTGCTGATCATTACACTGATGATAAATTTTGTGCAAAACTGGCCTACTTATCTGATATATTTGATCAGTTAAATCAGCTGAATGCGTCAATGCAAGGCAGAAACAGCACAGTGTTTTTGGTTTCAGACAAAATTGAGGGATTCAAGAATAAACTCATTCTTTGGAATAGAAGAGTCAAGGAGGGACGATTTGACATGTTTCCACATCTGAGTGAAACTTTGGAAGCCTCTTCTCATGTGCACATATCAAGTGTTATAACCCAGCACTTGTCTCAGTTGTCTCAAAAGTTTGCTGACTACTTTCCAGAGGACCCTCGACATGGAAACCTTTGGATTTTGGACCCATTCTCTTTGGATCCTGCTTCAGAAGACATGGCTCTTTCCACTGTATTGGAAAATTAACTAATGGAACTATCAGCTGACAGTAGCCTAAAACTTCAACTCGCACAAGTTGACCTTGCTTCATTTTGGTTACTGGCTGCAAGTGAATATCCCTCACTGTCAAAGCGGGCAATCAAATTTCTATTGCCTTTCACCACCACATACTTATGCGAGTCAGGGTTCTCCACTGTGACTATCACAAAATCAAAAGCAAGGAGCAAACTGAAAGCTACTTTGAATGCTACTCTCCGTGTCAGTCTCTCACCCATTTCACCAAGACTTGATCTTATTATCTCCAAGAAGCAAGCCCAAGTGTCTCACTGAGGGTATGCAGAATATGCATTTTGTAGCAAGGTGTCTCAGTATATATGTTTTTTTTCTCATGTGAACTACTCCAAAAACCTGCTCATGTAAATACTGTATATTAATGTGTTGGGATTTATTAATAGTCCTAGACCTAGAGTGGTTGTTGATGAAAACTGTTTTTGACATGTGACACACCTGTTAGACTTCCTCATTTTTGGATGTGTGGGAAGGAGTATAAGTAACGTGTCCAGTTTTTCTCTAGTTGAATTGTAAAAATAATATATATAATACATGTAACATTTACGTAACGTTTGTTTATGTAAGATTATTTTAAACATGCCCATATCGCTAATTGTATTTGATAAAATACACGTACAGTATAAATTGGGGTGAATGAACTGTTGAACATTTCTGCTAATGAATAGAGAGAATGTTCCCCTCTTGTGTGTCTGACCTGTTGTTACAGGTATGTTAGCCTGGATGTGAGGATGTATTATTAATTCATTTGTTAAAAGAGTGTTCCCCTTGTGTGTCTGACCCAGTCATTGGTCTGACCTGCCCTGTTAATGTTACAGGAATAAATGGTTACTGAGTAAACCTGCCAAGTCTTTTTTTATACAAGGACAGTTTTCATCTATAGTTGACTTGACCGCTTCAGTGGCATAACAGATTAACAGCAGAGTATATCATTGTACTTTTTGGATTTTCTTTTATTCTGTGTTTATACTATCATATTTGGAAAGGTGGTCCTCGGAATGTTTTTAAACAGTCATTGGTGGGCCATGAGTTGCAAAAGGTTGAGAACCCCTGGTCTATAGGCTTACATTCATCCTAGTGTTGTACTTTTTTTTGTTTTGTTATTTTCTCTCATTCTTCAGGTTATGACAGACTTCACATGTTGGACTTCTGTCCAAGTTTGCCAATGGTTGAGAGATATTGACTTAGGGGAATTCTGTGAAACCTTTGTGGGTGAGCTTCATCAAGTATTCTGTGATCAATGTACCAGTGCCCTAACTGCCATGTAAGAACAGTTTTCAATTGTATGTAATGTTATTCAAAATGAATTCATAGTTTTGAAAATGAATAATAATAATTAGAAATTAATTATTAGTGATATCAGTTTGTTTTTGTCAAGAATACACTTTCTAACCAAGTAGGTCCATCTGGTAATTTATTCCATGGCAGAAAAATGTTTTCTGAGGAAGAAGGCTCTGTATTTTCATGATGCGTTTAGGAAATTCTAAAAAGTTTACATCTATAAGTCAAACTCTTCAAGAACATACTGCAAGTATGCATGTATCCAAAATGTAGATGGTCAAAAAATGTGTATACAACAACATAAATTTGCTCCATAGGTTCTGCAATGTGTCTGACTGTTAGCATGAAGGTAAACGTTTCATTAAAAACTACAATCTCTTGTTGTTTTAAGGATTCCCTGCTTGAATCACTGAGAAATAAGTTTAAGAAGGAAAGGCAGCCGCTTGTTGCCAACAATGAAATACAGCGAATGAAAGAGAGATGGGCAAGAAGGAAGCAGCCTCTTCAGACAGCTGAAGCTTATCCAAGTACCACGGTAAAAATATTGAATTCAACAGTAAACTTTGTATAATTGCAATTTCTGCAATAGTCCATGGACATCAGAGACAACCCTTTTAACCCTCTGGGGTCTGAGGTGTTTTTGGGGTCCTTGAGATGTTCTGGTATGCCCTGACATTTGTGCTTTTTTCAGTTGCTTAGAAACATATTAATGGCACTGGTGAAATTACACTCTATTTAGCACAAACAGGGCTACCATAATATGTTAGCAACATGTATGTACATGTTTGTATTTTTGAGAGAATATTGTTTATGCATGTTATTGAAAAAACTAAAAAATAAAGTTTCTGAAATAAGGGTACAAAACACACACTAAATATGTGTCCACAAGACTTTTGACTAATGGATGTTGTCGCCTAGAGTTTAGGCTTCAAAATGATCTGAAAATCATCCTGTCTAATCATTCACATAAAACAATAGATTGTTTTAAATTGTGAAAAACATTTTTTTGTTTGCAAAGGCAATATGCGGATGGGCGTGAACGGCCCAACCCCTATCATGAATAGTTAAGTGGTTCTCACCTGAGCAGACTGCATACTAATGAGCATTTCATTCAGGGGTGTCACACAAGAAAGAATGCAAGGACAATATATTAATAAATAAATAAATATATATATAAATAAATATATATATATATATATATATATACAAACAATCAAAATATAAATGAAAGCCAAAAGCACATTTTTAGTCATACCTGGAAACAAATCCTGGTCAAATAGGCTATATGGGCCATTCTACAGAATTGGTTCAAAGTTTGAGTTGGAAACATCTTGAAAATAAAATTGTCTTTTTCCATAAATGTCTTATAAAGTATTATTTTTTAAAGTAGGCCAATACATTTTATCATACACACCGTAAAACTTCAAATAATAGCCCGGGCTTTTATTTTCCCAAATCGTCGAACTGCACCGGCTTGTATTTGAGACAGGCGTCTATATGAGACCGGCCTTTATAATTTAGTGTTGAGATGTTGTTCATTAGCCACTTTCCGACCGGAGGGACTTTTGCAGTTCCTAGAACCTAACGTTCCTATAACCTTTTTTTTCGCGTGTTCCGACCGGACTAAGTTGGGGATTTTTTAGTTCCTCAGACCGTAGTTCCTATAACTCTTTCAGTACCTAGTCTAGAGCGAGGACTTTTTTAGTTCCCTTTCCCTAGGTCTACGTTGATTGGTTCAACTTATAAGTCACGCCCAGTGTCAACACATTTTATTCACTGTCTGTTGCAATTCGCCTATGTATGCTATGCTAACTCATAACATAACGCATTCAACCAGCTAATTGCTATGCTTGCTAAACTTACCCGTCGTTTTGTTTGTCTCCTGCGCTCTGCTCTTCTATCTTCTTCCATTATATTACTTAAGATCATATTACGCTGGAGCCTTCGTCTTCTTTGTTTCTCTGTACAGAACTCAAGCATAGTCTTTAAACGCCGCCGTTCGTACTCGTTATTAAGCTCCCGGCAAGGCAGAACAGGAACATTCCGATAGCCTCCTCCATGCTGGTTTGTTGTTGTTGTATGTGGCGCCGCCGCCGTGCTTGCGTCACTCCCTTACCCCTCCTACCAGTTCCTATGGCCACTTGGCCAGTGCGAACGCAAACAGCAAAACCGAGTTTGGGGGAGAGTAGTTCTTAGAACTGTTTAGAAGTGGACAGTTCCTATAACTAAGTTCCTGTAACTACTTGGTCGGAAAGCGCCTATTGAGTGTAAGCCTAGAGTCTCTAATCTCTAAAAATCTCCAAATGCTCCACGTGAAACTGCTGTCTTCCGACCTTTTACTATCGTGTCAATTGATTTGGATTAATATGCGCGAGGGAGAGAGAGCAAGACAGCGCTCGTTTTGTTTGAAGACGTGAGAGTGCGCGCGCGCGGCCGGGGAGCTCTCACTCTCTCTCTCTGCTCGTTACGCGCCCTGTCAAGCGCAGCAGTCATTCTATTCTACATCACTCGCCGGTCAAAAAAGGCTTTGGCGGGACACAAATTTGCTTTTTCGGCCGCCAAAAAGCGGACGATCCGACGGGTTTTAGACGGTTAAATACAACCCGAAACTAAAAAACAGACCCGGCCTCTATTTGAGACCGGCCTTTATTTACCCAAACCTGCAGCCACACCAGGCGTGTAAAAGAGACAGGCGTCTATTTGGGACTCGGCTATTATTTGAAGTTTTACGGTATTTCAAAGTTAAGGATTCATTATTTTGATATAGCTTGCATTGGAACAAACACTATAACAGTTGATTAGTTTATTTGTGACAAAACATACTATATATTTAACATATGAGCAGAAACGGTCTAACAAAAGCCTATTTGATGTCTATTTTATAGCCTAAAAACTTTATAATCTATCCAAAATTAGTCAACGAAATGTTGTCATTACAGACACTAGTATATCGCTATTAGAAGAAATCTCAGTAGGCTATAGCAATATAGTTTGGATGTGTTCATGTAAAAATAGCGTTTACTAATGTACAGTAGGTAGTCAACCAGAATGCCTATTACCCAAATCCACCGCGGTAAAAATAAACCAGTCGCATTTCAAAGTCGTTCGCGAAATGACCGCCAGGTGGCGCAAAGGGACATTTAGCAAAACTTAAGTGGGGCAATTAACAGTAAGGATGAAATACTACAAGTTATGGTAATTTCCAAATAAGCCTACAACAAACATTTATTTTTAAACAAATATTTTTAAATATGCAACATGCACGTTTAACCCTCTGGGGTTGTTCGTTTAACAGTCACACTTGGGGTGTTCGGGTCCAAATGGACCCAAAGGGCAGGATTCATATTTTAAAAAAAAAAATCATAAATTTTTTTTTTTACTTGTTTTTTATAATTTTTTTTCTTTTCTTTTTTGGTGTTTTGAGATAATTTTATGATTTATAATTAATATTTATGCAATAATTATGACCCATTTTTTCCCATTGAACATAATAGAATTTTTTTATTTTTTATTATTTTTTTATTTTTTTTTATCAAAGCTGTATTACATCTTAGAGTGAAGCCTAGGCCTCATGAAAGCAATTTTTAAAAAAATATAGATGCCATCTGGTGGACACACTGAGCATTTTTATCACGCAATAGCACATTTTTACCACTAGTGGATTTACAGCTCTCTGTAGAAACCTATGGTAGAAACACTCTAGTGATTTTTTCACATATTGTTTAATTTTTTTCAGGTTGTTGATTTGAATATATAATAACAGATTCTCAAAGACTATTTTTGTCATTTTTTTAAATTTAAATTTTTTTTTTTAAAATTTGGTTGGTTTAAATGGTAATTTGAAGTGGCAGTTTTACTTTATAATACAGTCAAACCTGAACATTGCATTATAAAGAGAACAAATGGAAAGCATTTTGTCACCCATTGTTTTAAGAGATTCACCCCTTCACTGTTGTGTGCTTTTTTTATGGATTGTGGCTGATTTGTAGATTGTACGCACCAAAAAACTCTGTTTTTTTCACATTTTTGCCAATTTCCCATTCATTTCCTATGGGGGTCCATTTGGACCCGAACACCCCAAGTGTGACTATTTTTTTTACAACCACTTAGACTGTTCACATCCTGTCCCCAATTTTTTTGGGTGTTCATATACCAGATACCAACAAAGTCACCAAATTTCGGACCATTCCGAAGAAGCTGTGATTTTTAACATTTTTTTATTTGAATGCTTCGGGTCCATTTGGGCCGAACAACCCCAGAGGGTTAAACAACAAACAATACAATCTGAACCAGCGCTTCTGCTCCTGTATTGAGACATGCAGCGCGTTTCAGTTACAATCCTGGTTCCAGTGGCCTTAATACATTCACGGCTTTTTAAAATGTCACAAAGCGTTTTGAGATGGTTTTGAATGAAATATTGAAGTTTATAATTAGGATATTTTGGCACACCACGCCGAGTGGCGCTATGCATTATTCTGAAATCTGGCTTTATTCTGGCATGTTGAATTAGAGTTTGACAAACGCGGCGGCGCGTTCATTTGACTTTATTTTTCTCATAACAGCTAAGAACTTAATAGGCTATAGCCTACTCCGTAATTGTTGGTCATACAGATAAGATAATCTTTTAAAACGGTAAAAGGTGTACTTTTATTCATGTAGTAGGCTATAGGCCTACACTCACAGGCTAACGACAAAACGTTTTCTCGCTCATGTGAGAAACAAACGTTTGGGCAATTCTCAGTGAGTAAATTCATAGCCGAGCGGTAGAACTAACGGTTCGATCATCAAGATGACACGGGTTCAAATCCCGAACAAACATGGTCTACTGTAAATTTTATATTCATTAATGCAGAGAGATTTGTCTAGCTCTAAAACTCTGTTACACCATACAGTTTTTTGCTTATAATTATAAAATAAAATTACCATGCATTTCCATTTTACACTAAGGAACAAATAGTATCCAACAGAACGACTTTGCATCTGTATAATAATAGGCTACCAATCTTAATTTCAAAAGCAGTTCTGTTAAAAAATAATTTTATATATAGGCTATATATATATATATATATATATATATTTTTTTTTTTTTGATTCCCTACAACCTAGAGTTTTTAAAAACATGGTTTTAAGTAAAGTGTGATTTGCCAGGGGGGACGGGGATTTCCTTCTGGTCTAAACATCCCTGCTTCTGCTGAATTATTTTAATCCCCACACCCCTCCCTCCACAGTAATCAATGCTATAGTCTACTTCACCAATATCAAATATATAAAATAGAGATATGCAACAGGCACGTTTAAACGACAAACAATAAAATCAAAACCAGCGTTTCAGTTGTTCATTAGTTCCAGTGGCCTTAATGCATGCACGGCTTTTCAAATTTCACAAAGCGTTTTGAGATTATTTTGAATGAAATATTGAAGTTTATAAGTGTTTTGGCACACCACGCCGAGTGGCCCTATGCATTTTTCTAAAGTCGGGTTTTATTCTGGCATGGTGAGTTAGTGATCGACAAACGCGGCGGCACGTTCATTTAGATCAATTTATTTTTCTCATTACAGCTAAAATAGCTTAATAGGCGACTCCGTAATTTTTTGGTCATACAGATAAGAGTAGAGTAGCTTACATCGTTCAAAACTGTAAACTTGTATTCATATTATTAGGCTAATGACAAAAGTTTATCTGTCGTCTCTGTCTCCGGGAACTGCGCGTCACAAAAATTAACCAAAAGCCACTTCAGCTCAGTCACGATAAGAAATCGGCTATGTCTAAAGCCTTTAAATGTCTAAATATTTAGGCTAATAAATGTTATCTGATTATGTAATTCTAATTCATATGAAAACGAGAGGTACAGAGGATCTACTCAAACATGCAATGTAAGCGCTTCCCAATGAGAAAATGACAAGACAAGGGTGAAAATCTCGCTCTAATTATGTAGGCTAAATCGCCCTGAATTAAAATGTAAAAACAGATCAAATAATTTATTTGTCGAAATGTTGCGATACTGTTTCATTTAAGTTCATAATTATTCTATAAATGTTATTTAGTTTAGCAGCATTACCACGAAGCACAGTGGTTCGATATTTATTTGAATAATACAAAAAAAAAAAACGTAATTAATTGCATGCCTGGTTGTAAGGATCCAAAGATCCCTGTAGAATTTAATATTGAGTTGAACATTTTGTTCATGACAACACATTAACATGCGTTTTTTCAGATTATATTTAGTTTTGCTTGGAAAAGGCTGGCCCAAACCATCAATTATTGAAATAATGAAATATTTAATAAACTTTTATGACAGAAATATCACTAGGCTACATGTAACTTAAATCATTTAATTCCTTCATTATCAACACTGTCTAGAATAGCGATTTAAGTGTGAATTGCGACTTCTCTTTGTGTTAAGTCAGACTCAGATAGCCTGTTGGGGGGGTTGGAGGGACAGTTGCTGGACAAAGGTGTTAATCTTCCTCTTTCATATGGAGAGTGTCGGATAGCCAGCCTGATGAGCAGGCAAAATTATTGTAAGGATACATTTCTCGATGTGTCCAAATGTAGGCCCCATATCTTATTAAATTATAAATATTGTAGTTTATTTATTGTAGCCTATTTAAAGTTTTTTTTTCACACAAAATTTCAATTGAAGTTATTGTAAGGTGAATTCAACAAGGCATGCTGTGTCTTTGAAGCAACAATTAAAGGCTAAATATTTTTTTCGTGATTTGTATGGCTGACACGCAGCGACATATACAGTATTATCAGCTGTATGATGTGTTTTTACATGTTATTAAATGTTTAATTTCGAGAGAGACCCGGCACGCGCAGCGAGGGAGACTAAATAAACTTGCTAAAAAAGAGATCCAGCGCGAGAGAGGCAAAGAAAAACGCATGTTTTTAATTTAATTAGGCTATGTTGCTTTGGACAATTTTCGTTTTGTACTGTTTTAATTGTTTAATTTAGCTGTAATTTCTTTGGCAATACAAATTTAAAATGTCGCAAGAATAAGATTAGCCTAGTGTTTCTTATTTTGCATCGCAAAAGAAATAAACTCCAAACCTGATGCAACCCTGTTTTAAATTTAAAAAAAATAACTGTCCCGACACTTTATTTAAACCTTGAAATGTTCGAACTTGGTTTCAAACTAAAGTAATTTTAGTGTTCTTTTACATTACACAATAATTTAGCAGACTAAAGACGAGCTTCTACATTTTCATTTTCTGACGCAATCGGCTGACAATCTTCCTTCATCAGTTTTTGTCGTTTGTGCAGCGGCTGCGGTTCTACAGGAATAGCAAATGTATGTTGTAATGATAATTAAACAAAACTCTTGACTTTAAATAAGTAAACAGTTATAAACAGTTACCTATTTAAGCATCAAGGTGGTAAAATATAAACGCTGTCGGCCAACATCGGTTAAAAACATGTATGCAATATTGATTATTCGATCTCGGGTCGATTGAAGCTCGTGTTGTTGCGTTGATCACTGAGCTACCGTCTGTACGCTGTTAAAGCCTCATTGATGTAGCCTAAATGTTTTTATTGCAATGTTTTATGTTGAAATGTTTTCATTATTTATTCAATTTAATTTTAGTAGCCTAATTTCAGTATTGTGATTATTAATTATTTTAACTACGTTTCGCTTGAATTCATCTGCTACCAGCTTTCAATCGCTCTGAATGAGCCGCGGCGCGGCAGCAGATTACGCAATAGAGAGAATAAACGAACACTTTTCAGAGTCTATGATTGTAGCGCCTCTTAGCGGTATAAGGCAGCAAATACACCCCACATTTTACTGCCGCGGTGGAATGGCTGATGTGGGCGTTGTCATGGCTTGCCTCAACATTTGCTTTTGAATAGCGCGCGTCCTCCGTGGGCGTGTCACATTACCGCGTAATGAAGTGTAATGAGCTGGGAAAAAAAATACTGAAATCACTCTCTTTTCATACAGATTACATAAACTGAGAATATTTGTTTTTTATATAAATTACTTCATTGAAAAGAAGAGAATTCAAGCTTCATAAAGAAAAATCTCTCGTGCCTGTATGACAAGTATTTGCGGAGTTATAGTTAATTTTAGGACGCGTTTCAGAATGGACTGCACTGACAGAGAGATGGCAAAACTCGCATCATGTTTATTTTTCTTTATTTGACAAAAAGCACAACACTTTGTTTTTATTGTGAGTATACAGAAAAATAATAGACACTTAACAGGATCGAATGATGTATAACACTTATATTTAAGATCAAAATCAACAGAGTATTTTGAGTCTCTTTTGCACTGATAAGAAAAAAAGCGAGACAATCGCGCCGGCGCGATAGCCGACCCCAGGGGGTGAAAGGGTTAGTTCACCCATAAATGATAATTCTGTCAGTAATTACTCACCCTCATGTTGTTCCAACCCCGTAAGACTTTCATTCATCTTCAGAACACAAATGAAGATATTTTTGATGAAACCTGAGAGCTGTCTCACTCCTTCATAGGCTGCTAGGTCATTTCATCTGCCAGCCCATAAAGTTAGTAAAGACATCGTCACAATAGTCCAACTGACTACAGTGCCTCAACCTTAAGTTTTTCAAGCGACAAAAATAATGACTCCAAATGATGACTTTATTCAACCATCCGTTCTCTTCCATGTCATTCTCCTATGCTTTTGACAGTGTAAACGGTTCTACGTCAGAACGTAGGCTCACTATTGGCCGACGCTGGTCATGTGTGTGTGTGATGATGGCCAATAGTGAGCCTATGTTCTGACGTAGAACCCAGAAGCGCTGCACAGTTTACAGCATAGGAGAATGACATTGAAGAGAAGGTTGAATAAAGTCGTTATTTTTGCGCACAAAGTATTCTCGTCGCTTTATAAAATTAAGGTTGAGTCACTGTAGTCACTTAGACTATTGTAACGATGTCTTTACTAACTTTTTGGGCCGGCAGATGAAATGACCTAGCAGGATACGAAGGAGTGAGACATACTATGAGCTTCCCATTTTGGAAAATTGAAATTTGATAGCTAATAAGATGTCTTATGTTCTATTGAAGAAATGATTGCAAACTGTACTTTGTATCAACCATTACAAGCTTTGTGTAATTTGTGACTACAAGTCAATGTCATGCCAAACAATGGTTAAATCGAACCTTGTTCCGACGAGTTGATTGGTCACTATAAATATGGTGGGATAACAACTAAGACTATCTTGTTTTTTTTGTAGTTATAAATGAGTCTATGCAGAATGACCATTAGGCCTTTTCTCCTCATAGTTTAAAAGTGGCTGGTCCCTATGTTTTAGTTTATTGAGAGTTTGTAACAATTTAACTACCCCAATAGGTTGATGCAGGAGAAGATGAACGAAGCATCAGGGAACATCTGCGAGTAATGAAGGAGGAAACCGAGAAGCTTCGACCAAACATAGAGCTTCTCAAAGAAAGGATGGCGCTGATAAAATGCTACCGGAAAAATTTTGTGTCCAACCACAGCACGGAGGAGACGATCTCTGAGTTCCCATGTTTCAGACTGGCCAAAATGGGAAGTACAGTAGTGTATTAATTGCCTCCTTAATTATGACTTATGACAAACGAGTTATGACTATATTTTAATGTCTTTTCTACTTTGCCTTCATCTTAACATAAGCTCCTGTGGGATCTAAGAGACCATACCAATGTTGATGTGGACCAACAAATTCTCTCTCAGCTCTCCGTAATGGCACCTCAAGTCCTTCAAGTTTCACGGAGCCCCTTGAGGGAGAAGTTCAGGCGTGTGATTGAGGACTGTGAAGATGGCAGACTGAAAAAAGGTAATTGAATCTGCACTGATTTTCAGTGTATCACCAAAGCCCGTCTACGGAAAGCCTGGCCACTCCCTATTAAGTCCTATTGTACCGAATTTTGGTTGTAGTTCCACCAGAGTTCCACTGGGGGCGATCGTCCGAGTGCAAAATGAATGGGAGTCAATGGGGCTAGACAGCTAAATTTGTCTCTTTTACCCGATTGTCATTGAGAAATCTCAGATTTGAATGTAGGTTCTGCAAGTTCAACATGGGTTTTAGGTCGAAAGTTGAATGAACGAGTGCTTATGTCCTTTCGATTTCTTACAGGTTGAGTTGTTGTTGCCCATAACACGCTAGCATTTTGCTAATGGACGCTGGTTGGTCAGTGAAGGACTGATTACGACCAGAGACACCGCTTGATGGCATCGTGGCATCCGAAGCGGGACCAATGTTAAGGCCATAGGCGGACTGAACTCTCTATATACCATAGACTGTAAAAAAAGATATTTACCCGTGTCAGATGTGTAGTTGATGCCTCGAGAGAAAAGAAAGTGCAAAGCGCAAAAGCATAAACATAATAAATACATAGACGCCCTATTGGCCGCTTTGGAACGTTGCTGCGATTGTGTTCTTATTGTGGAAAAAGCATTTTCTGTGATTGACCCGATTTTAGCAATAACAAAGATAACTGATGGATCCTTTATCTATGGTAATACGATATGGTACAACTACAATGCAGTGCAAATAGTAAATATAAGATACAGTGAGTAATAGTAAATAGTTTAGTCAATAAAATAAACAAACAGTATACAGCAAATAAAATAGTAATGAAAAGGCTATATAAAATATAGGCTATATAAAATAAAATGACACAACCCTGTCTATTTTTGTTAAATTTCAGTTTTATTGATCAGTAAGAGACATTATAACAGTATAAGTAGCCTAAAAGGTACGTTATACAAGACAAGAAATAAAGTAAACCATTCAGACACAGCAGGATACAACGTTAAAATAGCCAAAATATAAAGTTATGAAACTTAACTTTGCCCTCAGCCAAAACGATTTGCCAGGGAACAAATGATACGATTAATGATACCAAAGATCGCCCGTTAGATATACACAAGACGAATTATATCTCATGTTTAACCACTACTAGAGACGTCAGAAGCACTAGCCGAGGAAAGGCTGTTCCAGGCGGGGTGCAGAGCACTGAGACCCGGTGAAAGACTGGTCCTCACAACTCCGAAAACGTCAGATCAAACTTTTAAATAGGCGCTATCTTTATAAATAAACCACAGATTTGAGCTTTAAACAACTACATTGTCGACTGAAAAACTATTAAAACTACATTTCGTGACACAATAACAGTAGTATTTTTAAACTTCACGGCTTCTCTCGTCTGTCTATGCGCGAAAGCACCAGTAAATGAAGGATTGCCGTAAAGCAGGTTTCTGGTCGTACGATGTGTATGACGTCATTGACATTTTAAAAGACCTTTTAAAGCAAATAAGTGACTCTAAAAAATCTAACACCCAGTAATGTGTAATTTTGTTGCATCTTCTTTCGAATACAACATTCAAATTACTAGACAAAAAATTATATCCTGAGAAAAGTGGATTTTTAGGGGTATTGCTCCATAGACCTCCATTCATTCTGCACTCCGCCTGTGAGCGCCCTCATATGGACCTAGAGTGGAACTGCAACCAGTTCAGACCCCGGAAGTTTAATGTGAGTGGGAGTTCTCCCCATATTAGACATTCTCTGGTATCACTGACTGACACCCTATCTGCCTGAGATCATACATTCCTGCATGTATCTGTTTTGCTTAATAGTAATGACTATTATTCTAGTTAAGGGTAATTAAAGGTAGTACTAATTACTGTCTTCGTAATGAATTTTTAAAAAACAAAGAAAACCTATTAGATAAAAGCATCCACCATGTTATGTTAACCTAATTATGTTATTTTGTTTAAAGTCCTACAGTTGGAAGCTATTCTGCTCTTGCCTGCACTGTTTAAGGAGGACCCGGGGTTGCTGTTTGAAGTTGAGGTGAGCCATGAACAGTTGACTACAGTGTGTGAAGCAAATCTAATCAAAGCACTACAGTACACTTATTGCTCATTTTGTTGTGCAAATGACTTCAATGCAAACATTAGTTTTTGTTTGCTGGTCTACACAAACTATGCTATCAAAGTGAAGAGAAAACTACATAAATTTTCAGTTAATGGCCAAAAGTATTTGAGCAGTTGTATGACAGGAGTTAAAATTATAAAATTGATAGTTCAGGTCCTTGATTCTAATTAGTTGAGCTGCGTTCAAAACCGTTGTAAATTAATCAACAAACATACACCTGTGACCGCATTACATTAAAGGTACACTGTAGTTTAAGTATTTTATTAGCTAAAATGAATGTCTTTATTCATAAATATGTCCTCATTGGTGTAAAATCACCTCTGCCAATGATCCGACTTATCCTTGTAAGCGAAGAATTTCTTATCTTTATTTACATGGGACGGTTAAGTCCACGGAGGCGTCCATGACGTTGCGCTATCTTGAAAAACTATAATAGCAGAGGGACAAAAAGCCAAAGCCAGCGTCACGTGACTGAAACCAGCAGAAGTGGAGGAGAGATCAGTGAGGCGCTGTCACTGCCCCGGCAAATTTGAGAAAGGCTGCACTGTACTTCACAATGCCGAGTGAGGAGCTAGAGAGCACTATTCGTTTGAATGCAAAATACAATTTCACCACTAAATGTGAGAAATTCCTACACAGTGTACCTTTAATATTACTGCGCAACTGCTGTTTGTCACTGTCTTTGTTGCTTAGCAACCTTAGCTGTTCTAAATTCACAGTAGAACACGGCTTCAAGGGGCTTATTGTTTTATTTAACTATTTTTAAAGGAACACGCCGACTTTTTTGGACTTTAGCTTATTCACCGTATCCCCCAGAGTTAGATAAGTCCATACAGGCCTTTTTCATCTCCGTGCATGCTGTAACTCTGTTTGATGCACCCACCGCTAGCCTAGCTTAGCACAAAGAGTGGATGTAAATGGCTACAGCTAGCATACTAATCCCAATAAGTGACAAAATAAAGCAAACATTTTCCTATTTACATGTTGTGATTTGTATAGTCACAGAGTGTACAAATAACAAGGTCATATGAGACACAGACATCTTTTAACCGTATAAATACTGGGAACTATATTCTCAGAAGGCGAAGCACTGCTACTTGGGCGGAGTGATAACCGCAGCACCTTTGCGTTTGCGTTATTTTGTCACTTATTGGGATTAGTATGCTAGCTGTAGCCATTTACATCCACTCTTTGTGCTAAGCTAGGCTAGCGGTGGGTGCGTCAAACAGAGTTACAGCACGCACGGAGATGAAAAAGGCATGTATGGACTTATCTAACTCTGGGGGATACGGTGAATAAGCTAAAGTCCAAAAAAGTCGGCGTGTTCCTTTAAGGTTTGCCTTTCAAATAAGTATGAGAATATGGTTAATGCTATTATCCCCTCTCCCTCAGGGCCATGCTCAGACCTGCCCTCCTGACACCCCAACACCTAAAATGGTACTTAAAGGCTGCAGGGAGGGTCATCCCATGCAGTACGACCACATTGTCATCAAGTTGGATGGCCAGTCAATTACAGAGGAGAGTGAGGACATCTCAATGGCACTGGGCCTCGTCCTTTGTGTATATTTTCTGGGTAACACTTTACAATACGGGTGCACTAATATGCATTAATTCATGTTTAACTAATGCACAGATAATCATGAGTTAATGTATGACTCATGAAGAACTAAACCATTAATTAATTATTACTGCATCAGCAACTAATAAAGAGTCGATATGATTAATAGATTAAGTAATAGATGAATTGCTATTAATTCAATGTGTCATTGTGTATTAATTCCTTAATAACATATTTTATTAACTAATAGTGTAAATTAATGTGTTAATTACCACAATTAGTCAAAGCTATGCACTTCAACTTCCAGTTGTCTGCTTTAATTAATCATTAGCTAATGATTTGCAAAGGTATCATTATGTTATGACTTTACTTGTTGAGGCACATCATTATTAACTAGTCATTTAGTGAGTGTAGTAATTTACACATGAATTTGCACTAACAATGAAGTAATTAATCATGTATTAATGCATATTAGTGTACCTGTATTATCTGGATGTTGAAATACAAGGAATTGGCTCATTATGGTAATTAACATATTAATTAACACTATTAGTTAAAAAAATGAGTTATTAGGGAATTAATTCACAATTAAATATTTAATTAATAACAATTCATGTATGAACTAATACATTAACCATACAGACTCTTAATTAGTTCCTAATGTGGTAATCATTAATGAATAGCTTAGATAATCATTAGTTACACATTAATTCAGTATTATTTGTGCATTAGTTAAGCATGAATTAATGCTTATTAGTGCACCCGTATTGTAAAGTGTTACCATTTTCTGTTTGGGATCCAGTATCCTAAAGGACTGAAAAAGACACTGACCTTTTTGGAGTGCGTTGTTTTAAAAATGAAGGATGCAGCTGGACTTCCTGTCATGATTAAAAGGGTGTACAACTCAATCTGTGCATAGACCAGAGTCTCTCTCTTTTTCTCTTTCTGGGCCTCTTCCAGTTCCAATTTCTATTTTTTTTTTCGAGTATACAACTCTGTTAGCCAGTGTTAATGTTAAAAAGCATTGATTATATTTGCAACTGAAATAAATGAATTAAACTGTTTTGAAAGTGTAATGTATTTTGTTTCTCAGTAAGCTTTTGTACAGAATTTTGAATCTTTCAATCCACGATTTGGTAAGTAAAAGTGTAATTTAGAAGCATATTGACTCATCAATTGTAGTATCTGGCATGATAATGGCCCCTACTACCTCAAAAAAAAAGGGGGGAAAAAGGTTCTATATAGCACCATTTGACAAATGTGCTATAAAGCTTAAGTGCCATACAGTACCAAAAGAGGTTCCAAATAACCACTGCTGAGCACCATTTTTATTGAAGCAATTGTAAACAATCAAGGTTCTATATGGCACCTCTTATGGTTCTATATGGCACCATTTGAAAAAGGTGCTGTATAGCACCTTTAAATATGGCACTTAAAGTGGTTCCCCTATGATTACAAGCCAATGAACCACTCTTAGTGCTATTTAGCACCAATTTTGTTTAGAGTGTAACAACAATGACACCAGTAACAATAATGACACTTAATTTATAGACCTTTTTTAATCTGTTCCTAACAGATAGCAGACGACAACAATGAATGCACATGTGATGAATAACAAGTAAAGAGAATATGTTCAAGGATTAGTTCACTTTCAAAAAACATTTTTGCTGATAATTTACTCACCCCCATGTCATCCAAGATATCCATGTCTTTCTTTCTTCAGTCGAAGAGAAATGAAGGTTTTTGAGGAAAACTTTCCTGAGTGAGTAAATTATCAGCAAAAAATTGTTTGAAAGTGAACTAATCCTTTAATGAGTTTCATACCAGTCAAATGAAGAGAACTGACATAATTTATATTACATAAAAAGAGGCCCAAACCCATTACATTTTATTTATAAAACTCATAGACCATTGTGTCATATTTCTTTTGTTAAAGAGGTCAGCAAAAAAGTAAACAATAAAGCATTTCCTATTGTTTTAGAGAGGGTCATGCTATTCATGTGAGGTGACAAATTATTAAGAGGGTAGTGATGTAGGTGAAAATTAGCCATAGAGAATATCAGTAGGCCTATATATTTGTAATAATTCATCATCCAGGGCTCCAGACTAACTTTTTTCACTAGGAGCACAGTGGCCCCCAACTGAAAATTTTAGGGGCACAACCAGAAAATTTAGGAGCACACACCGTAAATCAACACACTAACCAAATATTCACATTTCTACTAATTTCCAGTGTATTACTAATAACTACTTTGATAATAGATGCAGAAATTACAATGCCTTTGCGCTCTGATTTAACGTTACAACCTCTTGTCTTCTAAAAGGAACCGGCAGTGGCGTTGCTTTTTGATTTATTAACATGTCACCGCATACTCTATGCTTGAGGCTAAGATTGTGTTTAACTAGCGTATTGTGTTTAAACTGTGAAGTGCCTACACTGTCGGCAAACTTCGTGTTCCCCGCAGTTATGGGGTAGCGACTGCAACATTCGCAGGTCATGGAATTCGTCTCCTTACAGTACTACCTTAACCAGCTGAATTCTCACAACCAGTCTTCACGAAAATGGTGGGTTTGGCCTTTTCCCCACAAAAACCTCTCACTCTGAATCATCTTCCGACTGTGACACTGTACTAGCTGCAACGTTTCATATAGCTCACAGTTCAGTTTGTATGACGGGTTTATGTTCACGGTTGCGGTATGATTCGGTATGTGCTATGTTCAGGGAAAAAAAAGACTACTGTCAAATAAAATAAAGAAAATATGAACAAATAATCTAACCACAAGCAAAAGCACAAATAAATACAATAAAGCAAAGATACTAATAAAATTAAAGCTGCTAGCAGCATTTAGCGGTGTTCAAGCAGTTAAGGCCTTTAAGGCCGTTAAGCACAAAAACATCAAAAGACATTAAGTTTTATGTAGCAAGCATTTAAACATTGACATCATAGATGGAATAGACCATGTTTTAGCATGATTTACCATGATATACCAAATTTAGTGTGATTTTTCATGATCTACAATGTTCCAGTATGATTTACCATGAATCTAGCATGATTTACCACAGTTTACCATGATTTCCCATGTTATAGGATGATTTACCATGATATACCAGGATTGTAGCATGATTTACCATGATTCATCACATTGCTAGCATGATTTGCCATGATCCACCATGTAATAGTATTTTTTACTATGATTTACCATGTTTCTATCGTGATTTACCATGATTTACCACATTGCTGCATTGATGTGAAGGGCCAATAAAAATGAAGTGATAAACTCAAAAAATGACAAAAAATGATTGTGTTATAATAGTTAACATGGAAAAACTGGTTTGCTTTAGTGCTTTGATTTACTGTTGAAAATCAAGTGTGTCAAAATGAGAGTGAGCCAATAAGTGGTCTTCTACTGCCCTCTGCTGGCCATTCTACTTATTAATAAAGTGTTTTCACAGGTGCTTTTGCACTCATATGTAGACATTTGATCACACACACACACACACACACACACACACACACACACACACACACACACACACACACACACACACACACACACACACACAAAGTCATTATATAAATATATTTTAATGGTCTATAAGCATTTAATGTCTTTGCAAGCTATTAATCAGATTATTCAGCATTTATTCAGAAACCTAGGACTACACACACACATTCTGTTGTAGATACAGATATTTGAACTATGTGATGGAAAAAAGAAATGTTTACTGCAATTGTCCTTCAGGATTCATATTTCTCAATGTACTACAATAGTCAGTTTACCATGGTTTGTCTTAGTTTACCTTGATGTTACCTTGTTGTGACCGAATACTACACAATAATTGATCATGATATACCACATTCTAGAATGATTCAGCAGGATTGTAGCATGATTTACTATGATTTACCACGTTGTTAGCAATTATGTGAAGTTTCAGAACAGTAAAGTGAATTGAAAGACAAAATATGATTGTGTTATTATAGTAATTGTCACATAAGGTTATTTTTTAGTGTCTGAATATATGAATGCAAAAGCACATGTGAAAAGACTATTAATAAGTATAATGTCCAGCAGAGGGTAGTAGAAGACCACTTATTGCTATAGTACCACTTTTATTTTGAACTACTTGGTTTAATCAGTATCAGGGTTTCCGCGGGGTCATAAAAAGTCATAAAACGTCTTAAATTTAATAATAAGAATTTTAGGCCATAAAAACGTCCGGTTTTTCCATACAAGGTCATAAATTACATTTAGCCACGTCTTAAATTGATATGCTCATTCATTCATTATCGCGATATAATGTTTTCTCTATAAAACGATATCAAGAGTTCGATAAATGTTAGATCATGTTTATGCGCCAAAAGCGGAACGAAACTCATTTGAACCGCGCACGCCTCACGGAGCGTTTATCCGCTCGGCTCAAAGTCCAAACGGCAGCGTAGCGCGATCAAGCTCACTAGAGCAGACGCGTTCTTTTACTGTCTATGGTTAACTTTGATCAGTCTCGATCACGAGATCCAGTGAGAAGCACTTGAATTCAGCGAAGAACACAAATGTCTCAGTGATTTAAACCAGTTTAAAGGCAGATGAAACAGCGCTGACGAACAGGAGAAACACTGTGCGCAACTATACAGTCAGAAAGCTTTTCCATCTACACATTTACATCCTTTACCATGGTTTTACTGTAACGTTAGCCTAGTAATATTAACTGCACCATGAAATGTGGGATACATATTGAATTGTATTATATTATTAATGTAGACAATGTATTAAAGGACTAATGGAATATAATTACAGTATTTATGTATTTAGGCTATAGCCTACTGTTTTTCATACATTTCATAAAGATACGTGCCATCAAAGTCAGGCAACACAAACCTGTTTCAAGACTTGAAACAATATCCCCCATTAGCACATGCAGAAACTAAGAAATTAATTTTGAAATAAAGGTATTATTTTTGTTATGGAAAAAATACAAATGTTTGAATGTTCTACCTCAGATTTGTGAAATGTTCACCTGTTTGGCAAGTGTTTGTCATGATATGTTTTGACAAAAAAGAGTAGTTTAAAACTACAATTAACGCTTTGGTTTCTATCAAATGATATGCATTTTGTGGGGTTGTGTGCAACACCATGTGATAACAGAGCCGTAAAACTAAAAGTTAAAACTAAGAAAGCCTTCAAAGTTCAAAGAAATAAAGAATTGACATTTATCGTCATAATTATCGATATTGACTGATATATTATCGTGATAAGTGTTGTGTTGTTCCTGTGTTATTGATACTTAGGAAAAGGGAGCCTTCAGTTTGTTACTCTTAAGAAAATGGAACCTTTAAATAATTAAACTTATTACTTTTAATGAAAGTCAATAAAAAAAAGACTTTTGAAAGGAAGTTATTTTTCGTAATTCGAGTAGGTCATAAATTTAAATCATATTGGTCATAAAAAGGTCTTAAAAGGTCTTAAATTTGGCGTTCCCGTGCCCCGAGACGATAGATTTCGATCAAGAGCACCGAGAGGACCTTACCATCAAAATTTGAGCGTGCAGCGACTTTCTGTTTTCGAGTTATGAGTGAATTTGTACTTGGGGGGCGTGGCCCAACGTTATACTTTCGTTTTCAGCCTTCCTGTGACACAATTGTAAATAGTAATAAATAAAATAAATAAATGCAGTCCATAATACTCCAATAGATGCATTTTTTACAAAATGTGATTGTAAATGTTAAAATAATGATTTAATAAAGTCTACATTTCAATTATATATAACAATATTAGGGAGTAGTATGATGAAATGACAGCAGGGGGCAGTAACATACCACTTATTGGCTGTTATAGCCATCCAAAATGTTACAGCCATCCAATTTACACTATTATAGCCATTCAAATGAAGAAGTTCAACCTTTTCTGATAATTATTGATGTAGAGAGTCCAGAGAATTGTACTGCACCGGTTTTAAACATTAAGATTTTATGATCATAGATGGAAAAGGCCATTTACAGCCAATACAGGCAATTTACCATAGGAAATGCATGGTTTTAAAGCTTTTCAACAGTTATAGCGCCACCTATTGTCCGATCTCCATGAAACTTTGCATGCTTCTTCACCATGGTATGACACATATGCTCATCATTTTTTGTCAAGTTCTGAGTTTTTATTTATGATTTATAGGCTTTTGTGTGTATTTGACACGCCCCTTTTCTAAATTACCCTGTTATAGCCATACGAAAAATGCAAAAGTTCAACTTTTTTTCAATGATTATTGATCTAGAGAGTCCAGAGAATTGCCCTAGACTGGTCGGGTTCTGATCGGGCGAAAATCCAGGGACTAGTTCGCAAAAGTAGGTTTTTAACATATTCGTGAATATTTAATGAACGATTTGATTGACAGCAATAGTTCTAGAGGCAAAGTTGTTCAGCCTGAGGAGATCTATCAAATGATATGCATATTTTGGGGATGTGGGCAACACCACCACAACACTACTGTTTTTCATACATTTCATAAAGATACGTGCCATCAAAGTCAGGCAACACAAACCTGTTTCAAGACTTGAAACAATATCCCCCATTAGCACATGCAGAAACTAAGAAATTAATTTTGAAATAAAGATATTATTTTTGTTAAGGAAAAAATACAAATGTTTGAATGTTCTACCTCAGATTTGTGAAATGTTCACCTGTTTGGCAAGTGTTTGTCATGATATGTTTTGACAATAAAGAGTAGTTTAAAACCACAATTAACGCTCTAGTTTCTATCAAATGATATGCATTTTGTGGGGTTGTGTGCAACACCACGTGATAACAGAGCCGTAAAACTAAAAGTTAAAACTAACTTTCAGTTGGGAACAAAAATCTGCCTTCAAAGTTCAAAGAAATAAAGAATTGACATTTATCGTCATAATTATCGATATTGACTGATATATTATCGTGATAAGTGTTGTGTTGTTCCTGTGTTATTGATACTTAGGAAAAGGGAGCCTTCAGTTTGTTACTCTTAAGAAAATGGAACCTTTAAATAATTAAACTTATTACTTTTAATGAAAGTCAATAAAAAAAAGACTTTTGAAAGGAAGTTATTTTTCGTAATTCGAGTAGGTCATAAATTTAAATCATATTGGTCATAAAAAGGTCTTAAAAGGTCTTAAATTTGACTGACTAAACCCTGCAGAAACCCTGAGTATTGTGCACTAAAGCAAACCAGTCTTTCAATGTGAATACCATTATGCATGCTTACACACACACACAAACACACACACACACACACACACACACACACACACACACACAATTGTGGGTTATGATATTGTGAAAATCTCTTTTTGTGGTCCTTAAGCATTTCAGATATTTATTTGTGATGTAAAAATATTAAACTTTCTAATAAATCATTATTTAATATTATATTATAAGCATTTGTTTGTTAGCCATTGCTGAAAACTGGTTAAAAAAGATTAACAATATCTAATGCTGTTGCTCCCTCTACTGGACAACAGCGGTTTTACAGCCTACATAAACGGTTGAAATGAATGACAGGAAATTCGTTTTTTTTTACTTATATCTCGGGAACGAGAAAGTGAAAAAATCTGAAACTCAGAACTTAGATAGGGTTAGAGGAGCCCTCTTGAACAAGACCATCCCCGTGTTGCTGAGTGATTGCTGTCGGGAGTAATGTCTGTTGAAATGCATATCTTTGTGGGCTTATATCTCGGGAATGCCTGGGTCAAATCGCACCATACTCGGATCGAAGCTAGATGAGGACGGGCCCTTTCCAACAAGGTCTCCCACAAGGATATAGGTGGTCTAGGTCGGGAGTTACAGCCGTTTCAATTCGGGAGTCTCACGGATTAGCTATCCGCGGGGGGGAGGGGGGCGGGGGGGCGTTCCCGTGCCCCGAGACGATAGATTTCGATCAAGAGCACCGAGAGGACCTTACCATCAAATTTTGAGCGTGCAGCGACTTTCTGTTTTCGAGTTATGAGTGAATTTGTACTTGGGGGGCGTGGCCCAACGTTATACTTTCGTTTTCAGCCTTCCTGTGACACAATTGTAAATAGTAATAAATAAAATAAATAAATGCAGTCCATAATACTCCAATAGATGCATTTTTTACAAAATGTGATTGTAAATGTTGAAATAATGATTTTATTTTAAGTCTAAATATGAACTATAACAATATTAGGGAGTAGTATGATGAAATGACAGCAGGGGGCAGTAAAATACCACTTATTGGCTGTTACAGCCATCCAAATAAAAAAATTATACCTTTTCTGATAATTATTGATCTAGAGAGTCCAGATAATTGTACTGCACTGGTTTTATATAAAATTATACGATCATAGATGGAAAAGACCATTTACAGCCAATACAGGCAATTTACCATAGGAAATGTATGGTTTTAAAGCTTTTTAACAGTTATAGCGCCACATATGGTCCGATCTCCATGAAACTTTGCATGCTTCTTTACCATGGTATGACACATATGCTCATCAATTTTTGTCAAGTTCTGAGTTTTTATTTATGATTTATAGGCTTTTGAGTGTATTTGGACACGCCCCTTTTCTAAATGACCCTATTATAGCCATACGAAAAATGCAAAAGTTCAACTTTTTTTCGATAATTATTGATCTAGAGAGTCCAGAGAATTGACCTAGACTGGCCTGGTTCCGATCGGGCGAAAAACCAGGGACTAGTTCGCAAAAGTAGGTTTTTAACATATTCATGAATATTTAATGAACGATTTAATTGACAGCAATGGTTCTAGAGGCAAAGTTGTTTATCATGAGGAGATCTATCAAATGATATGCATATTGTGGGGATGTGTGCAACACCACGTGATTACAGAGCCGTAAAACTCGTTAGCGCCAACTAGTGGCCGATTTCTTTCAAAACTCTTACAGACCTCTTGGGCCATGAGTTGAACATGCCCATCGAGTTTCGTTCCGATCGGCCTTCGTTAACCTCGTCTAATAGGTGCTCAAATTCATTGGCCAATGGCGGCCATGTTTTTTGAGTTACGCCAATTTCCTCATACACATACATGGGGCCTTGGACCAAGACACTGCATACCAATTTTCAAGTCATATGGACTAACGGTCAGGTGGTCATAGCCCTTTTTATGTTTTTTTTATGTTATAGCGCCACCTAGTGTTCGATCGTCGCGATCTTTTTACTGTGACCTCAAACTGTCCTCATACACATGTCTCTTGAGTTTGGTGAAGATATCTCATTTACTTTTCGAGTTATAGCCATTTTAGTAAAATAGGCTCCTCCCACAACGATCATTTTACTCCCCCTAGCGACCGGAAATCGAAAATTCAACTTTTTTTCGATAACGATTGATAATCAGACTCCAGAGAACATGTATGCATTTGTTTGGTTTTGATCGGGCGAAAAACCAGGGACTAGTTCGCAAAATTAGCTTTTTGACAAAATTCAAAATGGCGGAAAAATTTGCATACCGGAAATTAAATCGGAGATATACGTTTTTTACTTCAGGCCTCCAGCTTTCCAATGATATAAGACACTTGAGTCTACGACTTACGGTTTAGGAGTTATGAGCAGTTTCGCGCAATTGATCGCTATAGCGCCACCTATGGGCCAATCGGGCTCATAATTTGATAACCTCTCCTCGATTTTTGTACTACCATCTGACAAAGTTTCAACTCTCCAGCACTTACGGTTTGGGCTGCACGATGCGTTTTACAGGAGAATAATAATAATAATAATTAAAGCTGCTAGCAGCATTTAGCGGTGTTCAAGCAGTTAAGGCCTTTAAGGCCGTTAAGCACAAAAACATCAAAAGACATTAAGTTTTATGTAGCAAGCATTTAAACATTGACATCATAGATAGAATAGACCATGTTTTAGCATGATTTACCATGATATACCAAATTTAGTGTGATTTTTCATGATCTACAATGTTCCAGTATGATTTACCATGAATCTAGCATGATTTACCACAGTTTACCATGATTTCCCATGTTATAGGATGATTAACCATGATATACCACATTCTAGAATGATTTACCAGGATTGTAGCATGATTTACCATGATTCATCACATTGCTAGCATGATTTGCCATGATCCACCATGTAATAGCATTTTTTACTATGATTTACCATGTTTCTATCGTGATTTACCATGATTTACCACATTGCTGCATTGATGTGAAGGGCCAATAAAAATGAAGTGATAAACTCTGACAAAAAATGATTGTGTTATAATAGTTAACATGGAAAAACTGGTTTGCTTTAGTGCTTTGATTTACTGTTGAAAATCAAGTGTGTCAAAATGAGAGTGAGCCAATAAGTGGTCTTCTACTGCCCTCTGCTGGCCATTCTACTTATTAATAAAGTGTTTTCACAGGTGCTTTTGCACTCATATGTAGACATTTGATCACACACACACACACACACACACACACACACACAAAGTCATTATATAAATATATTTTAATGGTCTATAAGCATTTAATGTCTTTGCAAGCTATTAATCAGATTATTCAGCATTTATTCAGAAACCTAGGACTACACACACACATTCTGTTGTAGATACAGATATTTGAACTATGTGATGGAAAAAAGAAATGTTTACTGCAATTGTCCTTCAGGATTCATATTTCTCAATGTACTACAATAGTCAGTTTACCATGGTTTGTCTTAGTTTACCTTGATGTTACCTTGTTGTGACCGAATACTACACAATAATTTATCATGATATACCACATTCTAGAATGATTCAGCAGGATTGTAGCATGATTTACTATGATTTACCACGTTGTTAGCAATTATGTGAAGTTTCAGAACAGTAAAGTGAATTGAAAGACAAAATATGATTGTGTTATTATAGTAATTGTCACATAAGGTTATTTTTTAGTGTCTGAATATATGAATGCAAAAGCACATGTGAAAAGACTATTAATAAGTATAATGTCCAGCAGAGGGTAGTAGAAGACCACTTATTGCTATAGTACCACTTTTATTTTGCACTACTTGGTTTAATCAGTATCAGGGTTTCCGCGGGGTCATAAAAAGTCATAAAACGTCTTAAATTTAATAATAAGAATTTTAGGCCATAAAAACGTCGGGTTTTTCCATACAAGGTCATAAATTACATTTAGCCATGTCTTAAATTTATATGCTCATTCATTCATTATCGCGATATAATGTTTTCTCTATAAAACGATATCAAGAGTTCGATAAATGTTAGATCATGTTTATGCGCCAAAAGTGGAACCAAACTCATTTGAACCGCGCGCGCCTCACGGAGCGTTTATCCGCTCGGCTCAAAGTCCAAACGGCAGCGTAGCGCGATCAAGCTCACTAGAGCAGACGCGTTCTTTTACTGTCTATGGTTAACTTTGATCAGTCTCGATCACGAGATCCAGTGAGAAGCACTTGAATTCAGCGAAGAACACAAATGTCTCAGTGATTTAAACCAGTTTAAAGGCAGATGAAACAGCGCTGACGAACAGGAGAAACACTGTGCGCAACTATACAGTCAGAAAGCTTTTCCATCTACACATTTACATCCTTTACCATGGTTTTACTGTAACGTTAGCCTAGTAATATTAACTGCACCATGAAATGTGGGATACATATTGAATTGTATTATATTATTAATGTAGACAATGTATTAAAGGACTAATGGAATATAATTACAGTATTTATGTATTTAGGCTATAGCCTACTGTTTTTCATACATTTCATAAAGATACGTGCCATCAAAGTCAGGCAACACAAACCTGTTTCAAGACTTGAAACAATATCCCCCATTAGCACATGCAGAAACTAAGAAATTCATTTTGAAATAAAGATATTATTTTTGTTAAGGAAAAAATACAAATGTTTGAATGTTCTACCTCAGATTTGTGAAATGTTCACCTGTTTGGCAAGTGTTTGTCATGATATGTTTTGACAATAAAGAGTAGTTTAAAACCACAATTAACGCTCTGGTTTCTATCAAATGATATGCATTTTGTGGGGTTGTGTGCAACACCACGTGATAACAGAGCCGTAAAACTAAAAGTTAAAACTAAGAAAGCCTTCAAAGTTCAAAGAAATAAAGAATTGACATTTATCGTCATAATTATCGATATTGACTGATATATTATCGTGATAAGTGTTGTGTTGTTCCTGTGTTATTGATACTTAGGAAAAGGGAGCCTTCAGTTTGTTACTCTTAAGAAAATGGAACCTTTAAATAATTAAACTTATTACTTTTAATGAAAGTCAATAAAAAAAAGACTTTTGAAAGGAAGTTATTTTTCGTAATTCGAGTAGGTCATAAATTTAAATCATATTGGTCATAAAAAGGTCTTAAAAGGTCTTAAATTTGACTGACTAAACCCTGCAGAAACCCTGAGTATTGTGCGCTAAAGCAAACCATTCTTTCAATGTGAATACCATTATGCATGCTTACACACACACACAAACACACACACACACACACACAATTGTGGGTTATGATATTGTGAAAATCTCTTTTTGTGGTCCTTAAGCATTTCAGATATTTATTTGTGATGTAAAAATATTAAACTTTCTAATAAATCATTATTTAATATTATATTATAAGCATTTGTTTGTTAGCCATTGCTGAAAACTGGTTAAAAAATATTAAAAATATCTAATGCTGTTGCTCCCTCTAGTGGACAACAGCGGTTTTACAGCCTACATAAACGGTTGAAATGAATGACAGGAAATTCGTTTTTTTTTTTACTTATATCTCGGGAACGAGAAAGTGAAAAAATCTGAAACTCAGAACTTAGATAGGGTTAGAGGAGCCCTCTTGAACAAGACCATCCCCGTGTTGCTGAGTGATTGCTGTCGGGAGTAATGTCTGTTGAAATGCATATCTTTGTGGGCATATATCTCGGGAATGCCTGGGTCAAATCGCACCATACTCGGATCGAAGCTAGATGAGGACGGGCCCTTTCCAACAAGCTCACCCACAAGGATATAGGTGGTCTAGGTCGGGAGTTACAGCCGTTTCAATTCGGGAGTCTCACGGATTAGATATCCGCGGGGGGGAGGGGGGCGTGGGGGCGTTCCCGTGCCCCGAGACGATAGATTTCGATCAAGAGCACCGAGAGGACCTTACCATCAAAATTTGAGCGTGCAGCGACTTTCTGTTTTCGAGTTATGAGTGAATTTGTACTTGTGGGGGCGTGGCCCAACGTTATACTTTCGTTTTCAGCCTTCCTGTGACACAATTGTAAATAGTAATAAATAAAATAAATAAATGCAGTCCATAATACTCCAATAGATGCATTTTTTACAAAATGTGATTGTAAATGTTGAAATAATGATTTTATTTTAAGTCTAAATATGAACTATAACAATATTAGGGAGTAGTATGATGAAATGACAGCAGGGGGCAGTAAAATACCACTTATTGGCTGTTATAGCCATCCAAATAAAAAAATTATACCTTTTCTGATAATTATTGATCTAGAGAGTCCAGATAATTGTACTGCACTGGTTTTATATAAAATTATACGATCATAGATGGAAAAGACCATTTACAGCCAATACAGGCAATTTACCATAGGAAATGTATGGTTTTAAAGCTTTTTAACAGTTATAGCGCCACATATGGTCCGATCTCCATGAAACTTTGCATGCTTCTTTACCATGGTATGACACATATGCTCATCAATTTTTGTCAAGTTTTGAGTTTTCATTTATGATTTATAGGCTTTTGGGTGTATTTTGACACACCCATTTTCTAAATGACCCTGTTACAGTGAACCAAAGGGCAAAGTTCAACTTTTTTTCGATAATTATTGATCTAGAGAGTCCAGAGAATTGTCCTAGACTGGTCTGGTTCCAATCGGGCGAAAAACCAGGGACTAGTTCGCAAAAGTAGGTTTTTAATATATTCGTGAATATTTAATGAACGATTTGATTGACAGCAATGGTTCTAGAGGCAAAGTTGTTCAGCATGAGGAGATCTATCAATTGATATGCATATTTTGGGGATGTGTGCAACACCACGTGATTACAGAGCTGTCAAACTCGTTAGCGCCAACTAGTGGCCGATTTCTTTCAAAACTCTTACAGACCTCTTGGGCCATGAGTCGAACATGCCCATTGAGTTTCGTTCCGATTGGCCTCCGTTAACCTCGTCTAATAGGTGCTCAAACTTCATTGGTGATGGCGGCCATGTTTTTTGAGATACGCCAATGTCCTCATACACACACATGGGGCCTTGGACCAAGACACTGCATACCAATTTTCAAGTCAATCGGACTAACGGTCAGGTGGTCATAGCCCTATTTATGTTTTTCTTTATGTTATAGCGCCATCTAGTGTTAGATCGACGCGTTTTTTTTACTGTGACCCCAGACTGTCCGCATACACATGTGTGTCGATTTTGGTGAAGATTTCTCATTTACTTCTCGAGTTATAGCCATTTTAGTAAAATAGGCTCCTCCCACAATGATCATTTTACTCCCCCTATTGACCGTAAATCGAAATGTAAACTTTTTTTCGATAATTATTGATATTCAGACTCCAGAGAACATGTATGCATTTGTTTGGTTTTGATCAGGCGAAAAACCAGGGACTAGTTCGCAAAAGTTGTTTTTTGACGAAATTCAAAATGGCGGGAAAATTTGCATACCGGAAATGAAATCGGAGATATACGTTTTTTTCGTCAGGTGACCAGCTTTCCAATGATATAAGACACTTGACTCTACGACTTACGGTCTAGGAGTTATGAGCAGTTTTGCGCTTTTGGTTGCTATAGCGCCCCCTATGGGCCAATCGGGCTCATACTTTGATAACCTCTCCTCGATTTTTGTACTACCATCTGACAAAGTTTCAGAGCTCCAGCCCTTACGGTTTGGTCTGCACGACGCGTTTTACGGCAGAATAATAATAATAATAATAATAATAATAATAATAATAAAAATCAGTACAAATACAATAGGTTTTCAGCACTTCGTGCTTGAACACCTAATTAAAGCTGCAAGCAGCATTTAGCGGTGTTCAAGCAGTTAAGGCCTTTAAGGCCGTTAAGCAAAAAAGCATCAAAAGACATTAAGTTTTATTAAGCATACATTTAACCACTGACATAATAGATGGAAAAGACAATTTACAGCCAATACAGGCAATTTACCATAGGAAATATATAGTTTTAAAGCTTTTTAACAGTTATAGCGCCACCTATGGTCCAATCTCCATAAAACTTTGCATGCTTGTTAATTATGTTATGTCACATATGCTCATCAATTTGTGTCAAGTTCTGAGTTTTCATTTATGATTTATAGGCTTTTTAGTGTATTTTGACACGCCCCTTTTCTAAATGACCCTGTTACAGTGAACCAAAGGGCAAAGTTCAACTTTTTTTTGATAATTATTGATCTAGAGAGTCCAGAGAATTGTCCTAGACTGGTCTGGTTTTGATCGGGCGAAAAACCAGGGACTAGTTTGCAAAAGTAGGGTTTTAACATATTCGTGAATATTTAATGAACGATTTGATTGACAGCAATGGTTCTAGAGGCAAAGTTGTTCACCATGAGGAGATCTATCAAATGATATGCATTTTGGGGGGATGTGTGCAACACCACGTGATTACAGAGCCGTAAAACTCGTTAGCGCCAACTAGTGGCCGATTTCTTTCAAAACTCTTACAGACCTCTTGGGCCATGAGTCGAACATGTCCATCGAGTTTCGTTCCGATTGGCCTTCGTTAACCTTGTCTCATAGGTGCTCAAACTTCATTGGTCGATGGCGGCCATGTTTTTTGAGATACGCCAATATCCTTTTATACATACATGGTACCTTGGACCAAGACACTGCATACCAAATTTCGAGTCAATCGGACTAACGGTCAGGTGGCCACACCCCCTTTTGTGTTTTTTTAATGTTATAGCGCCACCTAGTGTTCGATCGTCGCGATTTTTTTACTGTCACCTCAAATTGAGCTCATACATATGTGTACCGAGTTTGGTAAAAATATCTCATTTCGTTCACGAGTTATAGCCATTTTAGTAAAATAAGCTCCGCCTCCTGCGAACGTTTTGACGCCCCATAGTGACAGTGAATCGAAATTTCAACTTTTTTTCAATAATTATTGATATTCAGACTCCAGAGAACATTTCTGCACTGGTTTGGTTCTGATCGAGCAAAAAACCTAGGACTAGTTCGCAGAAGTAGGTTTTGGACGAAACCGGAAATAGCGAAAAAATTTGCATACCGGAAATGAAATCCTTGAGGCCTTTTTTGTTCGACTTGAGCCAAGGATTCCAATGATATAAGACACTTGAGGCTGGGACAAAGGGTTATTGAGATTTAAGGAAAATAGTCCCATTTTTTTGTTTTTTGCGCTATAGCGCCACCTATGGGCCAATCGGGCTCATAATTTGATAACCTCTCCTCGATTTTTGTACTACCTACTGGCAAAGTTTCAGAGCTCCAGCACTTACGGTTTGGGCTGCACGATGCGTTTTAGGGGAAAATAATAATAATAATTAAAGCTGCAAGCAGCATTTAGCGGTGTTCAAGCAGTTAAGGCCTTTAAGGCCGTTAAACACATAAGCATTTAAGACATTAATTTTATTTAGCATACATTTAACCACTGACATAATAGATGGAAAACACCATGTACAGCCAATACAGGCAATTTACCATAGGAAATATATGGTTTTAAAGCTTTTTAACAGTTATAGCGCCACCTATGGTCCGATCTCCATGAAACTTTGCATGCTTCCTCACCATGGTATGACACATATGCTCATCAATTTTTGTGAAGTTCTGAGTTTTTATTTATGATTTATAGGCTTTTGAGTGTGTTTTGACACGCCCCTTTTTATAAATGATCCTGTTATAATAAACCAAATGGCAAATTTCAACTTTTTTTCAATAATTATTAATCTAGAGAGTCCAGAGAATTGTCCTAGACTGGTCTGGTTCCGATCGGGCAAAAAACCAGGGACTAGTTCGCAAAAGTAGGTTTTTAACATATTCGTGAATATTTAATGAACGATTTGATTGACAGCAATGGTTCTAGAGGCAAAGTTGTTCACCATGAGGAGATCTATCAAATGATATGCATTTTGGGGGGATGTGTGCAACACCACGTGATTACAGAGCCGTAAAACTCGTTAGCGCCAACTAGTGGCCGATTTCTTTCAAAACTCTTACAGACCTCTTGGGCCATGAGATGAACATGCCCATCGAGTTTCGTTCCGATTGGCCTTCGTTAACCTTGTCTCATAGGTGCTTAAACTTCATTGGTCGATGGTGGCCATGTTTTTTGAGATACGCCAATATCCTTTTATACATACATGGTACCTTGGACCAAGACACTGCATACCAAATTTCGAGTCAATCGGACTAACGGTCAGGTGGCCACACCCCCTTTTATGTTTTTTTAATGTTATAGCGCCACCTAGTGTTCGATCGTCGCGATTTTTTTACTGTGACCTCAAATTGAGCTCATACATAGCTGTACAGAGTTTGGTAAAAATATCTCATTTCGTTCACGAGTTATAGCCATTTTAGTAAAATAGGCTCCGCCTCCTGCGAACGTTTTGACGCCCCTTAGTGACAGTGAATCGAAATTTCAACTTTTTTTCAATAATTATTGATATTCAGACTCCAGAGAACATTTCTGCACTGGTTTGGTTCTGATCGGGAAAAAAACCTAGGACTAGTTCGCAAAAGTAGGTTTTGGACAAAACCGGAAATAGCGAAAAAATTTGCATACCGGAAATGAAATCCTTGAGGCCTTTTTTGTTCGGCTTGAGCCAAGGATTCCAATGATATAAGACACTTGAGGCTGGGACAAAGGGTTATTGAGATTTAAGGAAAATAGTGCCATTTTTTTGTTTTTTGCGCTATAGCGCCACCTATGGGCCAATCGGGCTCATACTTTGATAACCTCTCCTCGATTTTTGTACTACCTACTGGCAAAGTTTCAGAGCTCCAGCACTTACGGTTTGGGCTGCACGATGCGTTTTAGGGGAAAATAATAATAATAATAATAAAAATCCTTACAATTACAATAGGTTTTCAGCACTTCGTGCTTGAACACCTAATAATAATTAAAGCTGCAAGCAGCATTTATCGGGGTTCAAGCAGTTAAGGCCTTTTAAGGCCGTTAAGCACAAAAGCATCAAAACACATTAAGTTTTATGTAGTAAGCATGATTTACCATGATATACTACATTTCAGTGTGATTTTTCATGATTTACCATTTTCCAGTATGATTTACCATGTTCCAGTATGATTTTCCATAGTTTACCTTGATATACCATGTTATAGGATGATTTACCATGATATAGCACATTCTAGAATAATTTACCAGGATTCTAGCATGATTTACCTTTTTTACTATGATTTACCATGTTTCTAGCCAATGCTGAAAGCTGATAAAAAGATTAGAAATGTGTAATGCTGCTGCTCCATCTAGTGGACAACAGGGCTATTACAGCCTACTTATACAATATACCATGTTTTTCATATCATTTAATCTACACACACTCATTCTGTTGTAGATAGAGACATTTGGAACTTCAGGAGCCAATTTGACTCAATTGTCACTTCAATAGATGATTTTTGACTAAATGTTTTTGTAAATGTTAAAATAAAGAATTTATAAAGTCTAAATATTAATTATAGTTGAGTAGTGTGACAAAATGACTTTTTTTAAACAGCAGGGGGCAGTAAAATACCACTTATTGGCTTAATAGGCCATTATGTTCATATAATGTTCACCTTTTTAACTGTTATACAGGCATATTTTGTCCAATCTGTCCGAAAATTTTCATGATTATTTAGAGTCATGGCCCACATGTTCAGACTTGTTTTTAATAACATCTGAGCATTCATTGAAGAGATATAGGCTTTCGGGGACGCTCAGTCAAGGCTACACATTGAAGTGACCCTATTATAGCCATCAAAATGCAGAAGTTCAACCTTTTCTGATAATTATTGCTCTAGAGAGTCCAGAGAATTGTACTGCACTAGTTTTGAACGTTATTATATTAAATTTATATGATCTTAGATGGAACAAACCATTTACAGTCAATACTGGCAATTTACCATTGGGAATACATGGTTTTTAAGATTTTTAACAGTTATAGCGCCAGGTATTGTCCGATCTCCATGAAACTTTGCATGCTTGTTAATGATGTTATGTCACATATGCTCACCAATTTTTGTAAAGTTCTGAGTTTTTATTTATGATTTATATGCTTTTGAGTGTATTTTGCCACGCCCATTTTCTAAATGACCCTGTTATAGTGAACCAAAGGGCAAAGTTCAACTTTTTTTTGATAATTATTAATCTAGAGAGTCCAGAGAATTGTCCTAGACTGGTCTGGTTCCGATCGGGCGAAAAACCTAGGACTAGTTCGCAAAAGTAGGTTTTTAACATTTTCGTGAATATTTAATGAACGATTTGATTGACAGCAATGGTTCTAGAGGCAAAGTTGTTCAACATGAGTAGATCTATCAATTGATATGCATATTTTGGGGATGTGTGCAACACCACGTGATTACAGAGCCGTAGAACTCGTTAGCGCCAACTAGTGGCCGATTTTTTTCAAAACTCTTACAGACCTCTTGGGCCATGAGTCGAACATGCCCATCGAGTTTCGTTCCGATCAGCCTTCGTTAACCTTATCTCATAGGTGCTCAAACTTCATTGGCCGATGGCGGCCATGTTTTTTGAGATACGCCAATGTCCTCATACACGTACATGGGGCCTTGGTCCAAGACACTGCATACCAAATTTCAAGTCAATCGGACTAACGGTCACGTGGCCACACCCCTTTTTATGTTTTTTTAATGTTATAGCGCCACCTAGTGTTAGATCGACGCGTTTTTTTACTGTAACCCCAGACTGTCCTTATACATATGTGTGTCAAGTTTGGTGAAAATATCTCATTTACTTCTCGAGTTATAGCCATTTTAGTAAAATAGGCTCCTCCCACAACGATCATTTTGCGCCCCCTAGCAACCGGAAATCGAAATGTCAACTTTTTTTTGATAATTATTGATATTCAGACTCCAGAGAACATTTCTGCACTGGTTTGGTTCCGATCGGGCAAAAAACCAGGGACTAGTTCGCAAAAGTCGTTTTTTAACAAAATTCAAAATGGCGGAAAAATTTCCATACCGGAAATGAAATCGGAAATATACATTTTTTTCAGTATCCATTCAGCTTTCCAATGATATAAGACACTTGAGTCTACGACATACGGTCTAGGAGTTATGAGCCATTTCGCGCAATTGATTGTTATAGCGCCACCTATGGGCCAATCGGGCTCATAATTTGATAACCTCTCCTCGATTTTTGTACTACCATCTGACAAAGTTTCAGAGCTCCAGCATTTACGGTTTGGGCTGCACGATGCGTTTTAGGGGAGAATAATAATAATAATAATAATTAAAGCTGCAAGCAGCATTTATCGGGGTTCAAGCAGTTAAGGCCTTTTAAGGCCGTTAAGCACAAAAGCATCAAAAGACATTAAGTTTTATGTAGTAAGCATGATTTACCATGATATACTACATTTCAGTGTGATTTTTCATGATTTACCATGTTCCAGTATGATTTACCATGTTCCAGTATGATTTTCCATAGTTTACCTTGATATACCATGTTATAGGATGATTTACCATGATATAGCACATTCTAGAATTATTTACCAGGATTCTAGCATGATTTACCTTTTTTACTATGATTTACCATGTTTCTAGCCAATGCTGAAAGCTGATAAAAAGATTAGAAATGTGTAATGCTGCTGCTCCATCTAGTGGACAACAGTGCTATTACAGCCTACTTATACAATAGGCCATGTTTTTCATATCATTTAATCTACACACACTCATTCTGTTGTAGATAGAGACATTTGGAACTTCAGGAGCCAATTTGACTCAATTGTCACTTCAATAGATGATTTTTGACTAAATGTTTTTGTAAATGTTAAAATAGTGAATTTATAAAGTCTAAATATTAATTATAGTTGAGTAGTGTGACAAAATGACTTTTTTTAAACAGCAGGGGGCAGTAAAATACCACTTATTGGCTTAATAGGCCATTATGTTCATATAATGTTCACCTTTTTAACTGTTATACAGGCATATTTTGTCCAATCTGTCCGAAAATTTTCATGATTATTTAGAGTCATGGCCCACATGTTCAGACTTGTTTTTAATAACATCTGAGCATTCATTGAAGAGATATAGGCTTTCGGGGACGCTCAGTCAAGGCTACACATTGAAGTGACCCTATTATAGCCATCAAAATGCAGAAGTTCAACCTTTTCTGATAATTGTTGCTCTAGAGAGTCCAGAGAATTGTACTGCACTAGTTTTGAACGTTATTATATGAAATTTATATGATCTTAGATGGAACAAACCATTTACAGTCAATACTGGCAATTTACCATAGGGAATACATGGTTTTTAAGATTTTTAACAGTTATAGCGCCAGCTATTGTCCGATCTCCATGAAACTTTGCATGCTTGTTAATGATGTTATGTCACATATGCTCACCAATTTTTGTAAAGTCCTGAGTTTTTATTTATGATTTATAGGCTTTTGAGTGTATTTTGCCACGCCCATTTTCTAAATGACCCTGTTATAGTGAACCAAAGGGCAAAGTTCAACTTTTTTTTGATAATTATTAATCTAGAGAGTCCAGAGAATTGTCCTAGACTGGTCTGGTTCCGATCGGGCGAAAAACCTAGGACTAGTTCGCAAAAGTAGGTTTTTAACATTTTCGTGAATATTTAATGAACGATTTGATTCACAGCAATGGTTCTAGAGGCAAAGTTGTTCAACATGAGGAGATCTATCAATTGATATGCATATTTTGGGGATGTGTGCAACACCACGTGATTACAGAGCCGTAGAACTCGTTAGCGCCAACTAGTGGCCGATTTTTTTCAAAACTCTTACAGACCTCTTGGGCCATGAGTCGAACATGCCCATCGAGTTTCGTTCCGATCAGCCTTCGTTAACCTCATCTCATAGGTGCTCAAACTTCATTGGCCGATGGCGGCCATGTTTTTTGAGATACGCCAATGTCCTCATACACGTACATGGGGCCTTGGTCCAAGACACTGCATACCAAATTTCAAGTCAATCGGACTAACGGTCAGGTGGCCACACCCCCTTTTATGTTTTTTTTAATGTTATAGCGCCACCTAGTGTTAGATCGACGCGGTTTTTTTACTGTAACCCCAGACTGTCCTCATACACATGTGTGTCAAGTTTGGTGAAGATATCTCATTTACTTCTCGAGTTATAGCCATTTTACTAAAATAGGCTCCTCCCACAACGATCATTTTGCGCCCCCTAGCAACAGGAAATCGAAATGTCAACTTTTTTTTGATAATTATTAATATTCAGACTCCAGAGAACATTTCTGCACTGGTTTGGTTCCGATCGGTCAAAAAACCAGGGACTAGTTCGCAAAAGTCGTTTTTTTGACAAAATTCAAAATGGCGGAAAAATTTTCATACCGGAAATGAAATCGGAAATATACATTTTTTTCATTATCCATTCAGCTTTCCAATGATATAAGACACTTGAGTCTACGACATACGGTCTAGGAGTTATGAGCCATTTCGCGCAATTGATTGTTATAGCGCCACCTATGGGCCAATCGGGCTCATAATTTGATAACCTCTCCTCGATTTTTGTACTACCATCTGACAAAGTTTCAGAGCTCCAGCATTTACGGTTTGGGCTGCACGATGCGTTTTAGGGGAGAATAATAATAATAATAATAATAATAATAATAAAAATCCTTACAATTACAATAGGGTTTCAGCACTTCGTGCTTGAACCCCTAATAAAAATCCTTACAATTACAATAGGGTTTCAGCACTTCGTGCTTGAACCCCTAATTAAAGCTGCAAGCAGCATTTAGCGGTGTTCAAGCAGTTAAGGCCTTTAAGGCCGTTAAACACATAAGCATTTAAGACATTAATTTTATTTAGCACACATTTAACCACTGACATAATAGATGGAAAACACCATGTACAGCTAATACAGGCAATTTACCATAGGAAATATATGGTTTTAAAGCTTTTTAACAGTTATAGCGCCACCTATGGTCCGATCTCCATGAAACTTTGCATGCTTCCTCACCATGGTATGACACATATGCTCATCAATTTTTGTGAAGTTCTGAGTTTTTATTTATGATTTATAGGCTTTTGAGTGTGTTTTGACACGCCCCTTTTTATAAATGATCCTGTTATAATAAACCAAATGGCAAATTTCAATTTTTTTCAATAATTATTGATCTAGAGAGTCCAGAGAATTGTCCTACACTGGTCTGGTTCCGATCGGGCAAAAAAACAGGGACTAGTTCGCAAAAGTAGGTTTTTAACATATTCGTGAATATTTAATGAACGATTTGATTGACAGCAATGGTTCTAGAGGCAAAGTTGTTCACCATGAGGAGATCTATCAAATGATATGCATTTTGGGGGGATGTGTGCAACACCACGTGATTACAGAGCCGTAAAACTCGTTAGGGCCAACTAGTGGCCGATTTCTTTCAAAACTCTGTCAGACCTCTTGGGCCATGAGATGAACATGTCCATCGAGTTTCGTTCCGATTGGCCTTCGTTAACCTTGTCTCATAGGTGCTTAAACTTCATTGGTCGATGGTGGCCATGTTTTTTAAGATACGCCAATATCCTTTTATACATACATGGTACCTTGGACCAAGACACTGCATACCAAATTTCGAGTCAATCGGACTAACGGTCAGGTGGCCACCCCCCCTTTTATGTTTTTTTAATGTTATAGCGCCACCTAGTGTTCGATCGTCGCGATTTTTTTACTGTGACCTCAAATTGAGCTCATACATAGCTGTACCGAGTTTGGTAAAAATATCTCATTTCGTTCACGAGTTATAGCCATTTTAGTAAAATAGGCTCCGCCTCCTGCGAACGTTTTGACGCCCCTTAGTGACAGTGAATCGAAATTTCAACTTTTTTTCAATAATTATTGATATTCAGACTCCAGAGAACATTTCTGCACTGGTTTGGTTCTGATCGGGCAAAAAACCTAGGACTAGTTCGCAAAAGTAGGTTTTGGACAAAACCGGAAATAGCGAAAAAATTTGCATACCGGAAATGAAATCCTTGAGGCCTTTTTTGTTTGGCTTGAGCCAAGGATTCCAATGATATAAGACACTTGAGGCTGGGACAAAGGGTTATTGAGATTTAAGGAAAATAGTGCCATTTTTTTGTTTTTTGCGCTATAGCGCCACCTATGGGCCAATCGGGCTCATACTTTGATAACCTCTCCTCGATTTTTGTACTACCTACTGGCAAAGTTTCAGAGCTCCAGCACTTACGGTTTGGGCTGCACGATGCGTTTTAGGGGAAAATAATAATAATAATAATAAAAATCCTTACAATTACAATAGGTTTTCAGCACTTCGTGCTTGAACACCTAATTAAAGCTGCTAGCAGCATTTAGCGGTGTTCAAGCAGTTAAGGCCTTTAAGGCCGTTAAGCACAAAAACATCAAAAGACATTAAGTTTTATGTAGCAAGCATTTAAACATTGACATCATAGATGGAATAGACCATGTTTTAGCATGATTTACCATGATATACCAAATTTAGTGTGATTTTTCATGATCTACAATGTTCCAGTATGATTTACCATGAATCTAGCATGATTTACCACAGTTTACCATGATTTCCCATGTTATAGGATGATTTACCATGATATACCAGGATTGTAGCATGATTTACCAGGATTGTAGCATGATTTACCATGATTCATCACATTGCTAGCATGATTTGCCATGATCCACCATGTAATAGTATTTTTTACTATGATTTACCATGTTTCTATCGTGATTTACCATGATTTACCACATTGCTGCATTGATGTGAAGGGCCAATAAAAATGAAGTGATAAACTCTGACAAAAAATGATTGTGTTATAATAGTTAACATGGAAAAACTGGTTTGCTTTAGTGCTTTGATTTACTGTTGAAAATCAAGTGTGTCAAAATGAGAGTGAGCCAATAAGTGGTCTTCTACTGCCCTCTGCTGGCCATTCTACTTATTAATAAAGTGTTTTCACAGGTGCTTTTGCACTCATATGTAGACATTTGATCACACACACACACACACACACACACACACACACACACACAAAGTCATTATATAAATATATTTTAATGGTCTATAAGCATTTAATGTCTTTGCAAGCTATTAATCAGATTATTCAGCATTTATTCAGAAACCTAGGACTACACACACACATTCTGTTGTAGATACAGATATTTGAACTATGTGATGGAAAAAAGAAATGTTTACTGCAATTGTCCTTCAGGATTCATATTTCTCAATGTACTACAATAGTGAGTTTACCATGGTTTGTCTTAGTTTACCTTGATGTTACCTTGTTGTGACCGAATACTACACAATAATTTATCATGATATACCACATTCTAGAATGATTCAGCAGGATTGTAGCATGATTTACTATGATTTACCACGTTGTTAGCAATTATGTGAAGTTTCAGAACAGTAAAGTGAATTGAAAGACAAAATATGATTGTGTTATTATAGTAATTGTCACATAAGGTTATTTTTTAGTGTCTGAATATATGAATGCAAAAGCACATGTGAAAAGACTATTAATAAGTATAATGTCCAGCAGAGGGTAGTAGAAGACCACTTATTGCTATAGTACCACTTTTATTTTGAACTACTTGGTTTAATCAGTATCAGGGTTTCCGCGGGGTCATAAAAAGTCATAAAACGTCTTAAATTTAATAATAAGAATTTTAGGCCATAAAAACGTCCGGTTTTTCCATACAAGGTCATAAATTACATTTAGCCACGTCTTAAATTGATATGCTCATTCATTCATTATCGCGATATAATGTTTTCTCTATAAAACGATATCAAGAGTTCGATAAATGTTAGATCATGTTTATGCGCCAAAAGCGGAACGAAACTCATTTGAACCGCGCACGCCTCACGGAGCGTTTATCCGCTCGGCTCAAAGTCCAAACGGCAGCGTAGCGCGATCAAGCTCACTAGAGCAGACGCGTTCTTTTACTGTCTATGGTTAACTTTGATCAGTCTCGATCACGAGATCCAGTGAGAAGCACTTGAATTCAGCGAAGAACACAAATGTCTCAGTGATTTAAACCAGTTTAAAGGCAGATGAAACAGCGCTGACGAACAGGAGAAACACTGTGCGCAACTATACAGTCAGAAAGCTTTTCCATCTACACATTTACATCCTTTACCATGGTTTTACTGTAACGTTAGCCTAGTAATATTAACTGCACCATGAAATGTGGGATACATATTGAATTGTATTATATTATTAATGTAGACAATGTATTAAAGGACTAATGGAATATAATTACAGTATTTATGTATTTAGGCTATAGCCTACTGTTTTTCATACATTTCATAAAGATACGTGCCATCAAAGTCAGGCAACACAAACCTGTTTCAAGACTTGAAACAATATCCCCCATTAGCACATGCAGAAACTAAGAAATAAATTTTGAAATAAATGTATTATTTTTGTTAAGGAAAAAATACAAATGTTTGAATGTTCTACCTCAGATTTGTGAAATGTTCACCTGTTTGGCAAGTGTTTGTCATGATATGTTTTGACAAAAAAGAGTAGTTTAAAACTACAATTAACGCTCTGGTTTCTATCAAATGATATGCATTTTGTGGGGTTGTGTGCAACACCATGTGATTACAGAGCCGTAAAACTAAAAGTTAAAACTAAGAAAGCCTTCAAAGTTCAAAGAAATAAAGAATTGACATTTATCGTCATAATTATCGATATTGACTGATATATTATCGTGATAAGTGTTGTGTTGTTCCTGTGTTATTGATACTTAGGAAAAGGGAGCCTTCAGTTTGTTACTCTTAAGAAAATGGAACCTTTAAATAATTAAACTTATTACTTTTAATGAAAGTCAATAAAAAAAAGACTTTTGAAAGGAAGTTATTTTTCGTAATTCGAGTAGGTCATAAATTTAAATCATATTGGTCATAAAAAGGTCTTAAAAGGTCTTAAATTTGACTGACTAAACCCTGCAGAAACCCTGAGTATTGTGCGCTAAAGCAAACCATTCTTTCAATGTGAATACCATTATGCATGCTTACACACACACACAAACACACACACACACACACACACACAATTGTGGGTTATGATATTGTGAAAATCTCTTTTTGTGGTCCTTAAGCATTTCAGATATTTATTTGTGATGTAAAAATATTAAACTTTCTAATAAATCATTATTTAATATTATATTATAAGCATTTGTTTGTTAGCCATTGCTGAAAACTGGTTAAAAAAGATTAAAAATATCTAATGCTGTTGCTCCCTCTAGTGGACAACAGCGGTTTTACAGCCTACATAAACGGTTGAAATGAATGACAGGAAATTCGTTTTTTTTTTACTTATATCTCGGGAACGAGAATTTGAAAAAATCTGAAACTCAGAACTTAGATAGGGTTAAAGGAGCCCTCTTGAACAAGACCATCCCCGTGTTGCTGAGTGATTGCTGTCGGGAGTAATGTCTGTTGAAATGCATATCTTTGTGGGCTTATATCTCGGGAATGCCTGGGTCAAATCGCACCATACTCGGATCGAAGCTAGATAAGGACGGGCCCTTTCCAACAAGCTCACCCAAAAGGACATAGGTGGTCTAGGTCGGGAGTTACAGCCGTTTCAATTCGGGAGTCTCACGGATTAGCTATCCGCGGGGGGGCGGGGGGCGGGGGGGCGGGGGGCGGGGGGGCGTTCCCGTGCCCCGAGACGATAGATTTCGATCAAGAGCACCGAGAGGACCTTACCATCAAAATTTGAGCGTGCAGCGACTTTCTGTTTTCGAGTTATGAGTGAATTTGTACTTGGGGGGCGTGGCCCAACGTTATACTTTCGTTTTCAGCCTTCCTGTGACACAATTGTAAATAGTAATAAATAAAATAAATAAATGCAGTCCATAATACTCCAATAGATGCATTTTTTACAAAATGTGATTGTAAATGTTAAAATAATGATTTAATAAAGTCTCCATTTCAATTATATATAACAATATTAGGGAGTAGTATGATGAAATGACAGCAGGGGGCAGTAAAATACCACTTATTGGCTGTTATAGCCATCCAAAATGTTACAGCCATCCAATTTACACTATTATAGCCATTCAAATGAAGAAGTTCAACCTTTTCTGATAATTATTGATGTAGAGAGTCCAGAGAATTGTACTGCACCGGTTTTAAACATTAAGATTTTATGATCATAGATGGAAAAGGCCATTTACAGCCAATACAGGCAATTTACCATAGGAAATGCATGGTTTTAAAGCTTTTCAACAGTTATAGCGCCACCTATTGTCCGATCTCCATGAAACTTTGCATGCTTCTTCACCATGGTATGACACATATGCTCATCATTTTTTGTCAAGTTCTGAGTTTTTATTTATGATTTATAGGCTTTTGTGTGTATTTGACACGCCCCTTTTCTAAATGACCCTGTTATAGCCATACGAAAAATGCAAAAGTTCAACTTTTTTTCAATGATTATTGATCTAGAGAGTCCAGAGAATTGCCCTAGACTGGTCGGGTTCTGATCGGGCGAAAATCCAGGGACTAGTTCGCAAAAGTAGGTTTTTAACATATTCGTGAATATTTAATGAACGATTTGATTGACAGCAATAGTTCTAGAGGCAAAGTTGTTCAGCCTGAGGAGATCTATCAAATGATATGCATATTTTGGGGATGTGGGCAACACCACGTGATTACAGAGCCATAAAACTTGTTAGCGCCAACTAGTGGCCAATTTCTTTCAAAACTCTTACAGACCTCTTGGGCCATGAGTCAAACATGCCTATCGAGTTTCGTTCCGATTGGCCTCCGTTAACCTTGTCTAATAGGTGCTCAAATTCATTGGCCGATGGCGGCCATGTTTTTTGAGTTATGCCAATTTCCTCATACACATTCATGGCACCTTGGACCAAGACACTGCATACCAATTTTCAAGTCAATCGGACTAACGGTCAGGTGGTCATAGCCCTTTTTATGTTTATTTAATGTTATAGCGCCACCTAGTGTTAGATCGACGCGGTTTTTTTACTGTGACCTCAGACTGTCCTCATACACATGTCTCTTGAGATTGGTGAAGATATCTCATTTACTTCTCGAGTTATAGCCATTTTAGTAAAATAGGCTCCTCCCACAACGATCATTTTACTCCCCCTAACGACCGTGAATCGAAAATTCAACTTTTTTTCAATGATTATTGATATTCAGACTTCAGACAACATGTATGCATTTGTTTGGTTTTGATCGGGCGAAAAACCAGGGACTAGTTCGCAAAAATAGGTTTTTGACAAAATTCAAAATGGCGGAAAAATTTGCATACCGGAAATGAAATCGGAGATATACGTTTTTTACGTCAGGCCTCCAGCTTTCCAATGATATAAGACACTTGAGTCTACGACATACGGTTTAGGAGTTATGAGCAGTTTCGCGCAATTGATTGCTGTAGCGCCACCTATAGGCCAATCGGGGTCATACTTTCTGAGGCTCTCCTCGATTTTTGTACTACCATCTGACAAAGTTTCAGAGCTCCAGCCCTTACGGTTTGTTCTGCACGATGCGTTTTACGGCAGAAGAATAATAATAATAATAATAATTAAAGCTGCTAGCAGCATTTAGCGGTGTTCAAGCATTTAAGACAGTTAAGACAGTTAAGCTCAAAAGCATCAAAAGACATTAAGGTTTATGTAGCAAGCATTTAACCACTGACATCATAGATGGAATAGACCATGTTTTAGCATGATTTACCATGATATACAACATTTCAGTGTGATTGTTAATGATTTACTATGTTACAGTATGATTTACCATAGTTTACTATGATATACCGAGTTCTAGTATGATTCACCATGGTTTACCCTGTTCTTGCATGATTTACCACAATTGAACACATTCTAGTAGCCTATGATGTAATATGATTCTAGCATGCTTTATCATAGTTTACCTTGATTTGTCTTAGTTTACCTTGATTTACCATGTTATAGGATGATTTACCAGGATTGTAACATGCTTTACCATGATTAATCACATTGCTAGCATGATTTACCATGATACACCATGTAATAATATTATTTACTGTGATTTACCATGTTTCTATCGTGATTTACCATGATTTACCACGTTGCTAGCAATTATGTGAAGCTTCAGAACAGTAAAGTGAATTGAAAGACAAAATATGATTGTGTTATTATAGTAATTGTCACATAAGGTTATTTTTTAGTGTCTAAATATATGAATGCAAAAGCACATGTGAAAAGACTATTAATAAGTATAATGTCCAGCAGAGGGTAGTAGAAGACCACTTATTGCTATAGTACCACTTTTATTTTGAACAACTTGGTTTAATCAGTATTGTGCACTAAAGCAAACCAGTCTTTCAATGTGAATTCCATTGTGCATGCTTACACACACACACACACACACACACACACACACACACACACACACACACACAATTTTGGGTTATGATATTGTGAAAATCTCTTTTTGTGGTCCTTAAGCATTTCAGATATTTATTTGTGATGTAAAAATATTAAACTTTCTAATAAATCATTATTTAATATTATATTATTTATTATAAATATTATTTCCAACATAATAAATATCTTTAAGCATTTGTTTGTTAGCCATTGCTGAAAACTGGTTAAAAAGATTAAAAATATCTAATGCTGTTGCTCCGTCTAGTGGACAACAGCGGTTTTACAGCCTACATAAACGGTTGAAATGAATGACGGGAAATTCATTTTTTTTTTTTTTTACTTATATCTCGGGAAGGAGAAAGTGAAAAAATCTGAAACTCAGAACTTAGATAGTGTTAGAGGAGCTCTGTTGATCAAGACCATCCCGGTGTTGCTGGGTGATTGGGGGCGGGAGTAATGTCCGTTTAAATGCATATCTTTGTGGGCTTATATCTCGGGAATGCCCAGGCCAAATCGCACCAAACTCGAATCGAAGCTAGATGAGGACGGGCCCTTTCCAACAAGGATCTAGATGGTCTGGATCAAGAGTTACAGCCGTTTCAAGTTGGGGTTCTCACAGATTACCGATCCGCGGGGGGGGGGGGGGGGGGGGGGGCGCGCTCCCAAGCCCCGCGACGATAGATTTGGATCAAGATCCCCGAGAGGACCTTACCATCAAAATTTGAGCGCGCAGAGACTTTCCGTTTTCGAGTTATGAGTGTATTTGTACTTGGGGGGCGTGGCCCAATGTTTTACTTTCGTTTTGAGGCTTCCTGTGACAATTAATTATAGAGGCAAATTTTGTCTGATTTGTCTGAAATTTTTCAATGCCGTTCAGAGTGATATTACACATGTTCTTGACCTTTTTAAAAGAAGATCTGAGCATTCATTTAAGAGATCAGCATTTACAGCCAATACAGGCAATTTACCATAGGAAATGTATGGTTTTAAAGCTTTTTGATAGTTATAGCGCCAGCTATAGTCCGATCTCCATGAAACTTTGCATGCTTCTTCACCATGTTATGACACATATGCTCACCAATTTTTGTGAAGTTCTGAGTTTTTATTTATGATTTATAGGCTTTTGTGTGTATTTGACACACCCCTTTTCTAAATGACTCTGTTATAGCCATACGAAAAATGCAAAGGTTCATGATTTACCACAATTGAACATATTCTAGTATGATTTAATATGATTCTAGCATGATTTACCATGTTATAGGATGATTTACCATGATATACCACATTCTAGAACAGGGTATCTGCACACTTCTTAAAGCAGCGCTCAGTAAGAATTCCGTTTTTGTCAAACAGCGACCCCTAGAGTCGCTGTGGAGCACTTGTACTGTCGTGAATAGCACTCACGCAGAGATGGCTCGCACTCACGGCCGGATCCCCTCCCCCTGTACACCGGTACCTGTTCAGTGGGATGGACGCTGTAACGAGTGGAAATAAGGTATGGCCCCTTTAAGAGCTGCGCGCGCCCAACACCACATGTATACGGCGCCGGGTTATTTCTGTTTGATGCTCATTTTATCAGAATTTTATCAGATCTGTTTTTTTGCCGTAAAGCAATTTGTTACCTCGCGAGACCTGATATCACCTGATACTTCCTAACACTCAGGCCGGCGGCTCGCCGGCCCAAAGTTGCAAGGGTGGTTTTGCGGCTCACAGGCACCAGGGGGGTGCGAGACAACCACCATTCAACACGAAATCAGTAATATAAACATTACAATGACTCCAAAGCTGTTCGGTTAAGGTAAAAAAGTTACTTAGTTCACCTTTAAAGTCAAATTTAAGGCTTTTTAAGACCTTTTTAAGACCTGAAGAAATCAAAATTAATACCTTACATTAGGGGTGCGCAATATTTTAAAACAAATGTCTCAATATTTTCAAAGTTTTGTTGATGATAATTAGATGATATTTTACTGATTGTGTTTGTGTACTGGTACCATGGCTGGTTTAGGCCTGTTGTTGACAGCTGACTCACGAAGATATTCATATTTTTCATATTCTATGCAGTGGTCAGTTCACAGCAGTGAGAGGAATTAACATTTTTTTATTAAAGGGCAATATTTGCAACCTTAAATTGAGTTCCAGGGGCATTTTCACCCATATATGGACTTTCTTTTTTTTTTTTTACTTAGAGGTATGCATCACCTTTTATGTCAAATTCTAACATTCAAATTAAATTATATTAGAATAATAACACAATACCACTGTTACCAGTTATATTAAATCATTAAATCAAAATCCATCTTTGCAGTGCAGAGGAGACACAGAAGCAGCATCAGAACTGGCATTAATATATTTATACTCCATTTACAATTGCATAAATAAAGCTATGATATATTCAATTCTTTCAATTATTAATTCAATATTTAAATATGAACTGATTTCTAATTGTAACATTTTAATTACAGGGTACTTTAATAAATATCATATTTGCTATTGTGCACGGGAAAACAGCCCTCTTGCTGATGTAATATTGTATGATAACAACATATGATATATAAAATATAAAAACTTTATACGTCTATTAGGGAACATACCTATAACTGCACTGACAGATCACGCAGTGAAAGCAAGCATGAGAGACAAATGCGATGTCAGCTCGCAGTGCGCCCTCGTACATAGTTAACGTTAAAGTAAAACAATGATTACAATATCATAATAGACAATACACATCGCACACCACTACGCACATAAAGAATGAACTTACAATTGAACTGAAATTAACCAGCTTTCTTCTCCTCTCCTGCTGTTTCGTGTGCAGGAGACAGACATAATACTGGCGCGAATGTGACGCGAAATGTCACGTGAACGAGCAAATCCACAAAGAACGAATAGTAAATAAAAAAGTACGCTAATTAGATAGTTTTAATTTGGAAAACATTTAGATATGTCTAACTCAAATTGCCATTGAAAATTTAAGACCTTTCATAAGTCAAAATAAGACTTTTTAAGGCCATACATTTTTAAAATCTAATTTAAGACTTTTTAAGGACCCGCGGATACCCTGTAGAATGATTTACCGCAGGATTATAGCATGATTTGCCATGATACACCATGTAATAGTATTGTTTACAATGATTTACCATGTTTCTTCTTCAGAACCGGTGCCCAGTTAACCAATTCCCTGGAACCGTTAGTATGCCTGCTTAACGATTCCGCTTATCGGTTCCGCTCGTTGCAAATGTGTCATGACGTCACACACGAGCTGCGTTATTTTGATTCAGAACGCATCAAACAAACATCGAGGCAGAAGCGCTCGTTTGGTTATATTTCACGCGAAAAGACGACAATATATGAGGTGCCGTCTAGGGCTTAAATCAAACTTCATTCACGCACACAAATATGAAACACTTGCATATACACGTATACTAAGTAGTCAAACATACATGTATACTGCTGAATGCTCAAACAAATACATATGAAATGCACAACGACACACCTAAAGTCGCTCACGCATACATGCAAACTCTACACACACGAGATGCGCAAAACTCTCCAGGCACATACTCATCTGAGACGCGCGCGCGCACACACAACTTAAACTGGAATGTCACTGTTTCTGTCACTGCGACTTCACGAACGGGTGAACACGCGCACGCACACACACATCACTTTTGAAGTAAAATTGAGGATGCAGTGCATGTAGATGCATCGAGATATCAAATTGAACTGAATCGATAACATGATAATCGTAATCGAACCGAACCGTGAGACCATTGTAGGTTCACACCCCTAATACTCTGTGCTGTGTCAGCGAGTTAATAATAATTTACAAACAAAATAAGTTATAAGTTCAATAAGTTAATACAAACAAACAAATTTGTACTTATTCCCTCACCCAATGAGAATCGATAAGAGAATCGATAAGGAATTGAATCGATAAGCAATATCGATAATGGAATCGGAATTGTTAAATTCTTATCAATTCCCATCCCTAATCAAGTGTTTCAAAATGAAAGTGAGCCAATAAGTGGTCTTCTACTGCCCTCTGCTGGTCACACAAGTGCTTTTGCAATCATATGTAGACATATGCTTACACACACACACACGGGATATGTTATTGTGAAAATCTCTTTTAATGGTGTATAAGCATGCATTTAACATATTTCTTTGTGATGTAATAATATAAAACTATATTAAAACTAATAAAAAAATAGCTTTAAGCGTTTGTTTGTTAGCCAATGCTGAAAGCTGATAAAAAAGATTAAAAATGTCGGTAACACTTTACAATAAGGTTCATTTATTAAACAGTAGTTAATGTATTAATTAACATGAACCATGAGCAATACATTTGTTACTGTTTTTGTTCATCTTTGTTAACATTAGTTAATACAAATCCAGCTGTTCATTGTTAGTTCATGTTAGTTCACAGTGCATTAACTGATGTTAACAAGATTTTAATAAAGTATTTGTAAATGTTGAAATTAACATTAACAAAGATTAACAAATGCTGAAGGAGTATTGTTCATTCTTAGTTAATGTTAACTACATTAGTTAACATTAACTAAGAATTCGTCGCGGAGGGCGTTCCCAAGCCCCGCGACGATAGATTTGGATCAAGAACCCCGAGAGAACCTTACCTAGCGTGCAGAGACTTTCTGTTTTCGAGTTATGAGTGAATTTGTACTTGGGGGGCGTGGCCCAACGTTATACTTTCGTATTTTAGCCTTCCTGTGACACAATTGTAAATAGTAATAAATAAAATAAATAAATGCAGTCCATAATACTCCAATAGATGAATTTGGACAAAATGTGATTGTAAATGTTAAAATAATGATTTAATAAAGTCTACATTTCAATTATATATAACAATATTAGGGAGTAGTATGATGAAATGACAGCAGGGGGCAGTAAAATACCACTTATTGGCTGTTATAGCCATCCAAAATGTTACAGCCATCCAATTTACACTATTATAGCCATTCAAATGAAGAAGTTCAACCTTTTCTGATAATTATTGATGTAGAGAGTCCAGAGAATTGTACTGCACCGGTTTTAAACATTAAGATTTTATTATCATAGATGGAAAAGGCCATTTACAGCCAATACAGGCAATTTACCATAGGAAATGCATGGTTTTAAAGCTTTTCAACAGTTATAGCGCCACCTATTGTCCGATCTCCATGAAACTTTGCATGCTTCTTCACCATGGTATGACACATATGCTCATCATTTTTTGTCAAGTTCTGAGTTTTTATTTATGATTTATAGGCTTTTGTGTGTATTTGACACGCCCCTTTTCTAAATGACCCTGTTATAGCCATACGAAAAATGCAAAAGTTCAACTTTTTTTCAATGATTATTGATCTAGAGAGTCCAGAGAATTGCCCTAGACTGGTCTGGTTCTGATCGGGCGAAAATCCAGGGACTAGTTCGCAAAAGTAGGTTTTTAACATATTCGTGAATATTTAATGAACGATTTGATTGACAGCAATGGTTCTAGAGGCAAAGTTGTTCAGCCTGAGGAGATCTATCAAATGATATGCATATTTTGGGGATGTGTGCAACACCACGTGATTACAGAGCCATAAAACTTGTTAGCGCCAACTAGTGGCCAATTTCTTTCAAAACTCTTACAGACCTCTTGGGCCATGATTCAAACATGCCCATCGAGTTTCGTTCCGATTGGCCTCCGTTAACCTTGTCTAATAGGTGCTCAAATTCATTGGCCGATGGCGGCCATGTTTTTTGAGTTATGCCAATTTCCTCATACACATTCATGGCACCTTGGACCAAGACACTGCATACCAATTTTCAAGTCAATCGGACTAACGGTCAGGTGGTCATAGCCCTTTTTATGTTTATTTAATGTTATAGCGCCACCTAGTGTTAGATCGACGCGGTTTTTTTACTGTGACCTCAGACTGTCCTCATACACATGTCTCTTGAGATTGGTGAAGATATCTCATTTACTTCTCGAGTTATAGCCATTTTAGTAAAATAGGCTCCTCCCACAACGATCATTTTACTCCCCCTAGCGACCGTGAATCGAAAATTCAACTTTTTTTCAATGATTATTGATATTCAGACTTCAGACAACATGTATGCATTTGTTTGGTTTTGATCGGGCGAAAAACCAGGGACTAGTTCGCAAAAGTAGGTTTTTGACAAAATTCAAAATGGCGGAAAAATTTGCATACCGGAAATGAAATCGGAGATATACGTTTTTTACGTCAGGCCTCCAGCTTTCCAATGATATAAGACACTTGAGTCTACGACATACGGTTTAGGAGTTATGAGCAGTTTCGCGCAATTGATTGCTGTAGCGCCACCTATGGGCCAATCGGGGTCATACTTTCTGAGGCTCTCCTCGATTTTTGTACTACCATCTGACAAAGTTTCAGAGCTCCAGCCCTTACGGTTTGTTCTGCACGATGCGTTTTACGGCAGAAGAATAATAATAATAATAATAATAAAAATCAGTACAAATACAATAGGTTTTCAGCACTTCGTGCTTGAACACCTAATTAAAGCTGCTAGCAGCATTTAGCGGTGTTCAAGCATTTAAGACAGTTAAGACAGTTAAGACAGTTAAGCTCAAAAGCATCAAAAGACATTAAGGTTTATGTAGCAAGCATTTAACCACTGACATCATAGATGGAATAGACCATGTTTTAGCATGATTTACCATGATATACAACATTTCAGTGTGATTGTTAATGATTTACTATGTTACAGTATGATTTACCATAGTTTACTATGATATACCGAGTTCTAGTATGATTCACCATGGTTTACCCTGTTCTTGCATGATTTACCACAATTGAACACATTCTAGTAGCCTATGATGTAATATGATTCTAGCATGCTTTATCATAGTTTACCTTGATTTGTCTTAGTTTACCTTGATTTACCATGTTATAGGATGATTTACCAGGATTGTAACATGCTTTACCATGATTAATCACATTGCTAGCATGATTTACCATGATACACCATGTAATAATATTATTTACTGTGATTTACCATGTTTCTATCGTGATTTTCCATGATTTACCACGTTGCTAGCAATTATGTGAAGCTTCAGAACAGTAAAGTGAATTGAAAGACAAAATATGATTGTGTTATTATAGTAATTGTCACATAAGGTTATTTTTTAGTGTCTAAATATATGAATGCAAAAGCACATGTGAAAAGACTATTAATAAGTATAATGTCCAGCAGAGGGTAGTAGAAGACCACTTATTGCTATAGTACCACTTTTATTTTGAACAACTTGGTTTAATCAGTATTGTGCACTAAAGCAAACCAGTCTTTCAATGTGAATTCCATTGTGCATGCTTACACACACACACACACACACACACACACACACACAATTTTGGGTTATGATATTGTGAAAATCTCTTTTTGTGGTCCTTAAGCATTTCAGATATTTATTTGTGATGTAAAAATATTAAACTTTCTAATAAATCATTATTTAATATTATATTATTTATTATAAATATTATTTCCAACATAATAAATATCTTTAAGCATTTGTTTGTTAGCCATTGCTGAAAACTGGTTAAAAAGATTAAAAATATCTAATGCTGTTGCTCCCTCTAGTGGACAACAGCGGTTTTACAGCCTACATAAACGGTTGAAATGAATGACGGGAAATTCGTTTTTTTTTTTTTTTACTTATATCTCGGGAAGGAGAAAGTGAAAAAATCTGAAACTCAGAACTTAGATAGTGTTAGAGGAGCTCTGTTGATCAAGACCATCCCGGTGTTGCTGGGTGATTGGGGGCGGGAGTAATGTCCGTTTAAATGCATATCTTTGTGGGCTTATATCTCGGGAATGCCCAGGCCAAATCGCACCAAACTCGAATCGAAGCTAGATGAGGACGGGCCCTTTCCAACAAGGATCTAGATGGTCTGGATCAAGAGTTACAGCCGTTTCAAGTTGGGGTTCTCACAGATTAGCGATCCGCGGGGGGGCGCTCCCAAGCCCTGCGATGATAGATTTGGATCAAGATCCCCGAGAGGACCTTACCATCAAAATTTGAGCGCGCAGAGACTTTCCGTTTTCGAGTTATGAGTGTATTTGTACTTGGGGGGCGTGGCCCAATGTTTTACTTTCGTTTTGAGGCTTCCTGTGACAATTAATTATAGAGGCAAATTTTGTCTGATTTGTCTGAATTTTTTCAATGCCGTTCAGAGTGATATTACACATGTTCTTGACCTTTTTAAAAGAAGATCTGAGCATTCATTTAAGAGATCAGCATTTACAGCCAATACAGGCAATTTACCATAGGAAATGTATGGTTTTAAAGCTTTTTGATAGTTATAGCGCCAACTATGGTCCGATCTCCATGAAACTTTGCATGCTTCTTCACCATGTTATGACACATATGCTCACCAATTTTTGTGAAGTTCTGAGTTTTTATTTATGATTTATAGGCTTTTGTGTGTATTTGACACACCCCTTTTCTAAATGACTCTGTTATAGCCATACGAAAAATGCAAAGGTTCATGATTTACCACAATTGAACATATTCTAGTATGATTTAATATGATTCTAGCATGATTTACCATGTTATAGGATGATTTACCATGATATACCACATTCTAGAACAGGGTATCTGCACACTTCTTAAAGCAGCGCTCAGTAAGAATTCCGTTTTTGTCAAACAGCTACCCCTAGAGTCGCTGTGGAGCACTTGTACTGTCGTGAATAGCACTCACGCAGAGATGGCTCGCACTCACGGCCGGATCCCCTCCCCCTGTACACCGGTACCTGTTCAGTGGGATGGACGCTGTAACGAGTGGAAATAAGGTATGGCCCCTTTAAGAGCTGCGCGCGCCCAACACCACATGTATACGGCGCCGGGTTATTTCTGTTTGATGCTCATTTTATCAGAATTTTATCAGATCTGTTTTTTTGCCGTAAAGCAATTTGTTACCTCGCGAGACCTGATATCACACGATACTTCCTAACACTCAGGCCGGCGGCTCGCCGGCCCAAAGTTGCAAGGGTGGTTTTGCGGCTCACAGGCACCAGGGGGGTGCGAGACGACCACCATTCAACACGAAATCAGTAATATAAACATTACAATGACTCCAAAGCTGTTCGGTTAAGGTAAAAAAGTTACTTAGTTCACCTTTAAAGTCAAATTTAAGGCTTTTTAAGACCTTTTTAAGACCTGAAGAAATCAAAATTAATACCTTACATTAGGGGTGCGCAATATTTTAAAAAAAATGTCTCAATATTTTCAAAGTTTTGTTGATGATAATTAGATGATATTTTACTGATTGTGTTTGTGTACTGGTACCATGGCTGGTTTAGGCCTGTTGTTGACAGCTGACTCACGAAGATATTCATATTTTTCATATTCTATGCAGTGGTCAGTTCACAGCAGTGAAAGGAATTAACATTTTTTTATTAAAGGGCAATATTTGCAACCTTAAATTGAGTTCCAGGGGCATTTTCACCCATATATGGACTTTCTTTTTTTTTTTTTACTTAGAGGTATGCATCACCTTTTATGTCAAATTCTAACATTCAAATTAAATTATATTAGAATAATAACACAATACCACTGTTACCAGTTATATTAAATCATTAAATAAAAATCCATCTTTGCAGTGCAGAGGAGACACAGAAGCAACATCAGAACTGGCATTAATATATTTATACTCCATTTACAATTGCATAAATAAAGCTATGATATATTCAATTCTTTCAATTATTAATTCAATATTTAAATATGAACTGATTTCTAATTGTAACATTTTAATTACAGGGTACTTTAAATGTGAAACTAAACCCGCCAGTAGGTGGCGGCAAGTCACTGTCTCAGGGAGTCATTCATACAAACGATTTGTTCAAACGGCTGATTCATTCAGGAACTGCAAGTGATTGTTCATTGAATCGTTAAAATGATTCGTTCAAAACGCGGATTTCAGTCAAGAAATCATCGCTGTCTTTTGCATTGAGTCTCTGCTACGGTTTCATTTTGAAATTCTCGTCAGCGAAATAAAGGGAAAACAAACAATATTGACAATATTGTTTATAAAATGTAACAATGTTAATTTAACTGTTATAAAATAAATATCATATTTGCTATTGTGCACGGGAAAACAGCCCTCTTGCTGATGTAATATTGTATGATAACAACATATGATATATAAAATACAAAAACTTTATACGTCTATTATGGAACATACCTATAACTGCACTGACACATCACGCAGTGAAAGCAAGCATGAGAGACAAATGCGATGTCAGCTCGCAGTGCGCCCTCGTACATAGTTAACGTTAAAGTAAAACAATGATTACAATATCATAATAGACAATACACATCGCACACCACTACGCACATAAAGAATGAACTTACAATTGAACTGAAATTAACCAGCTTTCTTCTCCTCTCCTGCTGTTTCGCGTGCAGGAGACAGACATAATGCTGGCGCGAATGTGACGCGAAATGTCACGTGAATGAGCAAATCCACAAAGAACGAATAGTAAATAAAAAAGTACGCTAATTAGATAGTTTTAATTTGGAAAACATTTAGATATGTCAAACTCAAATTGCCATTGAAAATGTAAGACCTTTCATAAGTCAAAATAAGACTTTTTAAGACTTTTTAAGGTCATACATTTTTAAAATCTAATTTAAGACTTTTTAAGACTTTTTAAGGACCCGCGGATACCCTGTGAATTATTTACCGCAGGATTATAGCATGATTTGCCATGATACACCATGTAATAGTATTGTTTACAATGATTTACCATGTTTCTTCTTCAGAACCGGTGCCCAGTAAACCAATTCCCTGGAACCGTTAGTATGCCTGCTTAACGATTCCGCTTATCGGTTCCGCTCGTTGCAAATGTGTCATGACGTCACACACGAGCTGCGTTATTTTGATTCAGAACGCATCAAACATAACATCGAGGCAGAAGCGCTCGTTTGGTTATATTTCACGCGAAAAGACGACAATATATGAGGTGCCGTCTAGGGCTTAAATCAAACTTCATTCACGCACACATATATGAAACACTTGCATATACACGTATACTAAGTAGTCAAACATACATGTATACTGCTGAATGCTCAAACAAATACATATGAAATGCACAACGACACACCTAAAGTCGCTCACGCATACATGCAAACTCTACACACACGAGATGCGCAAAACTCTCCAGGCACATACTCATCTGAGACGCGCGCGCGCACACACAACTTAAACTGGAATGTCACTGTTTCTGACACTGCGACTTCACGAACGGGTGAACACGCGCACGCACACACACATCACTTTTGAAGTAAAATTGAGGATGCAGTGCATGTAGATACATCGAGATATCAAATTGAACTGAATCGATAACATGATAATCGTAATCGAACCGAACCGTGAGACCATTGTAGGTTCACACCCCTAATACTCTGTGCTGTGTCAGCGAGTTAATAATAATTAACAAACAAAATAAGTTATAAGTTCAATAAGTTAATACAAACAAACAAATTTGTACTTATTCCCTCACCCAATGAGAATCGATAAGAGAATCGATAAGGAATCGAATCGATAAGCAATATCGATAATGGAATCGGAATCGTTAAATTCTTATCAATTCCCATCCCTAATCAAGTGTGTCAAAATGAAAGTGAGCCAATAAGTGGTCTTCTACTGCCCTCTGCTGGTCACACAAGCTTTTGCATTCATATGTAGACATATGCGTACACACACACACACATGGGATATGTTATTGTGAAAATCTCTTTTAATGGTGTATAAGCATGCATTTAACATATTTCTTTGTGATGTAATAATATAAAACTTTATTAAAACTAATAAAAAAATAGCTTTAAGCGTTTGTTTGTTAGCCAATGCTGAAAGCTGATAAAAAAGATTAAAAATGTCGGTAACACTTTACAATAAGGTTAATTTATTAAACAATAGTTAATGTATTAATTAACATGAACCATGAGCAATACATTTGTTACTGTTTTTGTCAATCTTTGTTAACATTAGTTAATACAAATCCAGCTGTTCATTGTTAGTTCATGTTAGTTCACAGTGCATTAACTAATGTTAACAAGATTTTAATAAAGTATTTGTAAATGTTGAAATTAACATTAACAAAGATTAACAAATGCTGAAGGAGTATTGTTCATTCTTAGTTAATGTTAACTACATTAGTTAACATTAACTAAGAATTCGTCGCGGGGGGCGTTCCCAAGCCCCGCGACGATAGATTTGGATCAAGAACCCCGAGAGAACCTTACCTAGCGTGCAGAGACTTTCTGTTTTCGAGTTATGAGTGAATTTGTACTTGGGGGGCGTGGCCCAACGTTATACTTTCGTATTTTAGCCTTCCTGTGACACAATTGTAAATAGTAATAAATAAAATAAATAAATGCAGTCCATAATACTCCAATAGATGAATTTGGACAAAATGTGATTGTAAATGTTAAAATAATGATTTAATAAAGTCTACATTTCAATTATATATAACAATATTAGGGAGTAGTATGATGAAATGACAGCAGGGGGCAGTAAAATACCACTTATTGGCTGTTATAGCCATCCAAAATGTTACAGCCATCCAATTTACACTATTATAGCCATTCAAATGAAGAAGTTCAACCTTTTCTGATAATTATTGATGTAGAGAGTCCAGAGAATTGTACTGCACCGGTTTTAAACATTAAGATTTTATGATCATAGATGGAAAAGGCCATTTACAGCCAATACAGGCAATTTACCATAGGAAATGCATGGTTTTAAAGCTTTTCAACAGTTATAGCGCCACCTATTGTCCGATCTCCATGAAACTTTGCATGCTTCTTCACCATGGTATGACACATATGCTCATCATTTTTTGTCAAGTTCTGAGTTTTTATTTATGATTTATAGGCTTTTGTGTGTATTTGACACGCCCCTTTTCTAAATGACCCTGTTATAGCCATACGAAAAATGCAAAAGTTCAACTTTTTTTCAATGATTATTGATCTAGAGAGTCCAGAGAATTGCCCTAGACTGGTCTGGTTCTGATCGGGCGAAAATCCAGGGACTAGTTCGCAAAAGTAGGTTTTTAACATATTCGTGAATATTTAATGAACGATTTGATTGACAGCAATGGTTCTAGAGGCAAAGTTGTTCAGCCTGAGGAGATCTATCAAATGATATGCATATTTTGGGGATGTGTGCAACACCACGTGATTACAGAGCCATAAAACTTGTTAGCGCCAACTAGTGGCCAATTTCTTTCAAAACTCTTACAGACCTCTTGGGCCATAAGTCAAACATGCCCATCGAGTTTCGTTCCGATTGGCCTCCATTAACCTTGTCTAATAGGTGCTCAAATTCATTGGCCGATGGCGGCCATGTTTTTTGAGTTATGCCAATTTCCTCATACACATTCATGGCACCTTGGACCAAGACACTGCATACCAATTTTCAAGTCAATCGGACTAACGGTCAGGTGGTCATAGCCCTTTTTATGTTTATTTAATGTTATAGCGCCACCTAGTGTTAGATCGACGCGGTTTTTTTACTGTGACCTCAGACTGTCCTCATACACATGTCTCTTGAGATTGGTGAAGATATCTCATTTACTTCTCGAGTTATAGCCATTTTAGTAAAATAGGCTCCTCCCACAACGATCATTTTACTCCCCCTAGCGACCGTGAATCGAAAATTCAACTTTTTTTTAATGATTATTGATATTCAGACTTCAGACAACATGTATGCATTTGTTTGGTTTTGATCGGGCGAAAAACCAGGGACTAGTTCGCAAAAATAGGTTTTTGACAAAATTCAAAATGGCGGAAAAATTTGCATACCGGAAATGAAATCGGAGATATACGTTTTTTACGTCAGGCCTCCAGCTTTCCAATGATATAAGACACTTGAGTCTACGACATACGGTTTAGGAGTTATGAGCAGTTTCGCGCAATTGATTGCTGTAGCGCCACCTATAGGCCAATCGGAGTCATACTTTCTGAGGCTCTCCTCGATTTTTGTACTACCATCTGACAAAGTTTCAGAGCTCCAGCCCTTACGGTTTGTTCTGCACGATGCGTTTTACGGCAGAAGAATAATAATAATAATAATAATAATTAAAGCTGCTAGCAGCATTTAGCGGTGTTCAAGCATTTAAGACAGTTAAGACAGTTAAGCTCAAAAGCATCAAAAGACATTAAGGTTTATGTAGCAAGCATTTAACCACTGACATCATAGATGGAATAGACCATGTTTTAGCATGATTTACCATGATATACAACATTTCAGTGTGATTGTTAATGATTTACTATGTTACAGTATGATTTACCATAGTTTACTATGATATACCGAGTTCTAGTATGATTCACCATGGTTTACCCTGTTCTTGCATGATTTACCACAATTGAACACATTCTAGTAGCCTATGATGTAATATGATTCTAGCATGCTTTATCATAGTTTACCTTGATTTGTCTTAGTTTACCTTGATTTACCATGTTATAGGATGATTTACCAGGATTGTAACATGCTTTACCATGATTAATCACATTGCTAGCATGATTTACCATGATACACCATGTAATAATATTATTTACTGTGATTTACCATGTTTCTATCGTGATTTACCATGATTTACCACGTTGCTAGCAATTATGTGAAGCTTCAGAACAGTAAAGTGAATTGAAAGACAAAATATGATTGTGTTATTATAGTAATTGTCACATAAGGTTATTTTTTAGTGTCTAAATATATGAATGCAAAAGCACATGTGAAAAGACTATTAATAAGTATAATGTCCAGCAGAGGGTAGTAGAAGACCACTTATTGCTATAGTACCACTTTTATTTTGAACAACTTGGTTTAATCAGTATTGTGCACTAAAGCAAACCAGTCTTTCAATGTGAATTCCATTGTGCATGCTTACACACACACACACACACACACACACACACACACACACACACACACACACACACACACACACACAATTTTGGGTTATGATATTGTGAAAATCTCTTTTTGTGGTCCTTAAGCATTTCAGATATTTATTTGTGATGTAAAAATATTAAACTTTCTAATAAATCATTATTTAATATTATATTATTTATTATAAATATTATTTCCAACATAATAAATATCTTTAAGCATTTGTTTGTTAGCCATTGCTGAAAACTGGTTAAAAAGATTAAAAATATCTAATGCTGTTGCTCCGTCTAGTGGACAACAGCGGTTTTACAGCCTACATAAACGGTTGAAATGAATGACGGGAAATTCATTTTTTTTTTTTTTACTTATATCTCGGGAAGGAGAAAGTGAAAAAATCTGAAACTCAGAACTTAGATAGTGTTAGAGGAGCTCTGTTGATCAAGACCATCCCGGTGTTGCTGGGTGATTGGGGGCGGGAGTAATGTCCGTTTAAATGCATATCTTTGTGGGCTTATATCTCGGGAATGCCCAGGCCAAATCGCACCAAACTCGAATCGAAGCTAGATGAGGACGGGCCCTTTCCAACAAGGATCTAGATGGTCTGGATCAAGAGTTACAGCCGTTTCAAGTTGGGGTTCTCACAGATTACCGATCCGCGGGGGGGGGGGGGGGGGGGGGGGGGCGCGCTCCCAAGCCCCGCGACGATAGATTTGGATCAAGATCCCCGAGAGGACCTTACCATCAAAATTTGAGCGCGCAGAGACTTTCCGTTTTCGAGTTATGAGTGTATTTGTACTTGGGGGGCGTGGCCCAATGTTTTACTTTCGTTTTGAGGCTTCCTGTGACAATTAATTATAGAGGCAAATTTTGTCTGATTTGTCTGAAATTTTTCAATGCCGTTCAGAGTGATATTACACATGTTCTTGACCTTTTTAAAAGAAGATCTGAGCATTCATTTAAGAGATCAGCATTTACAGCCAATACAGGCAATTTACCATAGGAAATGTATGGTTTTAAAGCTTTTTGATAGTTATAGCGCCAGCTATAGTCCGATCTCCATGAAACTTTGCATGCTTCTTCACCATGTTATGACACATATGCTCACCAATTTTTGTGAAGTTCTGAGTTTTTATTTATGATTTATAGGCTTTTGTGTGTATTTGACACACCCCTTTTCTAAATGACTCTGTTATAGCCATACGAAAAATGCAAAGGTTCATGATTTACCACAATTGAACATATTCTAGTATGATTTAATATGATTCTAGCATGATTTACCATGTTATAGGATGATTTACCATGATATACCACATTCTAGAACAGGGTATCTGCACACTTCTTAAAGCAGCGCTCAGTAAGAATTCCGTTTTTGTCAAACAGCGACCCCTAGAGTCGCTGTGGAGCACTTGTACTGTCGTGAATAGCACTCACGCAGAGATGGCTCGCACTCACGGCCGGATCCCCTCCCCCTGTACACCGGTACCTGTTCAGTGGGATGGACGCTGTAACGAGTGGAAATAAGGTATGGCCCCTTTAAGAGCTGCGCGCGCCCAACACCACATGTATACGGCGCCGGGTTATTTCTGTTTGATGCTCATTTTATCAGAATTTTATCAGATCTGTTTTTTTGCCGTAAAGCAATTTGTTACCTCGCGAGACCTGATATCACCTGATACTTCCTAACACTCAGGCCGGCGGCTCGCCGGCCCAAAGTTGCAAGGGTGGTTTTGCGGCTCACAGGCACCAGGGGGGTGCGAGACAACCACCATTCAACACGAAATCAGTAATATAAACATTACAATGACTCCAAAGCTGTTCGGTTAAGGTAAAAAAGTTACTTAGTTCACCTTTAAAGTCAAATTTAAGGCTTTTTAAGACCTTTTTAAGACCTGAAGAAATCAAAATTAATACCTTACATTAGGGGTGCGCAATATTTTAAAACAAATGTCTCAATATTTTCAAAGTTTTGTTGATGATAATTAGATGATATTTTACTGATTGTGTTTGTGTACTGGTACCATGGCTGGTTTAGGCCTGTTGTTGACAGCTGACTCACGAAGATATTCATATTTTTCATATTCTATGCAGTGGTCAGTTCACAGCAGTGAGAGGAATTAACATTTTTTTATTAAAGGGCAATATTTGCAACCTTAAATTGAGTTCCAGGGGCATTTTCACCCATATATGGACTTTCTTTTTTTTTTTTTACTTAGAGGTATGCATCACCTTTTATGTCAAATTCTAACATTCAAATTAAATTATATTAGAATAATAACACAATACCACTGTTACCAGTTATATTAAATCATTAAATCAAAATCCATCTTTGCAGTGCAGAGGAGACACAGAAGCAGCATCAGAACTGGCATTAATATATTTATACTCCATTTACAATTGCATAAATAAAGCTATGATATATTCAATTCTTTCAATTATTAATTCAATATTTAAATATGAACTGATTTCTAATTGTAACATTTTAATTACAGGGTACTTTAATAAATATCATATTTGCTATTGTGCACGGGAAAACAGCCCTCTTGCTGATGTAATATTGTATGATAACAACATATGATATATAAAATATAAAAACTTTATACGTCTATTAGGGAACATACCTATAACTGCACTGACAGATCACGCAGTGAAAGCAAGCATGAGAGACAAATGCGATGTCAGCTCGCAGTGCGCCCTCGTACATAGTTAACGTTAAAGTAAAACAATGATTACAATATCATAATAGACAATACACATCGCACACCACTACGCACATAAAGAATGAACTTACAATTGAACTGAAATTAACCAGCTTTCTTCTCCTCTCCTGCTGTTTCGTGTGCAGGAGACAGACATAATACTGGCGCGAATGTGACGCGAAATGTCACGTGAACGAGCAAATCCACAAAGAACGAATAGTAAATAAAAAAGTACGCTAATTAGATAGTTTTAATTTGGAAAACATTTAGATATGTCTAACTCAAATTGCCATTGAAAATTTAAGACCTTTCATAAGTCAAAATAAGACTTTTTAAGGCCATACATTTTTAAAATCTAATTTAAGACTTTTTAAGGACCCGCGGATACCCTGTAGAATGATTTACCGCAGGATTATAGCATGATTTGCCATGATACACCATGTAATAGTATTGTTTACAATGATTTACCATGTTTCTTCTTCAGAACCGGTGCCCAGTTAACCAATTCCCTGGAACCGTTAGTATGCCTGCTTAACGATTCCGCTTATCGGTTCCGCTCGTTGCAAATGTGTCATGACGTCACACACGAGCTGCGTTATTTTGATTCAGAACGCATCAAACAAACATCGAGGCAGAAGCGCTCGTTTGGTTATATTTCACGCGAAAAGACGACAATATATGAGGTGCCGTCTAGGGCTTAAATCAAACTTCATTCACGCACACAAATATGAAACACTTGCATATACACGTATACTAAGTAGTCAAACATACATGTATACTGCTGAATGCTCAAACAAATACATATGAAATGCACAACGACACACCTAAAGTCGCTCACGCATACATGCAAACTCTACACACACGAGATGCGCAAAACTCTCCAGGCACATACTCATCTGAGACGCGCGCGCGCACACACAACTTAAACTGGAATGTCACTGTTTCTGTCACTGCGACTTCACGAACGGGTGAACACGCGCACGCACACACACATCACTTTTGAAGTAAAATTGAGGATGCAGTGCATGTAGATGCATCGAGATATCAAATTGAACTGAATCGATAACATGATAATCGTAATCGAACCGAACCGTGAGACCATTGTAGGTTCACACCCCTAATACTCTGTGCTGTGTCAGCGAGTTAATAATAATTTACAAACAAAATAAGTTATAAGTTCAATAAGTTAATACAAACAAACAAATTTGTACTTATTCCCTCACCCAATGAGAATCGATAAGAGAATCGATAAGGAATTGAATCGATAAGCAATATCGATAATGGAATCGGAATTGTTAAATTCTTATCAATTCCCATCCCTAATCAAGTGTTTCAAAATGAAAGTGAGCCAATAAGTGGTCTTCTACTGCCCTCTGCTGGTCACACAAGTGCTTTTGCAATCATATGTAGACATATGCTTACACACACACACACGGGATATGTTATTGTGAAAATCTCTTTTAATGGTGTATAAGCATGCATTTAACATATTTCTTTGTGATGTAATAATATAAAACTATATTAAAACTAATAAAAAAATAGCTTTAAGCGTTTGTTTGTTAGCCAATGCTGAAAGCTGATAAAAAAGATTAAAAATGTCGGTAACACTTTACAATAAGGTTCATTTATTAAACAGTAGTTAATGTATTAATTAACATGAACCATGAGCAATACATTTGTTACTGTTTTTGTTCATCTTTGTTAACATTAGTTAATACAAATCCAGCTGTTCATTGTTAGTTCATGTTAGTTCACAGTGCATTAACTGATGTTAACAAGATTTTAATAAAGTATTTGTAAATGTTGAAATTAACATTAACAAAGATTAACAAATGCTGAAGGAGTATTGTTCATTCTTAGTTAATGTTAACTACATTAGTTAACATTAACTAAGAATTCGTCGCGGAGGGCGTTCCCAAGCCCCGCGACGATAGATTTGGATCAAGAACCCCGAGAGAACCTTACCTAGCGTGCAGAGACTTTCTGTTTTCGAGTTATGAGTGAATTTGTACTTGGGGGGCGTGGCCCAACGTTATACTTTCGTATTTTAGCCTTCCTGTGACACAATTGTAAATAGTAATAAATAAAATAAATAAATGCAGTCCATAATACTCCAATAGATGAATTTGGACAAAATGTGATTGTAAATGTTAAAATAATGATTTAATAAAGTCTACATTTCAATTATATATAACAATATTAGGGAGTAGTATGATGAAATGACAGCAGGGGGCAGTAAAATACCACTTATTGGCTGTTATAGCCATCCAAAATGTTACAGCCATCCAATTTACACTATTATAGCCATTCAAATGAAGAAGTTCAACCTTTTCTGATAATTATTGATGTAGAGAGTCCAGAGAATTGTACTGCACCGGTTTTAAACATTAAGATTTTATTATCATAGATGGAAAAGGCCATTTACAGCCAATACAGGCAATTTACCATAGGAAATGCATGGTTTTAAAGCTTTTCAACAGTTATAGCGCCACCTATTGTCCGATCTCCATGAAACTTTGCATGCTTCTTCACCATGGTATGACACATATGCTCATCATTTTTTGTCAAGTTCTGAGTTTTTATTTATGATTTATAGGCTTTTGTGTGTATTTGACACGCCCCTTTTCTAAATGACCCTGTTATAGCCATACGAAAAATGCAAAAGTTCAACTTTTTTTCAATGATTATTGATCTAGAGAGTCCAGAGAATTGCCCTAGACTGGTCTGGTTCTGATCGGGCGAAAATCCAGGGACTAGTTCGCAAAAGTAGGTTTTTAACATATTCGTGAATATTTAATGAACGATTTGATTGACAGCAATGGTTCTAGAGGCAAAGTTGTTCAGCCTGAGGAGATCTATCAAATGATATGCATATTTTGGGGATGTGTGCAACACCACGTGATTACAGAGCCATAAAACTTGTTAGCGCCAACTAGTGGCCAATTTCTTTCAAAACTCTTACAGACCTCTTGGGCCATGATTCAAACATGCCCATCGAGTTTCGTTCCGATTGGCCTCCGTTAACCTTGTCTAATAGGTGCTCAAATTCATTGGCCGATGGCGGCCATGTTTTTTGAGTTATGCCAATTTCCTCATACACATTCATGGCACCTTGGACCAAGACACTGCATACCAATTTTCAAGTCAATCGGACTAACGGTCAGGTGGTCATAGCCCTTTTTATGTTTATTTAATGTTATAGCGCCACCTAGTGTTAGATCGACGCGGTTTTTTTACTGTGACCTCAGACTGTCCTCATACACATGTCTCTTGAGATTGGTGAAGATATCTCATTTACTTCTCGAGTTATAGCCATTTTAGTAAAATAGGCTCCTCCCACAACGATCATTTTACTCCCCCTAGCGACCGTGAATCGAAAATTCAACTTTTTTTCAATGATTATTGATATTCAGACTTCAGACAACATGTATGCATTTGTTTGGTTTTGATCGGGCGAAAAACCAGGGACTAGTTCGCAAAAGTAGGTTTTTGACAAAATTCAAAATGGCGGAAAAATTTGCATACCGGAAATGAAATCGGAGATATACGTTTTTTACGTCAGGCCTCCAGCTTTCCAATGATATAAGACACTTGAGTCTACGACATACGGTTTAGGAGTTATGAGCAGTTTCGCGCAATTGATTGCTGTAGCGCCACCTATGGGCCAATCGGGGTCATACTTTCTGAGGCTCTCCTCGATTTTTGTACTACCATCTGACAAAGTTTCAGAGCTCCAGCCCTTACGGTTTGTTCTGCACGATGCGTTTTACGGCAGAAGAATAATAATAATAATAATAATAAAAATCAGTACAAATACAATAGGTTTTCAGCACTTCGTGCTTGAACACCTAAAAATCAGTACAAATACAATAGGTTTTCAGCACTTCGTGCTTGAACACCTAATTAAAGCTGCTAGCAGCATTTAGCGGTGTTCAAGCATTTAAGACAGTTAAGACAGTTAAGACAGTTAAGCTCAAAAGCATCAAAAGACATTAAGGTTTATGTAGCAAGCATTTAACCACTGACATCATAGATGGAATAGACCATGTTTTAGCATGATTTACCATGATATACAACATTTCAGTGTGATTGTTAATGATTTACTATGTTACAGTATGATTTACCATAGTTTACTATGATATACCGAGTTCTAGTATGATTCACCATGGTTTACCCTGTTCTTGCATGATTTACCACAATTGAACACATTCTAGTAGCCTATGATGTAAAATGATTCTAGCATGCTTTATCATAGTTTACCTTGATTTGTCTTAGTTTACCTTGATTTACCATGTTATAGGATGATTTACCAGGATTTTAACATGCTTTACCATGATTAATCACATTGCTAGCATGATTTACCATGATACACCATGTAATAATATTATTTACTGTGATTTACCATGTTTCTATCGTGATTTACCATGATTTACCACGTTGCTAGCAATTATGTGAAGCTTCAGAACAGTAAAGTGAATTGAAAGACAAAATATGATTGTTATTATAGTAATTGTCACATAAGGTTATTTTTTAGTGTCTAAATATATGAATGCAAAAGCACATGTGAAAAGACTATTAATAAGTATAATGTCCAGCAGAGGGTAGTAGAAGACCACTTATTGCTATAGTACCACTTTTATTTTGAACAACTTGGTTTAATCAGTATTGTGCCCTAAAGCAAACCAGTCTTTCAATGTGAATTCCATTGTGCATGCTTACACACACACACACACACACACACACACACACACACACACACACACACACACACACACACACACACACACACAATTTTGGGTTATGATATTGTGAAAATCTCTTTTTGTGGTCCTTAAGCATTTCAGATATTTATTTGTGATGTAAAAATATTAAACTTTCTAATAAATCATTATTTAATATTATATTATTTATTATAAATATTATTTCCAACATAATAAATATCTTTAAGCATTTGTTTGTTAGCCATTGCTGAAAACTGGTTAAAAAGATTAAAAATATCTAATGCTGTTGCTCCCTCTAGTGGACAACAGCGGTTTTACAGACTATATAAACGGTTGAAATGAATGACGGGAAATTCGTTTTTTTTTTTTACTTATATCTCGGGAAGGAGAAAGTGAAAAAATCTGAAACTCAGAACTTAGATAGTGTTAGAGGAGCTCTGTTGATCAAGACCATCCCGGTGTTGCTGGGTGATTGGGGGCGGGAGTAATGTCCGTTTAAATGCATATCTTTGTGGGCTTATATCTCGGGAATGCCCAGGCCAAATCGCACCAAACTCGAATCGAAGCTAGATGAGGACGGGCCCTTTCCAACAAGGATCTAGATGGTCTGGATCAAGAGTTACAGCCGTTTCAAGTTGGGGTTCTCACAGATTAGCGATCCGCGGGGGGGGGGGGGGGGGGGGGGGGGGGGGTGGGACGTTCACGTCCCTCCCAAGCCCCGCGACGATAGATTTGGATCAAGATCCCCGAGAGGACCTTACCATCAAAATTTGAGCGCGCAGAGACTTTCCGTTTTCGAGTTATGAGTGTATTTGTACTTGGGGGGCGTGGCCCAATGTTTTACTTTCGTTTTGAGGCTTCCTGTGACAATTAATTATAGAGGCAAATTTTGTCTGATTTGTCTGAAATTTTTCAATGCCGTTCAGAGTGATATTACACATGTTCTTGACCTTTTTAAAAGAAGATCTGAGCATTCATTTAAGAGATCAGCATTTACAGCCAATACAGGCAATTTACCATAGGAAATGTATGGTTTTAAAGCTTTTTGATAGTTAAAGCGCCAGCTATGGTCCGATCTCCATGAAACTTTGCATGCTTCTTCACCATGTTATGACACATATGCTCACCAATTTTTGTGAAGTTCTGAGTTTTTATTTATGATTTATAGGCTTTTGTGTGTATTTGACACACCCCTTTTCTAAATGACTCTGTTATAGCCATACGAAAAATGCAAAGGTTCATGATTTACCACAATTGAACATATTCTAGTATGATTTAATATGATTCTAGCATGATTTACCATGTTATAGGATGATTTACCATGATATACCACATTCTAGAACAGGGTATCTGCACACTTCTTAAAGCAGCGCTCAGTAAGAATTCCGTTTTTGTCAAACAGCGACCCCTAGAGTCGCTGTGGAGCACTTGTACTGTCGTGAATAGCACTCACGCAGAGATGGCTCGCACTCACGGCCGGATCCCCTCCCCCTGTACACCGGTACCTGTTCAGTGGGATGGACGCTGTAACGAGTGGAAATAAGGTATGGCCCCTTTAAGAGCTGCGCGCGCCCAACACCACATGTATACGGCGCCGGGTTATTTCTGTTTGATGCTCATTTTATCAGAATTTTATCAGATCTGTTTTTTTGCCGTAAAGCAATTTGTTACCTCGCGAGACCTGATATCACACGATACTTCCTAACACTCAGGCCGGCGGCTCGCAAAGGCACCAGGGGGGTGCGAGACGACCACCATTCAACATGAAATCAGTAATATAAACATTACAATGACTCCAAAGCTGTTCGGTTAAGGTAAAAAAGTTACTTAGTTCACCTTTAAAGTCAAATTTAAGGCTTTTTAAGACCTTTTTAAGACCTGAAGAAATCAAAATTAATACCTTACCTTGCGCACCTTAGGGGTGCGCAATATTTTAAAACAAATGTCTCAATATTTTCAAAGTTTTGTTGATGATAATTAGATGATATTTTACTGATTGTGTTTGTGTACTGGTACCATGGCTGGTTTAGGCCTGTTGTTGACAGCTGACTCACGAAGATATTCATATTTTTCATATTCTATGCAGTGGTCAGTTCACAGCAGTGAAAGGAATTAACATTTTTTTATTAAAGGGCAATATTTGCAACCTTAAATTGAGTTCCAGGGGCATTTTCACCCATATATGGACTTTCTTTTTTTTTTTTTACTTAGAGGTATGCATCACCTTTTATGTCAAATTCTAACATTCAAATTAAATTATATTAGAATAATAACACAATACCACTGTTACCAGTTATATTAAATCATTAAATCAAAATCCATCTTTGCAGTGCAGAGGAGACACAGAAGCAGCATCAGAACTGGCATTAATATATTTATACTCCATTTACAATTGCATAAATAAAGCTATGATATATTCAATTCTTTCAATTATTAATTCAATATTTAAATATGAACTGATTTCTAATTGTAACATTTTAATTACAGGGTACTTTAAATGTGAAACTAAACCCGCCAGTTCAAACGGCTGATTCATTCAGGAACTGCAAGTGATTGTTCATTGAATCGTTAAAATGATTCGTTCAAAACGCGGATTTCAGTCAAGAAATCATCGCTGTCTTTTGCATTGAGTCTCTGCTACGGTTTCATTTTGAAATTCTCGTCAGCGAAATAAAGGGAAAACAAACAATATTGACAATATTGTTTATAAAATGTAACAATGTTAATTTAACTGTTATAAAATAAATATCATATTTGCTATTGTGCACGGGAAAACAGCCCTCTTGCTGATGTAATATTGTATGATAACAACATATGATATATAAAATATAAAAACTTTATACGTCTATTAGGGAACATACCTATAACTGCACTGACACATCACGCAGTGAAAGCAAGCATGAGAGACAAATGCGATGTCAGCTCGCAGTGCGCCCTCGTACATAGTTAACGTTAAAGTAAAACAATGATTACAATATCATAATAGACAATACACATCGCACACCACTACGCACATAAAGAATGAACTTACAATTGAACTGAAATTAACCAGCTTTCTTCTCCTCTCCTGCTGTTTCGTGTGCAGGAGACAGACATAATGCTGGCGCGAATGTGACGCGAAATGTCACGTAAACGAGCAAATCCACAAAGAACGAATAGTAAATAAAAAAGTACGCTAATTAGATAGTTTTAATTTGGAAAACATTTAGATATGTCTAACTCAAATTGCCATTGAAAATTTAAGACCTTTCATAAGTCAAAATAAGACTTTTTAAGGCCATAAATTTTTAAAATCTAATTTAAGACTTTTTAAGGACCCGCGGATACCCTGTAGAATGATTTACCGCAGGATTATAGCATGATTTGCCATGATACACCATGTAATAGTATTGTTTACAATGATTTACCATGTTTCTTCTTCAGAACCGGTGCCCAGTTAACCAATTCCCTGGAACCGTTAGTATGCCTGCTTAACGATTCCGCTTATCGGTTCCGCTCGTTGCAAATGTGTCATGACGTCACACACGAGCTGCGTTATTTTGATTCAGAACGCATCAAACATAACATCGAGGCAGAAGCGCTCGTTTGGTTATATTTCACGCGAAAAGACGACAATATATGAGGTGCCGTCTAGGGCTTAAATCAAACTTCATTCACGCACACAAATATGAAACACTTGCATATACACGTATACTAAGTAGTCAAACATACATGTATACTGCTGAATGCTCAAACAAATACATATGAAATGCACAACGACACACCTAAAGTCGCTCACGCATACATGCAAACTCTACACACACGAGATGCGCAAAACTCTCCAGGCACATACTCATATGAGACGCGCGCGCGCACACACAACTTAAACTGGAATGTCACTGTTTCTGTCACTGCGACTTCACGAACGGGTGAACACGCGCACGCACACACACATCACTTTTGAAGTAAAATTGAGGATGCAGTGCATGTAGATGCATCGAGATATCAAATTGAACTGAATCGATAACATGATAATCGTAATCGAACCGAACCGTGAGACCATTGTAGGTTCACACCCCTAATACTCTGTGCTGTGTCAGCGAGTTAATAATAATTAACAAACAAAATAAGTTATAAGTTCAATAAGTTAATACAAACAAACAAATTTGTACTTATTCCCTCACCCAATAAGAATCGATAAGAGAATCGATAAGGAATCGAATCGATAAGCAATATCGATAATGGAATCGGAATTGTTAAATTCTTATCAATTCCCATCCCTAATCAAGTGTGTCAAAATGAAAGTGAGCCAATAAGTGGTCTTCTACTGCCCTCTGCTGGTCACACAAGTGCTTTTGCAATCATATGTAGACATATGCTTACACACACACACACGGGATATGTTATTGTGAAAATCTCTTTTAATGGTGTATAAGCAATTATTTAACATATTTCTTTGTGATGTAATAATATAAAACTATATTAAAACTAATAAAAAAATAGCTTTAAGCGTTTGTTTGTTAGCCAATGCTGAAAGCTGATAAAAAAGATTAAAAATGTCGGTAACACTTTACAATAAGGTTCATTTATTAAACAGTAGTTAATGTATTAAAATGAACCATGAGCAATACATTTGTTACTGTTTTTGTTCATCTTTGTTAACATTAGTTAATACAAATCCAGCTGTTCATTGTTAGTTTATGTTAGTTCACAGTGCGTTAACTAATGTTAACAAGATTTTAATAAAGTATTTGTAAATGTTGAAATTAACATTAACAAAGATTAACAAATGCTGAAGAAGTATTGTTCATTCTTAGTTAATGTTAGATTAATCTTAGTTAAGAATTCGTCGCGGGGGGCGTTCCCGAGCCCCGCGACGATAGATTTGGATCAAGAACCCCGAGAGAACCTTACCTAGCGTGCAGAGTCTTTCTGTTTTCGAGTTATGAGTGAATTTGTACTTGGGGGGCGTGGCCCAACGTTATACTTTCGTATTTTAGCCTTCCTGTGACACAATTGTAAATAGTAATAAATAAAATAAATAAATGCAGTCCATAATACTCCAATAGATGAATTTGGACAAAATGTGATTGTAAATGTTAAAATAATGATTTAATAAAGTCTACATTTCAATTATATATAACAATATTAGGGAGTAGTATGATGAAATGACAGCAGGGGGCAGTAAAATACCACTTATTGGCTGTTATAGCCATCCAAAATGTTACAGCCATCCAATTTACACTATTATAGCCATTCAAATGAAGAAGTTCAACCTTTTCTGATAATTATTGATGTAGAGAGTCCAGAGAATTGTACTGCACCGGTTTTAAACATTAAGCTTTTATGATCATAGATGGAAAAGGCCATTTACAGCCAATACAGGCAATTTACCATAGGAAATGCATGGTTTTAAAGCTTTTCAAAAGTTATAGCGCCACCTATTGTCCGATCTCCATGAAACTTTGCATGCTTCTTCACCATGGTATGACACATATGCTCATCATTTTTTGTCAAGTTCTGAGTTTTTATTTATGATTTATAGGCTTTTGTGTGTATTTGACACGCCCCTTTTCTAAATTACCCTGTTATAGCCATACGAAAAATGCAAAAGTTCAACTTTTTTTCAATGATTATTGATCTAGAGAGTCCAGAGAATTGTCCTAGACTGGTCTGGTTCTGATCGGGCGAAAATCCAGGGACTAGTTCGCAAAAGTAGGTTTTTAACATATTCGTGAATATTTAATGAACGATTTGATTGACAGCAATGGTTCTAGAGGCAAAGTTGTTCAGCCTGAGGAGATCTATCAAATGATATGCATATTTTGGGGATGTGTGCAACACCACGTGATTACAGAGCCATAAAACTTGTTAGCGCCAACTAGTGGCCAATTTCTTTCAAAACTCTTACAGACCTCTTGGGCCATGAGTCAAACATGCCCATCGAGTTTCGTTCCGATTGGCCTCCGTTAACCTTGTCTAATAGGTGCTCAAATTCATTGGCCGATGGCGGCCATGTTTTTTGAGTTATGCCAATTTCCTCATACACATTCATGGCACCTTGGACCAAGACACTGCATACCAATTTTCAAGTCAATCGGACTAACGGTCAGGTGGTCATAGCCCTTTTTATGTTTATTTAATGTTATAGCGCCACCTAGTGTTAGATCGACGCGGTTTTTTTACTGTGACCTCAGACTGTCCTCATACACATGTCTCTTGAGATTGGTGAAGATATCTCATTTACTTCTCGAGTTATAGCCATTTTAGTAAAATAGGCTCCTCCCACAACGATCATTTTACTCCCCCTAGCGACCGTGAATCGAAAATTCAACTTTTTTTCAATGATTATTGATATTCAGACTTCAGACAACATGTATGCATTTGTTTGGTTTTGATCGGGCGAAAAACCAGGGACTAGTTCGCAAAAATAGGTTTTTGACAAAATTCAAAATGGCGGAAAAATTTGCATACCGGAAATGAAATCGGAGATATACGTTTTTTACGTCAGGCCTCCAGCTTTCCAATGATATAAGACACTTGAGTCTACGACATACGGTTTAGGAGTTATGAGCAGTTTCGCGCAATTGATTGCTGTAGCGCCACCTATAGGCCAATCGGGGTCATACTTTCTGAGGCTCTCCTCGATTTTTGTACTACCATCTGACAAAGTTTCAGATCTCCAGCCCTTACGGTTTGTTCTGCACGATGCGTTTTACGGCAGAAGAATAATAATAATTAAAGCTGCAAGCAGCATTTAGCGGTGTTCAAGCAGTTAAGGCCTTTAAGGCCGTTAAGCACAAAAGCATCAAAAGACATTAAGTTTTATGTAGCAAGCATTTAACCATTGACATCATAGATGGAATAGACCATGTTTTAGCATGATTTACCATAATATACCAAATTTAGTGTGATTTTTCATGATCTACCATGTTCCAGTATGATTTACCATGAATCTAGCATGATTTAACATAGTTTACCATGATTTACCATGTTATAGGATGATTTACCATGATATACCACATTCTAGAATGATTTACCAGGATTGTAGCATGATTTACCATGATTCATCACATTGCTAGCATGATTTGCCATGATACACCATGTAATAGTATTTTTTACTATGATTTACCATGTTTATATCGTGATTTACCATGATTTACCACATTGCTGCATTGATGTGAAGTGCCAATAAAAATGAAGTGATAAACTCTGACAAAAAATGATTGTGTTATAATAGTTAACATGGAAAAACTGGTTTGGTTAGTGCTTTGGTTAGTGCTTTGATTTATTGTTGAAAATCAAGTTTGTCAAAATGAGAGTGAGCCAATAAGTGGTCTTCTACTGCCCTCTGCTGGCCATTCTACTTATTAATAAAGTGTTTTCACAGGTGCTTTTCACACACACACACACACACACACACACAAAGTCATTATGAAAATATATTTTAATGGTCTATAAGCATTTAATGTCTTTGCAAGCTATTAATCAGATTATTCAGAATTTATTCAGAAACATGGGACTACACACACACACATTCTATTGTAGATTAAACTGTCTCATTCAGGGTTCACATTTGTCAATGTGACAATGAATTTTGACTAAATGTGATTGTAAATGTTAAAATAGTGATTATGTTAATTCTAAAAATGAATTATAGAACAATGATAGTCAGCATTATGACAAAATTACTATTTTAAACAGCAGGGGGCAGTAAAACACCACTTATTGGCTTAAAATGCCACTATATTCATATCATTTTCAACTTTTTAACTGTTATAGAGGCAAATTTGTCCGATCTGTCTAAAATGTGTCAAGCTTGTTGAGAGTGATATGTCCTGACCTTTTTTTAAGAAGATCTGAGCATTCATTGAAGAGATATAGGTTTTTGGGGACATTTGGTCAAGGCTACATATTGAAGTGACCCTATTATAGCCATCCAAATTAAGAAGTTATACCTTTTCTGATCATTATTGATCTAGAGAGTCCAGAGAATTGTACTGCACTGGTTTTAAACATTATGATATGAAAAGTATACGATCATAGATGGAAAAGACAATTTACAACAAATACAGGCAATTTACCATAGGAAATGTATGGTTTTAAAGCTTTTTAACAGTTATAGCGCCACCTATGGTCCGATCTCCATGAAACTTTGCATGCTTCCTCACCATGGTATGACACATATACTCATCAATTTTTGTCAAGTTCTGAGTTTTCATTTATGATTTATAGGCTTTTGAGTGTATTTTGACACGCCCCTTTTCTAAATGACCCTGTTACAGTGAACCAAAGGGCAAAGTTCAACTTTTTTTTGATAATTATTGATCTAGAGAGTCCAGAGAATTGTCCTAGACTGGTCTGGTTTTGATCGGGCGAAAAACCAGGGACTAGTTCGCAAAAGTAGGTTTTTAACATATTCGTGAATATTTAATGAACTATTTGATTGACAGCAATGGTTCTAGAGGCAAAGTTGTTCACCATGAGGAGATCTATCAAATGATATGCATTTTGGGGGGATGTGTGCAACACCACGTGATTACAGAGCCGTAAAACTCGTTAGCGCCAACTAGTGGCCGATTTCTTTCAAAACTCTTACAGACCTCTTAGGCCATGAGTCAAACATGCCCATCGAGTTTCGTTCCGATTGGCCTCCGTTAACCTCGTCTCATTGGGGCTCAAACTTCATTGGTCGATGGCGGCCATGTTTTTTGAGATACGCCAATGTCCTCATAGACATACATGGGGCCTTGGACCAAGACACTGCATACCAATTTTCAAGTCAATCGGACTAACGGTCAGTCCTTTATATGTTTTTTTCATGTTATAGCGCCACCTAGTGTTCGATCGTAACGATTTTTTTACTGTGACCTCAGATTGAAGTTATGCACACCTGCACCAAGTTTGGTGAACCTACCTAATTTACTTCTGGAGTTATAGCCATTTTAGTAAAATAGGCTCCTCCCACAACGTTCTTTTTGCGCCCCCTAGCGACCGAAAATCGAAATTTCAACTTTTTTTCGATTATAATTTATATTCAGACTCCACAGAACATTTGTGCACTGGTTTGGTTCCGATCGGGCGAAAAACCAGGGACTAGTTTGCAAAAGTCGTTTTTTGACAAAATTCAAAATGGCGGAAAATCTATCATGACGGAAATGAAATCGGAGATATACGTTTTTTAAGTCAGGAGTCCAGCTTTCCAATGATATAAGACACTTGAGTCTACGACTTACGGTCTAGGAGTTATGAGCAGTTTTGCGCAATTGGTTGCTATAGCGCCACCTATGGGCCAATCGGGCTCATAATTTGATAAGCTCTCCTCGATTTTTGTACTACCATCTGACAAAGTTTCAAGTCTCTAGCTCTTACAGTTTGGTCTGCACGATGCGTTTTACGGCAGAAGAATAATAATAATAATAATAATTAAAGCTGCTAGCAGCATTTAGCGGTGTTCAAGCAGTTAAGGCCTTTAAGGCCGTTAAGCACAAAAGCATCAAAAGACATTAAGTGTTATGTAGCAAGCATGATTTACCATGATATACTACATTTCAGTGTGATTTTTCATGATTTACCATGTTCCAGTATGATTTACCATGAATCTAACATGATTTTCCATAGTTTACCTTGATATACCATGTTATATGATGATTTACCATGATATAGCACATTCTAGAATAATTTACCAGGATTCTAGCATGATTTACCTTTTTACTATGATTTACCATGTTTCTGGCATTATTTACCATGATTTACCACGTTGATAGCAATTATATGAAGCATAAGAACAATTGAAGTGATAAACTCTGACAAAATATGAATGTGTTATAAGAGTAATTGTTATATAAGTGATTTTATAGTGTCTATATACAAAAAAAGACTATTAATAAGAAGAGTGGCCAGCAGAGGGCAGTAGAAGACCACTTATTGGCTCACTTTCATTTTCAACTACTTTGTTTCTCCAGTATTCTCCACTGAAGCAAACCATTTTTTTAATGTTAACTCCATAATGCATGCTTACACACACACACACACACACACACACACACACACAAACATTTTTGGGATATGTTATTGTGAAAATCAGTTTTAATGGTATATGAGCATTTCACATATTTCTTTGCAATGTAATAATATACAACTAATTAAAGAAAATGCTTTAAGCATTTGTTTGTTAGCCAATGCTGAAAGCTGATAAAAAAAGATAAAAAATGTTTAATGCTGCTGCTCCATCTAGTGGACAACATTGCTATTACAGCCTACGTATACAATAGGCCATGTTTTTCATATAATTTAATCTACACACGCTCATTCTGATGTAGATAGAGACATTTGGAACTTCAGGAGCCCATGTGACTCAATTGTCACTTCAATAGACGATTTTTGACTAAATGTTATTGTAAATGTTAAAATAGTGCATTTATAAAGTCTAAATATTAATTATAGTTGAGTAGTGTGACAAAATGACTTTTTTTAAACAGCAGGGGGCAGTAAAATACCACTTATTGGCTGTTAGCCTTTTTCAAGCTGTTATAGCTGTTCTTGACCTTTTTTTAAGAAGCTATGAGCATTTATTGAAAAGATATTGGCTTTCGCTCAAGGCTACATATTGAAGTGACCCTATTATAGTCATCCAAATGAAGAAGTTATACATATTCCTATAATTATTGTTCTAGAGAGTACAGAGCAATAGATGAATTTTGACAAAATGTGATTGTAAATGTTAAAATAATGATTTAATAAAGTCTAAATATCAATTATATATAAAAATATTAGAGAGTAGTATGATGAAATGACAGCAGGGGGCAGTAAAATACCACTTTTTGGCTGTTATAGCCATCCAAGCTGTTATAGCTGTTATAGCCATCCGATTTACACTCTATTATAGCCATCCAAATGAAGTAATTATACCTTTTCTGATAATTATTGATCTAGAGAGTCCAGATAATTGTACTGCACTGGTTTTAAACATTAAGATATGAAAATTATACGATCATAGATGGAAAAGACCATTTACAGCCAATACAGGCAATTTACCATAGGAAATGTATGGTTTTAAAACTTTTCAACAGTTATAGCGCCACCTATTGTCCGATCTCCATGAAACTTTGCATGCTTCTTCACCATGATATGACACATATGCTCATCAATTTTTGTGAAGTTCTGAGTTTTTATTTATGATTTATAGGCTTTTGAGTGTGTTTTGACACGCCCCTTTTTATAAATGATCCTGTTATAATGAACCAAATGGCAAATTTCAACTTTTTTTCAATAATTATTGATCTAGAGAGTCCAGAGAATTGTCCTAGACTGGTCTGGTTCCAATCGGGCGAAAAACCAGGGACTAGTTCGCAAACGTAGGTTTTTAACATATTCGTGAATATTTAATGAACGGTTTGATTGACAGCAATGGTTCTAGAGGCAAAGTTGTTCATCATGAGGAGATCTATCAAATGATATGCATTTTGTGGGGATGTGTGCAACACCACGTGATTACAGAGCCGTAAAACTCGTTAGCGCCAACTAGTGGCCTATTTCTTTCAAAACTCTTACAGACCTCTTGGGCCATGAGTCGAACATGCCCATTGAGTTTCGTTCCGATTGGCCTCCGTTAACCTCGTCTCACTGGTGCTCAAACTTCATTGGCCGATGGCGGCCATGTTTTTTGAGATACGCCAATATCCTTTTACACATACATGGGGCCTTGGACCAAGACACTGCATACCAATTTTCAGGTCAATCGGACTAACGGTCAGGTGGCCACACCCCGATTTATGTTTTTTTAATGTTATAGCGCCACCTAGTGTTAAATCGACGCGGTTTTTTTACTGTGACCCCACACTGTCCTCATACACATGTGTGGCAAGTTTGGTGAAGATATCTCATTTACTTCTCGAGTTATAGCCATTTTAGTAAAATAGGCTCCTCCCACAACGTTCATTTTGCACCCCCTAGCGAATGAAAATCGAAATTTCAACTTTTTTTCAATAATTATTGATATTCAGACTCCAGAGAACATTTCTACACTGGTTTGGTTCCGATCGGTCAAAAAACCAGGGACTAGTTCGCAAAAGTCGTTTTTTAACAAAATTCAAAATGGCGGAAAATCTATCATGGCGGAAATGAAATCGGAGATATACGTTTTTTAAGTTAGGAGTCCAGCTTTCCAATGATATAAGACACTTGAGTCTACGCCTTACGGTTTAGGAGTTATGAGCAGTTACGCGCAATTGATTGCTGTAGCGCCACCTATAGGCCAATCGGGGTCATACTCTCTGAACCTCTCCTCGATTTTTGTACTACCATCTGACAAAGTTTCAGAGCTCCAGCACTTACGGTTTGGGCTGCACGATGCGTTTTAGGGGAAAATAATAATAATAATAATAATAAAAATCAGTACAAATACAATAGGTTTTCAGCACTTCGTGCTTGAACACCTAATAATAAAAATCAGTACAATTACAATAGGTTTTCAGCACTTCGTGCTTGAACACCTAATAATTAAAGCTGCTAGCAGCATTTAGCGGTGTTCAAGCATTTTAGACAGTTAAGACAGTTAAGCTCAAAAGCATCAAAAGACATTAAGGTTTATGTAGCAAGCATTTAACCACTGACATCATAGATGGAATAGACCATGTTTTAGCATGATTTGCCATGATATACAACATTTCAGTGTGATTGTTAATGATTTACTATGTTACAGTATGATTTACCATAGTTTACTATGATATACCGAGTTCTAGTATGATTCACCATGGTTTACCCTATTCTTGCATGATTTACCACAATTGAACACATTCTAGTAGCTTATGATGTAATATGATTCTAGCATGCTTTATCATAGTTTACCTTGATTTGTCTTAGTTTACCTTGATTTACCATGTTATAGGATGATTTACCAGGATTGTAACATGCTTTACCATGATTAATCACATTGCTAGCATGATTTACCATGATACACCATGTAATAATATTATTTACTGTGATTTACCATGTTTCTATCGTGATTTACCATTATTTACCACGTTGCTAGCAATTATGTGAAGCTTCAGAACAGTAAAGTGAATTGAAAGACAAAATATGATTGTGTTATTATAGTAATTGTCACATAAGGTTATTTTTTAGTGTCTAAATATATGAATGCAAAAGCACATGTGAAAAGACTATTAATAAGTATAATGTCCAGCAGAGGGTAGTAGAAGACCACTTATTGCTATAGTACCACTTTTATTTTGAACTACTTGGTTTAATCAGTATTGTGCACTAAAGCAAACCAGTCTTTCAATGTGAATTCCATTGTGCATGCTTACACACACACACACACACACACACACACACACACACACACACACAATTTTGGGTTATGATATTGTGAAAATCTCTTTTTGTGGTCCTTAAGCATTTCAGATATTTATTTGTGATGTAAAAATATTAAACTTTCTAATAAATCATTACTTAATATTATATTATTTATTATAAATATTATTTCCAACATAATAAATATCTTTAAGCATTTGTTTGTTAGCTTTTGTTGTTTGTATAGATTTGGATCAAGATCCCCGAGAGGACCTTACCATCAAAATTTGAGCGCGCAGAGACTTTCCGTTTTCGAGTTATGAGTGTATTTGTACTTGGGGGGCGTGGCCCAATGTTTTACTTTCGTTTTGAGGCTTCCTGTGACAATTAATTATAGAGGCAAATTTTGTCTGATTTGTCTGAAATTTTTCAATGCTGTTCAGAGTGATATTACACATGTTCTTGACCTTTTTAAAAGAAGATCTGAGCATTCATTTAAGAGATCAGCATTTACAGCCAATACAGGCAATTTACCATAGGAAATGTATGGTTTTAAAGCTTTTTGATAGTTATAGCGCCAACTATGGTCCGATCTCCATGAAACTTTGCATGCTTCTTCACCATGTTATGACACATATGCTCACCAATTTTTGTGAAGTTCTGAGTTTTTATTTATGATTTATAGGCTTTTGTGTGTATTTGACACACCCCTTTTCTAAATGACTCTGTTATAGCCATACGAAAAATGCAAAAGTTCATGATTTACCACAATTGAACATATTCTAGTATGATTTAATATGATTCTAGCATGATTTACCATGTTATAGGATGATTTACCATGATATACCACATTCTAGAATAGGGTATCTGCACACTTCTTAAAGCAGCGCTCAGTAAGAATTCCGTTTTTGTCAAACAGCGACCCCTAGAGTCGCTGTGGAGCACTTGTACTGTCGTGAATAGCACTCACGCAGAGATGGCTCGCACTCACAGCCGGATCCCCTCCCCCTGTACACCGGTACCTGTTCAGTGGGATGGACGCTGTAACGAGTGGAAATAAGGTATGGCCCCTTTAAGAGCTGCGCGCGCCCAACACCACATGTATACGGCGCCGGGTTATTTCTGTTTGATGCTCATTTTATCAGAATTTTATCAGATCTGTTTTTTTGCCGTAAAGCAATTTGTTACCTCGCGAGACCTGATATCACACGATACTTCCTAACACTCAGGCCGGCGTCTCGCCGGCCCAAAGTTGCAAGGGTGGTTTTGCGGCTCACAGGCACCAGGGGGGTGCGAGACGACCACCATTCAACACGAAATCAGTAATATAAACATTACAATGACTCCAAAGCTGTTCGGTTAAGGTAAAAAAGTTACTTAGTTCACCTTTAAAGTCAAATTTAAGGCTTTTTAAGACCTTTTTAAGACCTGAAGAAATCAAAATTAATACCTTACATTAGGGGTGCGCAATATTTAAAAAAAAATGTCTCAATATTTTCAAAGTTTTGTTGATGATAATTAGATGATATTTTACTGATTGTGTTTGTGTACTGGTACCATGGCTGGTTTAGGCCTGTTGTTGACAGCTGACTCACGAAGATATTCATATTTTTCATATTCTATGCAGTGGTCAGTTCACAGCAGTGAAAGGAATTAACATTTTTTTATTAAAGGGCAATATTTGCAACCTTAAATTGAGTTCCAGGGGCATTTTCACCCATATATGGACTTTCTTTTTTTTTTTTTACTTAGAGGTATGCATCACCTTTTATGTCAAATTCTAACATTCAAATTAAATTATATTAGAATAATAACACAATACCACTGTTACCAGTTATATTAAATCATTAAATCAAAATCCATCTTTGCAGTGCAGAGGAGACACAGAAGCAGCATCAGAACTGGCATTAATATATTTATACTCCATTTACAATTGCATAAATAAAGCTATGATATATTCAATTCTTTCAATTATTAATTCAATATTTAAATATGAACTGATTTCTAATTGTAACATTTTAATTACAGGGTACTTTAAATGTGAAACTAAACCCGCCAGTAGGTGGCGGCAAGTCACTGTCTCAGGGAGTCATTCATACGAACGATTTGTTCAAACGGCTGATTCATTCAGGAACTGCAAGTGATTGTTCATTGAATCGTTAAAATGATTCGTTCAAAACGCGGATTTCAGTCAAGAAATCATCGCTGTCTTTTGCATTGAGACTCTGCTACGGTTTCATTTTGAAATTCTCGTCAGCGAAATAAAGGGAAAACAAACAATATTGACAATATGGTTTATAAAATGTAACAATGTTAATTTAACTGTTATAAAATAAATATCATATTTGCTATTGTGCACGGGAAAACAGCCCTCTTGCTGATGTAATATTGTATGATAACAACATATGATATATAAAATACAAAAACTTTATACGTCTATTAGGGAACATACCTATAACTGCACTGACACATCACGCAGTGAAAGCAAGCATGAGAGACAAATGCGATGTCAGCTCGCAGTGCGCCCTCGTACATAGTTAACGTTAAAGTAAAACAATGATTACAATATCATAATAGACAATACACATCGCACACCACTACGCACATAAAGAATGAACTGAAATTAACCAGCTTTCTTCTCCTCTCCTGCTGTTTCGCGTGCAGGAGACAGACGTAATGCTGGCGCGAATGTGACGCGAAATGTCACGTGAACGAGCAAATCCACAAAGAACGAATAGTAAATAAAAAAGTACGCTAATTAGATAGTTTTAATTTGGAAAACATTTAGATATGTCTAACTCAAATTGCCATTGAAAATTTAAGACCTTTCATAAGTCAAAATAAGACTTTTTAAGACTTTTTAAGGCCATAAATTTTTAAAATCTAATTTAAGACTTTTTAAGGACCCGCGGATACCCTGTAGAATGATTTACCGCAGGATTATAGCATGATTTGCCATGATACACCATGTAATAGTATTGTTTACAATGATTTACCATGTTTCTTCTTCAGAACCGGTGCCCAGTTAACCAATTCCCTGGAACCGTTAGTATGCCTGCTTAACGATTCCGCTTATCGGTTCCGCTCGTTGCAAATGTGTCATGACGTCACACACGAGCTGCGTTATTTTGATTCAGAACGCATCAAACATAACATCGAGGCAGAAGCGCTCGTCTGGTTATATTTCATGCAAAAAGACGACAATATATGAGGTGCCGTCTAGGGCTTAAATCAAACTTCATTCACGCACACAAATATGAAACACTTGCATATACACGTATACTAAGTAGTCAAACATACATGTATACTGCTGAATGCTCAAACAAATACATATGAAATGCACAACGACACACCTAAAGTCGCTCACGCATACATGCAAACTCTACACACACGAGATGCGCAAAACTCTCCAGGCACATACTCATCTGAGACGCGCGCGCGCACACACAACTTAAACTGGAATGTCACTGTTTCTGTCACTGCGACTTCACGAACGGGTGAACACGCGCACGCACACACACATCACTTTTGAAGTAAAATTGAGGATGCAGTGCATGTAATGCATCGAGATATCAAATTGAACTGAATCGATAACATGATAATCGTAATCGAACGGAACCGTGAGACCATTGTAGGTTCACACCCCTAATACTCTGTGCTGTGTCAGCGAGTTAATAATAATTAACAAACAAAATAAGTTATAAGTTCAATAAGTTAATACAAACAAACAAATTTGTACTTATTCCCTCACCCAATGAGAATCGATAAGAGAATCGATAAGGAATCGAATCGATAAGCAATATCGATAATGGAATCGGAATTGTTAAATTCTTATCAATTCCCATCCCTAATCAAGTGTGTCAAAATGAAAGTGAGCCAATAAGTGGTCTTCTACTGCCCTCTGCTGGTCACACAAGAGCTTTTCCATTCATATGTAGACGCTTACACACACACACACGGGATATGTTATTGTGAAAATCTCTTTTAATGGTGTATAAGCATGCATTTAACATATTTCTTTGTGATGTAATAATATAAAACTATATTAAAACTAATAAAAAAATAGCTTTAAGCGTTTGTTTGTTAGCCAATGCTGAAAGCTGATAAAAAAGATTTAAAATGTCGGTAACACTTTACAATAAGGTTCATTTATTAAACAGTAGTTAATGTATTAATTAACATGAACCATGAGCAATACATTTGTTACTGTTTTTGTTCATCTTTGTTAACATTAGTTAATACAAATCCAGCTGTTCATTGTTAGTTCATGTTAGTTCACAGTACACTAACTAATGTTAACAAGATTTTAATAAAGTATTTGTAAATGTTGAAATTAACATTAACAAAGATTAACAAATGCTGAAGGAGTATTGTTCATTCTTAGTTAATGTTAACTACATTAGTTAACATTAACTAAGAATTCGTCGCGGGGGGCGTTCCCGAGCCCCGCGACGATAGATTTGGATCAAGAACCCCGAGAGAACCTTACCTAGCGTGCAGAGACTTTCTGTTTTCGAGTTATGAGTGAATTTGTACTTGGGGGGCGTGGCCCAACGTTATACTTTCGTATTTTAGCCTTCCTGTGACACAATTGTAAATAGTAATAAATAAAATAAATAAATGCAGTCCATAATACTCCAATAGATGAATTTGGACAAAATGTGATTGTAAATGTTAATATAATGATTTAATAAAGTCTACATTTCAATTATATATAACAATATTAGGGAGTAGTATGATGAAATGACAGCAGGGGGCAGTAAAATACCACTTATTGGCTGTTATAGCCATCCAAAATGTTACAGCCATCCAATTTACACTATTATAGCCATTCAAATGAAGAAGTTCAACCTTTTCTGATAATTATTGATGTAGAGAGTCCAGAGAATTGTACTGCACCGGTTTTAAACATTAAGATTTTATGATCATAGATGGAAAAGGCCATTTACAGCCAATACAGGCAATTTACCATAGGAAATGCATGGTTTTAAAGCTTTTCAACAGTTATAGCGCCACCTATTGTCCGATCTCCATGAAACTTTGCATGCTTCTTCACCATGGTATGACACATATGCTCATCATTTTTTGTCAAGTTCTGAGTTTTTATTTATGATTTATAGGCTTTTGTGTGTATTTGACACGCCCCTTTTCTAAATGACCCTGTTATAGCCATACGAAAAATGCAAAAGTTCAACTTTTTTTCAATGATTATTGATCTAGAGAGTCCAGAGAATTGCCCTAGACTGGTCGGGTTCTGATCGGGCGAAAATCCAGGGACTAGTTCGCAAAAGTAGGTTTTTAACATATTCGTGAATATTTAATGAACGATTTGATTGACAGCAATGGTTCTAGAGGCAAAGTTGTTCAGGCTGAGGAGATCTATCAAATGATATGCATATTTTGGGGATGTGGGCAACACCACGTGATTACAGAGCCATAAAACTTGTTAGCGCCAACTAGTGGCCAATTTCTTTCAAAACTCTTACAGACCTCTTGGGCAATGAGTCAAACATGCCCATCGAGTTTCGTTCCGATTGGCCTCCGTTAACCTTGTCTAATAGGTGCTCAAATTCATTGGCCGATGGCAGCCATGTTTTTTGAGTTATGCCAATTTCCTCATACACATTCATGGCACCTTGGACCAAGACACTGCATACCAATTTTCAAGTCAATCGGACTAACGGTCAGGTTGTCATAGCCCTTTTTATGTTTATTTAATGTTATAGCGCCACCTAGTGTTAGATCGACGCGGTTTTTTTACTGTGACCTCAGACTGTCCTCATACACATGTCTCTTGAGATTGGTGAAGATGTCTCATTTACTTCTCGAGTTATAGCCATTTTAGTAAAATAGGCTCCTCCCACAACGATCATTTTACTCCCCCTAGCGACCGTGAATCGAAAATTCAACTTTTTTTCAATGATTATTGATATTCAGACTTCAGACAACATGTATGCATTTGTTTGGTTTTGATCGGGCGAAAAACCAGGGACTAGTTCGCAAAAATAGGTTTTTGACAAAATTCAAAATGGCGGAAAAATTTGCATACCGGAAATGAAATCGGAGATATACGTTTTTTACGTCAGGCCTCCAGCTTTCCAATGATATAAGACACTTGAGTCTACGACATACGGTTTAGGAGTTATGAGCAGTTTCGCGCAATTGATTGCTGTAGCGCCACCTATAGGCCAATCGGGGTCATACTTTCTGAGGCTCTCCTCGATTTTTGTACTACCATCTGACAAAGTTTCAGAGCTCCAGCCCTTACGGTTTGTTCTGCACGATGCGTTTTACGGCAGAAGAATAATAATAATAATAATAAAAATCAGTACAAATACAATAGGTTTTCAGCACTTCGTGCTTGAACACCTAATAATAAAAATCAGTACAAATACAATAGGTTTTCAGCACTTCGTGCTTGAACACCTAATTAAAGCTGCTAGCAGCATTTAGCGGTGTTCAAGCATTTAAGACAGTTAAGACAGTTAAGACAGTTAAGCTCAAAAGCATCAAAAGACATTAAGGTTTATGTTGCAAGCATTTAACCACTGACATCATAGATGGAATAGACCATGTTTTAGCATGATTTACCATGATATACAACATTTCAGTGTGATTGTTAATGATTTACTATGTTACAGTATGATTTACCATAGTTTACTATGATATACCGAGTTCTAGTATGATTCACCATGGTTTACCCTGTTCTTGCATGATTTACCACAATTGAACACATTCTAGTAGCCTATGATGTAATATGATTCTAGCATGCTTTATCATAGTTTACCTTGATTTGTCTTAGTTTACCTTGATTTACCATGTTATAGGATGATTTACCAGGATTGTAACATGCTTTACCATGATTAATCACATTGCTAGCATGATTTACCATGATACACCATGTAATAATATTATTTACTGTGATTTACCATGTTTCTATCGTGATTTACCATGATTTACCACGTTGCTAGCAATTATGTGAAGCTTCAGAACAGTAAAGTGAATTGAAAGACAAAATATGATTGTGTTATTATAGTAATTGTCACATAAGGTTATTTTTAGTGTCTAAATATATGAATGCAAAAGCACATGTGAAAAGACTATTAATAAGTATAATGTCCAGCAGAGGGTAGTAGAAGACCACTTATTGCTATAGTACCACTTTTATTTTGAACAACTTGGTTTAATCAGTATTGTGCACTAAAGCAAACCAGTCTTTCAATGTGAATTCCATTGTGCATGCTTACACACACACACACACACACACACACACACACACACACACACACACACACACAATTTTGGGTTATGATATTGTGAAAATCTCTTTTTGTGGTCCTTAAGCATTTCAGATATTTATTTGTGATGTAAAAATATTAAACTTTCTAATAAATCATTATTTATTATTATATTATTTATTATAAATATTATTTCCAACATAATAAATATCTTTAAGCATTTGTTTGTTAGCCATTGCTGAAAACTGGTTAAAAAGATTAAAAATATCTAATGCTTTTGCTCCCTCTAGTGGACAACAGCGGTTTTACAGCCTACATAAACGGTTGAAATGAATGACGGGAAATTCGTTTTTTTTTTTTTACTTATATCTCGGGAAGGAGAAAGTGAAAAAATCTGAAACTCAGAACTTAGATAGTGTTAGAGGAGCTCTGTTGATCAAGACCATCCCGGTGTTGCTGGGTGATTGGGGGCGGGAGTAATGTCCGTTTAAATGCATATCTTTGTGGGCTTATATCTCGGGAATGCCCAGGCCAAATCGCACCAAACTCGAATCGAAGCTAGATGAGGACGGGCCCTTTCCAACAAGGATCTAGATGGTCTGGATCAAGAGTTACAGCCGTTTCAAGTTGGGGTTCATCCATATCGTCCGCGACGATAGATTTGGATCAAGATCCCCGAGAGGACCTTACCATCAAAATTTGAGCGCGCAGAGACTTTCCGTTTTCGAGTTATGAGTGTATTTGTACTTGGGGGGCGTGGCCCAATGTTTTACTTTCGTTTTGAGGCTTCCTGTGACAATTAATTATAGAGGCAAATTTTGTCTGATTTGTCTGAAATTTTTCAATGCCGTTCAGAGTAATATTACACATGTTCTTGACCTTTTTAAAAGAAGATCTGAGCATTCATTTAAGAGATCAGCATTTACAGCCAATACAGGCAATTTACCATAGGAAATGTATGGTTTTAAAGCTTTTTAACAGTTATAGCGCCACCTATGGTCCGATCTCCATGAAACTTTGCATGCTTCCTCACCATGGTATGACACATATACTCATCAATTTTTGTCAAGTTCTGAGTTTTCATTTATGATTTATAGGCTTTTGAGTGTATTTTGACACGCCCCTTTTCTAAATGACCCTGTTACAGTGAACCAAAGGGCAAAGTTCAACTTTTTTTTGATAATTATTGATCTAGAGAGTCCAGAGAATTGTCCTAGACTGGTCTGGTTTTGATCGGGCGAAAAACCAGGGACTAGTTCGCAAAAGTAGGTTTTTAACATATTCGTGAATATTTAATGAACGATTTGATTGACAGCAATGGTTCTAGAGGCAAAGTTGTTCACCATGAGGAGATCTATCAAATGATATGCATTCTGGGGGGATGTGTGCAACACCACGTGATTACAGAGCCGTAAAACTCGTTAGCGCCAACTAGTGGCCGATTTCTTTCAAAACTCTTACAGACCTCTTAGGCCATGAGTCAAACATGCCCATCGAGTTTAGTTCTGATTGGCCTCCGTTAACCTCGTCTCATTGGGGCTCAAACTTCATTGGTCGATGGCGGCCATGTTTTTTGAGATACGCCAATGTCTTCATAGACTTATATGGGGCCTTGGACCAAGACACTGCATACCAATTTTCAAGTCAATCGGACTAACGGTCAGTCCTTTATATGTTTTTTTCATGTTATAGCGCCACCTAGTGTTCGATCGTCGCGATTTTTTTACTGTGACCTCAGATTGAAGTTATGCACACCTGTACCAAGTTTGGTGAACCTACCTAATTTACTTCTGGAGTTATAGCCATTTTAGTAAAATAGGCTCCTCCCACAACGTTCTTTTTGCGCCCCCTAGCGACCGAAAATCGAAATTTCAACTTTTTTTCGATTATAATTTATATTCAGACTCCACAGAACATTTGTGCACTGGTTTGGTTCCGATCGGGCGAAAAACCAGGGACTAGTTCGCAAAAGTCGTTTTTTGACAAAATTCAAAATGGCGGAAAATCTATCATGACGGAAATGAAATCGGAGATATACGTTTTTTAAGTCAGGAGTCCAGCTTTCCAATGATATAAGACACTTGAGTCTACGACTTACGGTCTAGGAGTTATGAGCAGTTTTGCGCAATTGGTTGCTATAGCGCCACCTATGGGCCAATCGGGCTCATAATTTGATAAGCTCTCCTCGATTTTTGTACTACCATCTGACAAAGTTTCAAGTCTCTAGCTCTTACTGTTTGGTCTGCACGATGCGTTTTACGGCAGAATAATAATAATAATAATAATAATAATAATAATAATAATAAAAATCAGTACAATTACAATAGGTTTTCAGCACTTCGTGCTTGAACACCTAATAATAATAATTAAAGCTGCTAGCAGCATTTAGCGGTGTTCAAGCATTTAAGACAGTTAAGACAGTTAAGCTCAAAAGCATCAAAAGACATTAAGGTTTATGTAGCAAGCATTTAACCACTGACATCATAGATGGAATAGACCATGTTTTAGCATGATTTGCCATGATATACAACATTTCAGTGTGATTGTTAATGATTTACTATGTTACAGTATGATTTACCATAGTTTACTATGATATACCGAGTTCTAGTATGATTCACCATGGTTTACCCTGTTCTTGCATGATTTACCACAATTGAACACATTCTAGTAGCCTATGATGTAATATGATTCTAGCATGCTTTATCATAGTTTATGCATTACCATGATTAATCACATTGCTAGCATGATTTACCATGATACACCATGTAATAATATTATTTACTGTGATTTACCATGTTTCTATCGTGATTTACCATGATTTACCACGTTGCTAGCAATTATGTGAAGCTTCAGAACAGTAAAGTGAATTGAAAGACAAAATATGATTGTGTTATTATAGTAATTGTCACATAAGGTTATTTTTTAGTGTCTAAATATATGAATGCAAAAGCACATGTGAAAAGACTATTAATAAGTATAATGTCCAGCAGAGGGTAGTAGAAGACCACTTATTGCTATAGTACCACTTTTATTTTGAACTACTTGGTTTAATCAGTATTGTGCACTAAAGCAAACCAGTCTTTCAATGTGAATTCCATTGTGCATGCTTACACACACACACACACACACACACACACACACACACAATTTTGGGTTATGATATTGTGAAAATCTCTTTTTGTGGTCCTTAAGCATTTCAGATATTTATTTGTGATGTAAAAATATTAAACTTTCTAATAAATCATTATTTAATATTATATTATTTATTATAAATATTATTTCCAACATAATAAATATCTTTAAGCATTTGTTTGTTAGCCATTGCTGAAAACTGGTTAAAAAGATTAAAAATTTCTAATGCTGTTGCTCCCTCTAGTGGACAACAGCGGTTTTACAGCCTACATAAACGGTTGAAATGAATGACGGGAAATTAGTTTTTTTTTTTACTTATATCTCGGGAAGGAGAAAGTGAAAAAATCTGAAACTCAGAACTTAGATAGTGTTAGAGGAGCTCTGTTGATCAAGACCATCCCGGTGTTGCTGGGTGATTGGGGGCGGGAGTAATGTCCGTTTAAATGCATATCTTTGTGGGCTTATATCTCGGGAATGCCCAGGCCAAATCGCACCAAACTCGAATCGAAGCTAGATGAGGACGGGCCCTTTCCAACAAGGATCTAGATGGTCTGGATCAAGAGTTACAGCCGTTTCAAGTTGGGGTTCTCACAGATTAGCGATCCGCGGGGGGGGGGGGGGGGGGGGGGGGGGGGGGGGGTGGGGGGGTGGGGGGGGTGGGTTAGGGTTGGCTTTTGTGTGTATTTGACACACCCCTTTTCTAAATGACTCTGTTATAGCCATACGAAAAATGCAAAGGTTCATGATTTACCACAATTGAACATATTCTAGTATGATTTAATATGATTCTAGCATGATTTACCATGTTATAGGATGATTTACCATGATATACCACATTCTAGAACAGGGTATCTGCACACTTCTTAAAGCAGCGCTCAGTAAGAATTCCGTTTTTGTCAAACAGCGACCCCTAGAGTCGCTGTGGAGCACTTGTACTGTCGTGAATAGCACTCACGCAGAGATGGCTCGCACTCACGGCCGGATCCCCTCCCCCTGCACACCGGTACCTGTTCAGTGGGATGGACGCTGTAACGAGTGGAAATAAGGTATGGCCCCTTTAAGAGCTGCGCGCGCCCAACACCACATGTATACGGCGCCGGGTTATTTCTGTTTGATGCTCATTTTATCAGAATTTTATCAGATCTGTTTTTTTTGCCGTAAAGCAATTTGTTACCTCGCGAGACCTGATATCACACGATACTTCCTAACACTCAGGCTCGCCGGCCCAAAGTTGCAAGGGTGGTTTTGCGGCTCACAGGCACCAGGGGGGTGCGAGACGACCACCATTCAACACGAAATCAGTAATATAAACATTACAATGACTCCAAAGCTGTTCAGTTAAGGTAAAAAAGTTACTTAGTTCACCTTTAAAGTCAAATTTAAGGCTTTTTAAGACCTTTTCAAGACCTGAAGAAATCTAAATTAATACCTTACATTAGGGGTGCACAATATTTAAAAAAAAATGTCTCAATATTTTCAAAGTTTTGTTGATGATAATTAGATGATATTTTACTGATTGTGTTTGTGTACTGGTACCATGGCTGGTTTAGGCCTGTTGTTGACAGCTGACTCACGAAGATATTCATATTTTTCATATTCTATGCAGTGGTCAGTTCACAGCAGTGAAAGGAATTAACATTTTTTTATTAAAGGGCAATATTTGCAACCTTAAATTGAGTTCCAGGGGCATTTTCACCCATATATGGACTTTCTTTTTTTTTTTTTTACTTAGAGGTATGCATCACCTTTTATGTCAAATTCTAACATTCAAATTAAATTATATTAGAATAATAACACAATACCACTGTTACCAGTTATATTAAATCATTAAATCAAAATCCATCTTTGCAGTGCAGAGGAGACACAGAAGCAGCATCAGAACTGGCATTAATATATTTATACTCCATTTACAATTGCATAAATAAAGCTATGATATATTCAATTCTTTCAATTATTAATTCAATATTTAAATATGAACTGATTTCTAATTGTAACATTTTAATTACAGGGTACTTTAAATGTGAAACTAAACCCGCCAGTAGGTGGCGGTTAGTCACTGTCTCAGGGAGTCATTCATTCAAACGATTTGTTCAAACGGCTGATTCATTCAGGAACTGCAAGTGATTGTTCATTGAATCGTTAAAATGATTCGTTCAAAACGCGGATTTCAGTCAAGAAATCATCGCTGTCTTTTGCATTGAGTCTCTGCTACGGTTTCATTTTGAAATTCTCGTCAGCGAAATAAAGGGAAAACAAACAATATTGACAATATTGTTTATAAAATGTAACAATGTTAATTTAACTGTTATAAAATAAATATCATATTTGCTATTGTGCACGGGAAAACAGCCCTCTTGCTGATGTAATATTGTATGATAACAACATATGATATATAAAATACAAAAACTTTATACGTCTATTAGGGAACATACCTATAACTGCACTGATACATCACGCAGTGAAAGCAAGCATGAGAGACAAATGCGATGTCAGCTCGCAGTGCGCCCTCGTACATAGTTAACGTTAAAGTAAAACAATGATTACAATATCATAATAGACAATACACATCGCACACCACTACGCACATAAAGAATGAACTTACAATTGAACTGAAATTAACCAGCTTTCTTCTCCTCTCCTGCTGTTTCGTGTGCAGGAGACAGACATATAATGCTGGCGCGAATGTGACGCGAAATGTCACGTGAACGAGCAAATCCACAAAGAACGAATAGTAAATAAAAAAGTACGCTAATTAGATAGTTTTAATTTGGAAAACATTTAGATATGTCTAACTCAAATTGCCATTGAAAATTTAAGACCTTTCATAAGTCAAAATAAGACTTTTTAAGACTTTTTAAGGCCATAAATTTTTAAAATCTAATTTAAGACTTTTTAAGACTTTTTAAGGACCCGCGGATACCCTGTAGAATGATTTACCGCAGGATTATAGCATGATTTGCCATGATACACCATGTAACAGTATTGTTTACAATGATTTACCATGTTTCTTCTTCAGAACCGGTGCCCAGTTAAGCAATTCCCTGGAACCGTTAGTATGCCTGCTTAACGATTCCGCTTATCGGTTCCGCTCGTTGCAAATGTGTCATGACGTCACACACGCGCTGCGTTATTTTGATTCAGAACGCATCAAACATAACATCGAGGCAGAAGCGCTCGTTTGGTTATATTTCACGCGAAAAGACGACAATATATGAGGTGCCGTCTAGGGCTTAAATCAAACTTCATTTACGCACACAAATATGAAACACTTGCATATACACGTATACTAAGTAGTCAAACATACATGTATACTGCTGAATGCTCAAACAAATACATATGAAATGCACAACGACACACCTAAAGTCGCTCACGCATACATGCAAACTCTACACACACGAGATGCGCAAAACTCTCCAGGCACATACTCATCTGAGACGCGCGCGCGCACACACAACTTAAACTGGAATGTCACTGTTTCTGTCACTGCGACTTCACGAACGGGTGAACACGCGCACGCACACACACGTCACTTTTGAAGTAAAATTGAGGATGCAGTGCATGTAGATGCATCGAGATATCAAATTGAACTGAATCGATAACATGATAATCGTAATCGAACCGAACCGTGAGACCATTGTAGGTTCACACCCCTAATACTCTGTGCTGTGTCAGCGAGTTAATAATAATTAACAAACAAAATAAGTTATAAGTTCAATAAGTTAATACAAACAAACAAATTTGTACTTATTCCCTCACCCAATGAGAATCGATAAGAGAATCGATAAGGAATCGAATCGATAAGCAATATCAATAATGGAATCGGAATTGTTAAATTCTTATCAATTCCCATCCCTAATCAAGTGTGTCAAAATGAAAGTGAGCCAATAAGTGGTCTTCTACTGCCCTCTGCTGGTCACACAAGTGCTTTTGCGTTCAAATGTAGACATATGCTTACACACACACACATGGGATATGTTATTGTGAAAAAGTCTTTTAATGGTGTATAAGCAATTATTTAACATATTTCTTTGTGATGTAATAATATAAAACTATATTAAAACTAATAAAAAAATAGCTTTAAGCGTTTGTTTGTTAGCCAATGCTGAAAGCTGATAAAAAAGATTAAAAATGTCGGTAACACTTTACAATAAGGTTCATTTATTAAACAGTAGTTAATGTATTAATTAACATGAACCATGAGCAATACATTTGTTACTGTTTTTGTTCATCTTTGTTAACATTAGTTAATACAAATCCAGCTGTTCATTGTTAGTTCATGTTAGTTCACAGTGCATTAACTAATGTTAACAAGATTTTAATAAAGTATTTGTAAATGTTGAAATTAACATTAACAAAGATTAACAAATGCTGAAGGAGTATTGTTCATTCTTAGTTAATGTTAACTACATTAGTTAACATTAACTAAGAATTCGTCGCGGGGGGCGTTCCCGAGCCCCGCGACGATAGATTTGGATCAAGAACCCCGAGAGAACCTTACCTAGCGTGCAGAGACTTTCTGTTTTCGAGTTATGAGTGAATTTGTACTTGGGGGGCGTGGCCCAACGTTATACTTTCGTATTTTAGCCTTCCTGTGACACAATTGTAAATAGTAATAAATAAAATAAATAAATGCAGTCCATAATACTCCAATAGATGAATTTGGACAAAATGTGATTGTAAATGTTAAAATAATGATTTAATAAAGTCTACATTTCAATTATATATAACAATATTAGGGAGTAGTATGATGAAATGACAGCAGGGGGCAGTAAAATACCACTTATTGGCTGGTATAGCCATCCAAAATGTTACAGCCATCCAATTTACACTATTATAGCCATTCAAATGAAGAAGTTCAACCTTTTCTGATAATTATTGATGTAGAGAGTCCAGAGAATTGTACTGCACCGGTTTTAAACATTAAGATTTTATGATCATAGATGGAAAAGGCCATTTACAGCCAATACAGGCAATTTACCATAGGAAATGCATGGTTTTAAAGCTTTTCAACAGTTATAGCGCCACCTATTGTCCGATCTCCATGAAACTTCGCATGCTTCTTCACCATGGTATGACACATATGCTCATCATTTTTTGTCAAGTTCTGAGTTTTTATTTATGATTTATAGGCTTTTGTGTGTATTTGACACGCCCCTTTTCTAAATTACCCTGTTATAGCCATACGAAAAATGCAAAAGTTCAACTTTTTTTCAATGATTATTGATCTAGAGAGTCCAGAGAATTGCCCTAGACTGGTCTGGTTCTGATCGGGCGAAAATCCAGGGACTAGTTCGCAAAAGTAGGTTTTTAACATATTCGTGAATATTTAATGAACGATTTGATTGACAGCAATAGTTCTAGAGGCAAAGTTGTTCAGCCTGAGGAGATCTATCAAATGATATGCATATTTTGGGGATGTGTGCAACACCACGTGATTACAGAGCCATAAAACTTGTTAGCGCCAACTAGTGGCCAATTTCTTTCAAAACTCTTACAGACCTCTTGGGCCATGAGTCAAACATGCCCATCGAGTTTCGTTCCGATTGGCCTCCGTTAACCTTGTCTAATAGGTGCTCAAATTCATTGGCCGATGGCGGCCATGTTTTTTGAGTTATGCCAATTTCCTCATACACATTCATGGCACCTTGGACCAAGACACTGCATACCAATTTTCAAGTCAATCGGACTAACGGTCAGGTGGTCATAGCCCTTTTTATGTTTATTTAATGTTATAGCGCCACCTAGTGTTAGATCGACGCGTTTTTTTTACTGTGACCTCAGACTGTCCTCATACACATGTCTCTTGAGATTGGTGAAGATATCTCATTTACTTCTCGAGTTATAGCCATTTTAGTAAAATAGGCTCCTCCCACAACGATCATTTTACTCCCCCTAGCGACCGTGAATCGAAAATTCAACTTTTTTTCAATGATTATTGATATTCAGACTTCAGACAACATGTATGCATTTGTTTGGTTTTGATCGGGCGAAAAACCAGGGACTAGTTCGCAAAAATAGGTTTTTGACAAAATTCAAAATGGCGGAAAAATTTGCATACCGGAAATGAAATCGGAGATATACGTTTTTTACGTCAGGCCTCCAGCTTTCCAATGATATAAGACACTTGAGTCTACGACATACGGTTTAGGAGTTATGAGCAGTTTCGCGCAATTGATTGCTGTAGCGCCACCTATAGGCCAATCGGGGTCATACTTTCTGAGGCTCTCCTCGATTTTTGTACTACCATCTGACAAAGTTTCAGAGCTCCAGCCCTTACGGTTTGTTCTGCACGATGCGTTTTACGGCAGAAGAATAATAATAATAATAATAATTAAAGCTGCAAGCAGCATTTAGCGGTGTTCAAGCAGTTAAGGCCTTTAAGGCCGTTAAGCACAAAAGCATCAAAAGACATTAAGTTTTATGTAGCAAGCATTTAACCATTGACATCATAGATGGAATAGACCATGTTTTAGCATGATTTACCATAATATACCAAATTTAGTGTGATTTTTCATGATCTACCATGTTCCAGTATGATTTACCATGAATCTAGCATGATTTAACATAGTTTACCATGATTTACCATGTTATAGGATGATTTACCATGATATACCACATTCTAGAATGATTTACCAGGATTGTAGCATGATTTACCATGATTCATCACATTGCTAGCATGATTTGCCATGATACACCATGTAATAGTATTTTTTACTATGATTTACCATGTTTATATCGTGATTTACCATGATTTACCACATTGCTGCATTGATGTGAAGTGCCAATAAAAATGAAGTGATAAACTCTGACAAAAAATGATTGTGTTATAATAGTTAACATGGAAAAACTGGTTTGCTTTAGTGCTTTGATTTACTGTTGAAAATCAAGTGTGTCAGAATGAGAGTGAGCCAATAAGTGGTCTTCTACTGCCCTCTGCTGGCCATTCTACTTATTAATAAAGTGTTTTCACAGGTGCTTTTCACACACACACACACACACACACACACAAAGTCATTATGAAAATATATTTTAATGGTCTATAAGCATTTAATGTCTTTGCAAGCTATTAATCAGATTATTCAGAATTTATTCAGAAACATGGGACTACACACACACACATTCAATTGTAGATTAAACTGTCTCATTCAGGGTTCACATTTGTCAATGTGACAATGAATTTTGACTAAATGTGATTGTAAATGTTAAAATAGTGATTATGTTAATTCTAAAAATGAATTATAGAACAATGATAGTCAGCATTATGACAAAATTACTATTTTAAACAGCAGGGGGCAGTAAAACACCACTTATTGGCTTAAAATGCCACTATATTCATATCATTTTCAACTTTTTAACTGTTATAGAGGCAAATTTTGTCCGATCAGTCTAAAATTTGTCAAGCTTGTTTAGAGTGATATGTCCTGACCTTTTTTTTAAGAAGATCTGAGCATTCATTGAAGAGATATAGATTTTTGGGGACATTTGGTCAAGGCTACATATTGAAGTGACCCTATTATAGCCATCCAAATTAAGAAGTTATACCTTTTCTGATCATTATTGATCTAGAGAGTCCAGAGAATTGTACTGCACTGGTTTTAAACATTATGATATGAAAAGTATACGATCATAGATGGAAAAGACAATTTACAGCCAATACAGGCAATTTACCATAGGAAATGTATGGTTTTAAAGCTTTTTAACAGTTATAGCGCCACCTATGGTCCGATCTCCATGAAACTTTGCATGCTTCCTCACCATGGTATGACACATATACTCATCAATTTTTGTCAAGTTCTGAGTTTTCATTTATGATTTATAGGCTTTTGAGTGTATTTTGACACGCCCCTTTTCTAAATGACCCTATTACAGTGAACCAAAGGGCAAAGTTCAACTTTTTTTTGATAATTATTGATCTAGAGAGTCCAGAGAATTGTCCTAGACTGGTCTGGTTTTGATCGGGCGAAAAACCAGGGACTAGTTCGCAAAAGTAGGTTTTTAACATATTCGTGAATATTTAATGAACGATTTGATTGACAGCAATGGTTCTAGAGGCAAAGTTGTTCACCATGAGGAGATCTATCAAATGATATGCATGTTGGGGGGATGTGTGCAACACCACGTGATTACAGAGCCGTAAAACTCGTTAGCGCCAACTAGTGGCCGATTTCTTTCAAAACTCTTACAGACCTCTTAGGCCATGAGTCAAACATGCCCATCGAGTTTCGTTCCGATTGGCCTCCGTTAACCTCGCCTCATTGGGGCTCAAACTTCATTGGTCGATGGCGGCCATGTTTTTTGAGATACGCCAATGTCCTCATAGACATACATGGGGCCTTGGACCAAGACACTGCATACCAATTTTCAAGTCAATCGGACTAACGGTCAGTCCTTTATAAGTTTTTTTCATGTTATAGCGCCACCTAGTGTTCGATCGTCGCGATTTTTTTACTGTGACCTCAGATTGAAGTTATGCACACCTGTACCAAGTTTGGTGAACCTACCTAATATACTTCTGGAGTTATAGCCATTTTAGTAAAATAGGCTCCTCCCACAACGTTCTTTTTGCGCCCCCTAGCGACCGAAAATCGAAATTTCAACTTTTTTTCGATTATAATTTATATTCAGACTCCACAGAACATTTGTGTACTGGTTTGGTTCCGATCGGGCGAAAAACCAGGGACTAGTTCGCAAAAGTCGTTTTTTGACAAAATTCAAAATGGCGGAAAATCTATCATGACGGAAATGAAATCGGAGATATACGTTTTTTAAGTCAGGAGTCCAGCTTTCCAATGATATAAGACACTTGAGTCTACGACTTACGGTCTAAGAGTTATGAGCAGTTTTGCGCAATTGGTTGCTATAGCGCCACCTATGGGCCAATCGGGCTCATAATTTGATAAGCTCTCCTCGATTTTTGTACTACCATCTGACAAAGTTTCAAGTCTCTAGCTCTTACGGTTTGGTCTGCACGATGCGTTTTACGGCAGAAGAATAATAATAATAATAATAATAATAATAATAATAAAAATCAGTACAATTACAATAGGTTTTCAGCACTTCGTGCTTGAACACCTAATAATTAAAGCTGCAAGCAGCATTTAGCGGTGTTCAAGCATTTAAGGCCGTTAAGCACAAAAGCATCAAAAGACATTAAGTTGTATATAGCAAGCATTTAACCACTGAGATCATAGGTAGAATAGACCATGTTTTAGCATGATTTACCATGATATACCACATTTCAGTGTGATTTTTCACTATTTACAATGTTCCAGTATGATTTACCATGAATCTAGCATAATTTACCATAGTTTACCATGATATACCAAGTTCTAGTATGATTCGCCATGATTTATCCTGTTCTAGCATGATTTACCACAATTGAACATATTCTAGTATGATTTAATATGATTCTAGCATGATTTACCATGTTATAGGATGATTTACCATGATATACCACATTCTAGAATGATTTACCGCAGGATTGTAGCATGATTTGCCATGATACACCATGTAATAGTATTGTTTACAATGATTTACCATGTTTCTATTGTGATTTACCATGATGCACCATATTGCTAGCATTAATGTGAAGTGTCAATAAAAATGAAGTGATAAACTTTGACAAAATATGATTGTGTTATAATAGTTAACATGGAAAAACTGGTTTGCTTTAGTGCAGAAAACTGGTGAAAATCAAGTGAGTCAAAATGAAAGTGAGCCAATAAGTGGTCTTCTACTGCCCTCTGCTGGCCACTGTACTTATTAAAAAAGTGTTTTCACAAGTGCTTTTGCATTCATATGTAGACATATGCTTACACACACACACACACACACACACACACACACACACACACACACACATGGGATATGTTATTGTGAAAATCTCTTTTAATTGTGTATAAGCATGCATTTCACATATTTCTTTGTGATGTAATAATATAAAACTATATTAAAACTAATAAAAAAATTGCTTTAAGCATTTGTTGAAAGCTGTTTGTTAGCCAATGCTGAAAGCCGATAAAAAAAGATTAAAAATGTTGGTAACACTCAACAATAAGTTTCATTTATTAAACATTATTTAATGTATTAATTAACATGAACTAACCATGAGCAATACATTTGTTACTGTTTTTGTTCCTCTTTGTTAACGTTAGTTAATACAAATCCAGCTGTTCATTGTTAGTTCAATGTTAGTTCACAGTGCATTAACTAATGTTAACAAGATTGTAATAAAGTATTTGTAAATGTTGTAAATGTTGGCGTTCCCGAGCCCCGCGGCGATAGCTTTGGATCAAGAACCCGAGAGAATCTTACCATCAGCGACTTTCTGTTTTCGAGTTATGAGTGAATTTGTACTTGGGGGGCGTGGCCCAATGTTATACTTTCGTTTTCAGCCTTCCTGTGACACAATTGTAAATAGTAATAAATAAATGTAGTCCATAATACTCCAATAGATACATTTTTACAAAATGTGATTGTAAATGTTGAAATAATGATTTTATAAAAGTCTAAATATGAATTATAAAACAACATTAGGGAGTAGTATGATGAAATGACAGCAGGGGGCAGTAAAATACCACTTATTGGCTGTTATAGCCATCCAAAATGTTAAAGCCATCCAATTTACACTATTATAGCCATTCAAATGAAGAAATTATACCTTTTCTGATAATTATTGATCTAGAGAGTCCAGATAATTGTACTGCACTGGTTTTAAACAGTAAGATATGAAAATTTTACGATCATAGATGGAAAAGACCATTTACAGCCAATACAGGCAATTTACCATAGGAAATGCATGGTTTTAAAGCTTTTCAACAGTTATAGCGCCACCTATTGTCCGATCTCCATGAAACTTTGCATGCTTCTTCACCATGGTATGACACATATGCTCATCAATTTTTGTCAAGTTCTGAGTTTTAATTTATGATTTATAGGCTTTTGAGTATATTTTGACACGCCCCTTTTCTAATTGACCCTATTATAGCCATACGAAAAATGCAAAAGTTCAACTTTTTTTTGATAATTATTGACCTAGACAGTCCAGAGAATTGTCCTAGACTGGTCTGGTTCCGATCGGGCGAAAAACCAGGGACTAGTTCGCAAAAGTAGGTTTTTAACATATTCGTGAATATTTAATGAACGGTTTGATTGACAGCAATGGTTCTAGAGGCAAAGTTGTTCAGCATGAGGAGATCTATCAAATGATATGCATATTGTGGGGATGTGTGCAACACCACGTGATTACAGAGCCGTAAAACTCGTTAGCGCCAACTAGTGGCCGATTTCTTTCAAAACTCTTACAGACCTCTTGGGCCATGAGTCAAACATGCCCATTGAGTTTCGCTCCGATTGGCCTCCGTTAACCTTGTCTAATAGGTGCTCAAATTCATTGGCCAATGGCGGCCATGTTTTTTGAGTTACGCCAATTTCCTCATACACATACATGGGGTCTTGGACCAAGACACTGCATACCAATTTTCAAGTCAATCGGACTAACGGTCAGGTGGTCATAGCCATTTTTATGTTTTTTTCATGTTATAGCGCCACCTAGAGTTCGATCGTCGCGATTTTTTTACTGTCACCTCAGATTGAACTCATTCACATGTCTACCAAGTTTGGTGAAGATATCTCATTTACTTCTTGAGTTATAGCCATTTTAGTAAAATAGGCTCCGCCCCAAATGTTCATTTTGCACCCCCTAGCAACTGTGAATCAAAATTTCAACTTTTTTTCAATAATTATTTATATTTAGACTCCAGAGAACATTTCTGCACTGGTTTGGTTCCGATCGGGTGAAAAACCAGGGACTAGTTAGCAAAAGTAGGTTTTGGACATAATCCAAAATGGCGGAACAATTTGCATACCGGAAATAAAACACCTGGGGGGGTTTTTGTTCGGCTTGACCCAAGGATTCCAATGATATAAGACACTTGAGGCTGGGTCAAAGGGTTGTTGAGATATAAGCAAAATAGTGCAATTTTTTTGTTTTTTGCGCTATAGCGCCACCTATTGGCCAATCGGGCTCATACTTTGATAACCTCTCCTCGATTTTTGTACTACCTTGTGCCAAAGTTTCAAGTCTCTAGCACTTACGGTTTGGGCTGCACGATGCGTTTTACAGGAGAAAAATAATAATAATTAAAGCTGCTAGCAGCATTTAGCGGTGTTCAAGCATTTAAGACAGTTAAGACAGTTAAGACAGTTAAGACAGTTAAGCTCAAAAGCATCAAAAGACATTAAGGTTTATGTAGCAAGCATTTAACCACTGACATCATAGATGGAATAGACCATGTTTTAGCATGATTTGCCATGATATACAACATTTCAGTGTGATTGTTAATGATTTACTATGTTACAGTATGATTTACCATAGTTTACTATGATATACCGAGTTCTAGTATGATTCACCATGGTTTACCCTGTTCTTGCATGATTTACCACAATTGAACACATTCTAGTAGCCTATGATGTAATATGATTCTAGCATGCTTTATCATAGTTTACCTTGATTTGTCTTAGTTTACCTTGATTTACCATGTTATAGGATGATTTACCAGGATTGTAACATGCTTTACCATTAATCACATTGCTAGCATGATTTACCATGATACACCATGTAATAATATTATTTACTGTGATTTACCATGTTTCTATCGTGATTTACCATGATTTACCACGTTGCTAGCAATTATGTGAAGCTTCAGAACAGTAAAGTGAATTGAAAGAAAATATGATTGTGTTATTATAGTAATTGTCACATAAGGTTATTTTTTAGTGTCTAAATATATGAATGCAAAAGCACATGTGAAAAGACTATTAATAAGTATAATGTCCAGCAGAGGGTAGTAGAAGACCACTTATTGCTATAGTACCACTTTTATTTTGAACAACTTGGTTTAATCAGTATTGTGCACTAAAGCAAACCAGTCTTTCAATGTGAATTCCATTGTGCATGCTTACACACACACACACACACACACACACAATTTTGGGTTATGATATTGTGAAAATCTCTTTTTGTGGTCCTTAAGCATTTCAGATATTTATTTGTGATGTAAAAATATTAAACTTTCTAATAAATCATTATTTAATATTATATTATTTATTATAAATATTATTTCCAACATAATAAATATCTTTAAGCATTTGTTTGTTAGCCATTGCTGAAAACTGGTTAAAAAGATTAAAAATATCTAATGGTGTTGCTCCCTCTAGTGGACAACAGCGGTTTTACAGCCTACATAAACGGTTGAAATGAATGACGGGAAATTCGTTTTTTTTTTACTTATATCTTGGGAAGGAGAAAGTGAAAAAATCTGAAACTCAGAACTTAGATAGTGTTAGAGGAGCTCTGTTGATCAAGACCATCCCGGTGTTGCTGGGTGATTGGGGGCGGGAGTAATGTCCGTTTAAATGCATATCTTTGTGGGCTTATATCTCGGGAATGCCCAGGCCAAAAGCCCCGTGACGATAGATTTGGATCAAGATCCCCGAGAGGACCTTACCATCAAAATTTGAGCGCGCAGAGACTTTCCGTTTTCGAGTTATGAGTGTATTTGTACTTGGGGGGCGTGGCCCAATGTTTTACTTTCGTTTTGAGGCTTCCTGTGACAATTAATTATAGAGGCAAATTTTGTCTGATTTGTCTGAAATGTTTCAATGCCGTTCAGAGTGATATTACACATGTTCTTGACCTTTTTAAAAGAAGGTCTGAGCATTCATTTAAGAGATCAGCATTTACAACCAATACAGGCAATTTACCATAGGAAATGTATGGTTTTAAAGCTTTTTGATAGTTATAGCGCCAACTATGGTCCGATCTCCATGAAACTTTGCATGCTTCTTCACCATGTTATGACACATATGCTCACCAATTTTTGTGAAGTTCTGAGTTTTTATTTATGATTTATAGGCTTTTGTGTGTATTTGACACACCCCTTTTCTAAATGACTCTGTTATAGCCATACGAAAAATGCAAAGGTTCATGATTTACCACAATTGAACATATTCTAGTATGATTTAATATGATTCAAGCATGATTTACCATGTTATAGGATGATTTACAATGATATACCACATTCTAGAACAGGGTATCTGCACACTTCTTAAAGCAGCGCTCAGTAAGAATTCCGTTTTTGTCAAACAGCGACCCCTAGAGTCGCTGTGGAGCACTTGTACTGTCGTGAATAGCACTCACGCAGAGATGGCTCGCACTCACGGCCGGATCCCCTCCCCCTGTACACCGGTACCTGTTCAGTGGGATGGACGCTGTAACGAGTGGAAATAAGGTATGGCCCCTTTAAGAGCTGCGCGCGCCCAACACCACATGTATACGGCGCCGGGTTATTTCTGTTTGATGCTCATTTTATCAGAATTTTATCAGATCTGTTTTTTTGCCGTAAAGCAATTTGTTACCTCGCGAGACCTGATATCACACGATACTTCCTAACACTCAGGCCGGCGGCTCGCCGGCCCGAAGTTGCAAGGGTGGTTTTGCGGCTCACAGGCACCAGGGGGGTGCGAGACGACCACCATTCAACACGAAATCAGTAACATAAAAATTACAATGACTCCAAAGCTGTTCGGTTAAGGTAAAAAAGTTACTTAGTTCACCTTTAAAGTCAAATTTAAGGCTTTTTAAGACCTTTTTAAGACCTGAAGAAATCAAAATTAATACCTTACATTAGGGGTGCGCAATATTTAAAAAAAAATGTCTCAATATTTTCAAAGTTTTGTTGATGATAATTAGATGATATTTTACTGATTGTGTTTGTGTACTGGTACCATGGCTGGTTTAGGCCTGTTGTTGACAGCTGACTCACGAAGATATTCATATTTTTCATATTCTATGCAGTGGTCAGTTCACAGCAGTGAAAGTAATTAACATTTTTTTATTAAAGGGCAATATTTGCAACCTTAAATTGAGTTCCAGGGGCATTTTCACCCATATATGGACTTTCTTTTTTTTTTTTTTACTTAGAGGTATGCATCACCTTTTATGTCAAATTCTAACATTAAAATTAAATTATATTAGAATAATAACACAATACCACTGTTACCAGTTATATTAAATCATTAAATCAAAATCCATCTTTGCAGTGCAGAGGAGACACAGAAGCAGCAACAGAACTGGCATTAATATATTTATACTCCATTTACAATTGCATAAATAAAGCTATGATATATTCAATTCTTTCAATTATTAATTCAATATTTAAATATGAACTGATTTCTAATTGTAACATTTTAATTACAGGGTACTTTAAATGTGAAACTAAACCCGCCAGTAGGTGGCGGCAAGTCACTGTCTCAGGGAGTAATTCATACAAACGATTTGTTCAAACGGCTGATTCATTCAGGAACTGCAAGTGATTGTTCATTGAATCGTTAAAATGATTCGTTCAAAACGCGGATTTCAGTCAAGAAATCATCGCTGTCTTTTGCATTGAGTCTCTGCTACGGTTTCATTTTGAAATTCTCGTCAGCGAAATAAAGGGAAAACAAACAATATTGACAATATTGTTTATAAAATGTAACAATGTTAATTTAACTGTTATAAAATAAATATCATATTTGCTATTGTGCACGGGAAAACAGCCCTCTTGCTGATGTAATATTGTATGATAACAACATATGATATATAAAATGCAAAAACTTTATACGTCTATTAGGGAACATACCTATAACTGCACTGACACATCACGCAGTGAAAGCAAGCATGAGAGACAAATGCGATGTCAGCTCGCAGTGCGCCCTCGTACATAGTTAACGTTAAAGTAAAACAATGATTACAATATCATAATAGACAATACACATCGCACACCACTACGCACATAAAGAATGAACTTACAATTGAACTGAAATTAACCAGCTTTCTTCTCCTCTCCTGCTGTTTCGTGTGCAGGAGACAGACATAATGCTGGCGCGAATTTGACGCGAAATGTCACGTGAACGAGCAAATCCACAAAGAACGAATAGTAAATAAAAAAGTACGCTAATTAGATAGTTTTAATTTGGAAAACATTTAGATATGTCTAACTCAAATTGCCATTGAAAATTTAAGACCTTTCATAAGTCAAAATAAGACTTTTTAAGACTTTTTAAGGCCATACATTTTTAAAATCTAATTTAAGACTTTTTAAGACTTTTTAAGGACCCGCGGATACCCTGTAGAATGATTTACCGCAGGATTATAGCATGATTTGCCATGATACACCATGTAATAGTATTGTTTACAATGATTTACCATGTTTCTTCTTCAGAACCGGTGCCCAGTTAACCAATTCCCTGGAACCGTTAGTATGCCTGCTTAACGATTCCGCTTATCGGTTCCGCTCGTTGCAAATGTGTCATGACGTCACACACGAGCTGCGTTATTTTGATTCAGAACGCATCAAACATAACATCGAGGCAGAAGCGCTCGTTTGGTTATATTTCACGCGAAAAGACGACAATATATGAGGTGCCGTCTAGGGCTTAAATCAAACTTCATTCACGCACACGAATATGAAACACTTGCATATACACGTATACTAAGTAGTCAAACATACATGTATACTGCTGAATGCTCAAACAAATACATATGAAATGCACAACGACACACCTTAAGTCGCTCACGCATACATGCAAACTCTACACACACGAGATGCGCAAAACTCTCCAGGCACATACTCATCTGAGACGCGCGCGCGCACACACAACTTAAACTGGAATGTCACTGTTTCTGTCACTGCGACTTCACGAACGGGTGAACACGCGCACGCACACACACATCACTTTTGAAGTAAAATTGAGGATGCAGTGCATGTAGATGCATCGAGATATCAAATTGAACTGAATCGATAACATGATAATCGTAATCGAACCGAACCGTGAGACCATTGTAGGTTCACACCCCTAATACTCTGTGCTGTGTCAGCGAGTTAATAATAATTAACAAACAAAATAAGTTATAAGTTCAATAAGTTAATACAAACAAACAAATTTGTACTTATTCCCTCACCCAATGAGAATCGATAAGATAATCGATAAGGAATCGAATCGATAAGCAATATCGATAATGGAATCGAAATCGTTAAATTCTTATCAATTCCCATCCCTAATCAAGTGTGTCAAAATGAAAGTGAGCCAATAAGTGGTCTTCTACTGCCCTCTGCTGGTCACACAAGAGCTTTTCCATTCATATGTAGACGCTTACACACACACACACGGGATATGTTATTGTGAAAATCTCTTTTAATGGTGTATAAGCATGCATTTAACATATTTCTTTGTGATGTAATAATATAAAACTATATTAAAACTAATAAAAAAATAGCTTTAAGCGTTTGTTTGTTAGCCAATGCTGAAAGCAGATAAAAAAGATTAAAAATGTCGGTAACACTTTACAATAAGGTTCATTTATTAAACAGTAGTTAATGTATTAATTAACATGAACCATGAGCAATACATTTGTTACTGTTTTTGTTCATCTTTGTTAACATTAGTTAATACAAATCCAGCTGTTCATTGTTAGTTCATGTTAGTTTACAGTGCATTAACTAATGTTAACAAGATTTTAATAAAGTATTTGTAAATGTTGAAATTAACATTAACAAAGATTAACAAATGCTGAAGGAGTATTGTTCATTCTTAGTTAATGTTAACTACATTAGTTAACATTAACTAAGAATTCGTCGCGGGGGGCGTTCCCAAGCCCCGCGACGATAGATTTGGATCAAGAACCCCGAGAGAACCTTACCTAGCGTGCAGAGACTTTCTGTTTTCAAGTTATGAGTGAATTTGTACTTGGGGGGCGTGGCCCAACGTTATACTTTCGTATTTTAGCCTTCCTGTGACACAATTGTAAATAGTAATAAATAAAATAAATAAATGCAGTCCATAATACTCCAATAGATGAATTTGGACAAAATGTGATTGTAAATGTTAAAATAATGATTTAATAAAGTCTACATTTCAATTATATATAACAATATTAGGGAGTAGTATGATGAAATGACAGCAGGGGGCAGTAAAATACCACTTATTGGCTGTTATAGCCATCCAAAATGTTACAGCCATCCAATTTACACTATTATAGCCATTCAAATGAAGAAGTTCAACCTTTTCTGATAATTATTGATGTAGAGAGTCCAGAGAATTGTACTGCACCGGTTTTAAACATTAAAATTTTATGATCATAGATGGAAAAGGCCATTTACAGCCAATACAGGCAATTTACCATAGGAAATGCATGGTTTTAAAGCTTTTCAACAGTTATAGCGCCACCTATTGTCCGATCTCCATGAAACTTTGCATGCTTCTTCACCATGGTATGACACATATGCTCATCATTTTTTTGTCAAGTTCTGAGTTTTTATTTATGATTTATAGGCTTTTGTGTGTATTTGACACGCCCCTTTTCTAAATTACCCTGTTATAGCCATACGAAAAATGCAAAAGTTCAACTTTTTTTCAATGATTATTGATCTAGAGAGTCCAGAGAATTGCCCTAGACTGGTCTGGTTTTGATCGGGCGAAAATCCAGGGACTAGTTCGCAAAAGTAGGTTTTTAACATATTCGTGAATATTTAATGAACGATTTGATTGACAGCAATGGTTCTAGAGGCAAAGTTGTTCAGCCTGAGGAGATCTATCAAATGATATGCATATTTTGGGGATGTGTGCAACACCACGTGATTACAGAGCCATAAAACTTGTTAGCGCCAACTAGTGGCCAATTTCTTTCAAAACTCTTACAGACCTCTTGGGCCATGAGTCAAACATGCCCATCGAGTTTCGTTCCGATTGGCCTCCGTTAACCTTGTCTAATAGGTGCTCAAATTCATTGGCCGATGGCGGCCATGTTTTTTGAGTTATGCCAATTTCCTCATACACATTCATGGCACCTTGGACCAAGACACTGCATACCAATTTTCAAGTCAATCGGACTAACGGTCAGGTGGTCATAGCCCTTTTTATGTTTATTTAATGTTATAGCGCCACCTAGAGTTAGATCGACGCGGTTTTTTTACTGTGACCTCAGACTGTCCTCATACACATGTCTCTTGAGATTGGTGAAGATATCTCATTTACTTCTCGAGTTATAGCCATTTTAGTAAAATAGGCTCCTCCCACAACGATCATTTTACTCCCCCTAGCGACCGTGAATCGAAAATTCAACTTTTTTTCAATGATTATTGATATTCAGACTTCAGACAACATGTATGCATTTGTTTGGTTTTGATCGGGCGAAAAACCAGGGACTAGTTCGCAAAAATAGGTTTTTGACAAAATTCAAAATGGCGGAAAAATTTGCATACCGGAAATGAAATCGGAGATATATGTTTTTTACGTCAGGCCTCCAGCTTTCCAATGATATAAGACACTTGAGTCTACGACATACGGTTTAGGAGTTATGAGCAGTTTCGCGCAATTGATTGCTGTAGCGCCACCTATGGGCCAATCGGGGTCATACTTTCTGAGGCTCTCCTCGATTTTTGTACTACCATCTGACAAAGTTTCAGAGCTCCAGCCCTTACGGTTTGTTCTGCACGATGCGTTTTACGGCAGAAGAATAATAATAATAATAATAATAAAAATCAGTACAAATACAATAGGTTTTCAGCACTTCGTGCTTGAACACCTAATTAAAGCTGCTAGCAGCATTTAGCGGTGTTCAAGCAGTTAAGGCCTTTAAGGCCGTTAAGCACAAAAACATCAAAAGACATTAAGTTTTATGTAGCAAGCATTTAAACATTGACATCATAGATGGAATAGACCATGTTTTAGCATGATTTACCATGATATACCAAATTTAGTGTGATTTTTCATGATCTACAATGTTCCAGTATGATTTACCATGAATCTAGCATGATTTACCACAGTTTACCATGATTTCCCATGTTATAGGATGATTTACCATGATATACCACATTCTAGAATGATTTACCAGGATTGTAGCATGATTTACCATGATTCATCACATTGCTAGCATGATTTGCCATGATCCACCATGTAATAGTATTTTTTACTATGATTTACCATGTTTCTATCGTGATTTACCATGATTTACCACATTGCTGCATTGATGTGAAGGGCCAATAAAAATGAAGTGATAAACTCTGACAAAAAATGATTGTGTTATAATAGTTAACATGGAAAAACTGGTTTGCTTTAGTGCTTTGATTTACTGTTGAAAATCAAGTGTGTCAAAATGAGAGTGAGCCAATAAGTGGTCTTCTACTGCCCTCTGCTGGCCATTCTACTTATTAATAAAGTGTTTTCACGGGTGCTTTTGCACTCATATGTAGACATTTGATCACACACACACACACACACACACACACACACACACACACACACACACACACAAAGTCATTATATAAATATATTTTAATGGTCTATAAGCATTTAATGTCTTTGCAAGCTATTAATCAGATTATTCAGCATTTATTCAGAAACCTAGGACTACACACACACACATTCTGTTGGAGATACAGATATTTGAACTATGTGATGGAAAAAAGAAATGTTTACTGCAATTGTCCTTCAGGATTCATATTTCTCAATGCACTACAATAGTCAGTTTACCATGGTTTGTCTTAGTTTACCTTGATGTTACCTTGTTGTGACCGAATGTTACACAATAATTTATCATGATATACCACATTCTAGAATGATTCAGCAGGATTGTAGCATGATTTACTATGATTTACCACGTTGTTAGCAATTATGTGAAGTTTCAGAACAGTAAAGTGAATTGAAAGACAAAATATGATTGTGTTATTATAGTAATTGTCACATAAGGTTATTTTTTAGTGTCTGAATATATGAATGCAAAAGCACATGTGAAAAGACTATTAATAAGTATAATGTCCAGCAGAGGGTAGTAGAAGACCACTTATTGCTATAGTACCACTTTTATTTTGAACTACTTGGTTTAATCAGTATCAGGGTTTCCGTGGGGTCATAAAAAGTCATAAAACGTCTTAAATTTAATAATAAGAATTTTAGGCCATAAAAACGTCCGGTTTTTCCATACAAGGTCATAAATTACATTTAGCCACGTCTTAAATTGATATGCTCATTCATTCATTATCGCGATATAATGTTTTCTCTATAAAACGATATCAAGAGTTCGATAAATGTTAGATCATGTTTATGCGCCAAAAGCGGAACGAAACTCATTTGAACCGCGCACGCCTCACGGAGCGTTTATCCGCTCGGCTCAAAGTCCAAGCGGCAGCGTAGCGCGATCAAGCTCACTAGAGCAGACGCGTTCTTTTACTGTCTATGGTTAACTTTGATCAGTCTCGATCACGAGATCCAGTGAGAAGCACTTGAATTCAGCGAAGAACACAAATGTCTCAGTGATTTAAACCAGTTTAAAGGCAGATGAAACAGAGCTGACGAACAGGAGAAACACTGTGCGCAACTATACAGTCAGAAAGCTTTTCCATCTACACATTTACATCCTTTACCATGGTTTTACTGTAACGTTAGCCTAGTAATATTAACTGCACCATGAAATGTGGGATACATATTGAATTGTATTATATTATTAATGTAGACAATGTATTAAAGGACTAATGGAATATAATTACAGTATTTATGTATTTAGGCTATAGCCTACTGTTTTTCATACATTTCATAAAGATACGTGCCATCAAAGTCAGGCAACACAAACCTGTTTCAAGACTTGAAACAATATCCCCCATTAGCACATGCAGAAACTAAGAAATTAATTTTGAAATAAAGATATTATTTTTGTTAAGGAAAAAATACAAATGTTTGAATGTTCTACCTCAGATTTGTGAAATGTTCACCTGTTTGGCAAGTGTTTGTCATGATATGTTTTGACAATAAAGAGTAGTTTAAAACCACAATTAACGCTCTAGTTTCTATCAAATGATATGCATTTTGTGGGGTTGTGTGCAACACCACGTGATTACAGAGCCGTAAAACTAAAAGTTAAAACTAACTTTCAGTTGGGAACAAAAATCTGCCTTCAAAGTTCAAAGAAATAAAGAATTGACATTTATCGTCATAATTATCGATATTGACTGATATATTATCGTGATAAGTGTTGTGTTGTTCCTGTGTTATTGATACTTAGGAAAAGGGAGCCTTCAGTTTGTTACTCTTAAGAAAATGGAACCTTTAAATAATTAAACTTATTACTTTTAATGAAAGTCAATAAAAAAAAGACTTTTGAAAGGAAGTTATTTTTCGTAATTCGAGTAGGTCATAAATTTAAATCATATTGGTCATAAAAAGGTCTTAAAAGGTCTTAAATTTGACTGACTAAACCCTGCAGAAACCCTGAGTATTGTGCACTAAAGCAAACCAGTCTTTCAATGTGAATACCATTATGCATGCTTACACACACACAAACACACACACCCTACACACACACACACACACAATTGTGGGTTATGATATTGTGAAAATCTCTTTTTGTGGTCCTTAAGCATTTCAGATATTTATTTGTGATGTAAAAATATTAAACTTTCTAATAAATCATTATTTAATATTATATTATAAGCATTTGTTTGTTAGCCATTGCTGAAAACTGGTTAAAAAAGATTAAAAATATCTAATGCTGTTGCTCCCTCTACTGGACAACAGCGGTTTTACAGCCTACATAAACGGTTGAAATGAATGACAGGAAATTCGTTTTTTTTTTTACTTATATCTCGGGAACGAGAAAGTGAAAAAATCTGAAACTCAGAACTTAGATAGGGTTATAGGTGCCCTCTTGAACAAGACCATCCCCGTGTTGCTGAGTGATTGCTGTCGGGAGTAATGTCTGTTGAAATGCATATCTTTGTGGGCTTATATCTCGGGAATGCCTGGGTCAAATCGCACCATACTCGGATCGAAGCTAGATGAGGACGGGCCCTTTCCAACAAGGTCTCCCACAAGGATATAGGTGGTCTAGGTCGGGAGTTACAGCCGTTTCAATTCGGGAGTCTCACGGATTAGCTATCCGCGGGGGGGAGGGGGGCGGGGGGGCGTTCCCGTGCCCCGAGACGATAGATTTCGATCAAGAGCACCGAGAGGACCTTACCATCAAAATTTGAGCGTGCAGCGACTTTCTGTTTTCGAGTTATGAGTGAATTTGTACTTGGGGGGCGTGGCCCAACGTTATACTTTCGTTTTCAGCCTTCCTGTGACACAATTGTAAATAGTAATAAATAAAATAAATAAATGCAGTCCATAATACTCCAATATATGCATTTTTTACAAAATGTGATTGTAAATGTTGAAATAATGATTTTATTTTAAGTCTAAATATGAACTATAACAATATTAGGGAGTAGTATGATGAAATGACAGCAGGGGGCAGTAAAATACCACTTATTGGCTGTTAAAGCCATCCAAATAAGGGGTGGTGATGGCGCAGTGGATAAGAAACATGCCTTTGGTGTGAGTGACCCGGGTTCGAATCCACCAATGTGTCCCTGAGCAAGACACTTAACCCCTAGTTGCTCCAGAGGCGTGCGACCTCTGACATATATAGCAATTGTAAGTCGCTTTGGATAAAAGCGTCAGCTAAATGAATAAATGTAAATGTAAATGTAAATGCAAATAAAAAAATTATACCTTTTCTGATAATTATTGATCTAGAGAGTCCAGATAATTGTACTGCACTGGTTTTATATAAAATTATACGATCATAGATGGAAAAGACCATTTACAGCCAATACAGGCAATTTACCATAGGAAATGTATGGTTTTAAAGCTTTTTAACAGTTATAGCGCCACATATGGTCCGATCTCCATGAAACTTTGCATGCTTCTTTACCATGGTATGACACATATGCTCATCAATTTTTGTCAAGTTCTGAGTTTTTATTTATGATTTATAGGCTTTTGAGTGTATTTGGACACGCCCCTTTTCTAAATGACCCTATTATAGCCATACGAAAAATGCAAAAGTTCAACTTTTTTTCAATAATTATTGATCTAGAGAGTCCAGAGAATTGACCTAGACTGGTCTGGTTCCGATCGGGCGAAAAACCAGGGACTAGTTCGCAAAAGTAGGTTTTTAACATATTCATGAATATTTAATGAACGATTTAATTGACAGCAATGGTTCTAGAGGCAAAGTTGTTTAGCATGAGGAGATCTATCACATGATATGCATATTGTGGGGATGTGTGCAACACCACGTGATTACAGAGCCGTAAAACTCGTTAGCGCCAACTAGTGGCCGATTTCTTTCAAAACTCTTACAGACCTCTTGGGCCATGAGTTGAACATGCCCATCGAGTTTCGTTCCGATCGGCCTTCGTTAACCTCGTCTAATAGGTGCTCAAATTCATTGGCCAATGGCGGCCATGTTTTTTGAGTTACGCCAATTTCCTCATACACATACATGGGGCCTTGGAGCAAGACACTGCATACCAATTTTCAAGTCAATCGGACTAACGGTCAGGTGGTCATAGCCCTTTTTATGTTTTTTTTATGTTATAGCGCCACCTAGTGTTCGATCGTCGCGATCTTTTTACTGTGACCTCAAACTGTCCTCATACACATGTCTCTTGAGTTTGGTGAAGATATCTCATTTACTTTTCGAGTTATAGCCATTTTAGTAAAATAGGCTCCTCCCACAACGATCATTTTACTCCCCCTAGCGACCGGAAATCGAAAATTCAACTTTTTTTCGATAACGATTGATAATCAGACTCCAGAGAACATGTATGCATTTGTTTGGTTCCGATCGGGCGAAAAACCAGGGACTAGTTCGCAAAAGTCGTTTTTTGACAAAATTCAAAATGGCGGAAAATCTATCATGACGGAAATGAAATCGGAGATATACGTTTTTTAAGTCAGGAGTCCAGCTTTCCAATGATATAAGACACTTGAGTCTACGACTTACGGTCTAGGAGTTATGAGCAGTTTTGCGCAATTGGTTGCTATAGCGCCACCTATGGGCCAATCGGGCTCATAATTTGATAAGCTCTCCTCGATTTTTGTACTACCATCTGACAAAGTTTCAAGTCTCTAGCTCTTACGGTTTGGTCTGCACGATGCGTTTTACGGCAGAAGAATAATAATAATAATAATAATAATAATTAAAGCTGCAAGCAGCATTTAGCGGTGTTCAAGCATTTAAGGCCTTTAAGGCCCTTAAGCACAAAAGCATCAAAAGACATTAAGTTGTATGTAGCAAGCATTTAACCACTGAGAATAGACCATGTTTTAGCATGATTTACCATGATATACCCCATTTCAGTGTGATTTTTCATTATTACAATGTTCCAGTATGATTTACCATGAATCTAGCATGATTTACCATAGTTTACCATGATATGCCAAGTTCTAGTATGATTCACCATGATTTATCCTGTTCTAGCATGATTTACCACAATTGAACATATTCTAGTATGATTTAATATGATTGTAGCATGATTTACCATGTTATAGGATGATTTACCATGATATACCACATTCTAGAATGATTTACCGCAGGATTGTAGCATGATTTGCCATGATACACCATGTAATAGTATTGTTTACAATGATTTACCATGTTTCTATCGTGATTTACCATGATGCACCATATTGCTAGCATTAATGTGAAGTGTCAATAAAAATGAAGTGATAAACTTTGACAAAATATAATTGTGTTATAATAGTTCACATGGAAAAACTGGTTTGCTTTAGTGCAGAATACTGGTGAAAATCAAGTGTGTCACAATGAAAGTGAGCCAATAAGTGGTCTTCTACTGCCCTCTGCTGGTCACTCTACTTATTAATAAAGTGTTTTCACAAGTGCTTTTGCATTCATATGTAGACATATGCTTACACACACACACACACACACACACACACACATGGGATATGTTATTGTGAAAATCTCTTTTAATGGTGTATAAGCATGCATTTAACATATTTCTTTGTGATGTAATAATATAAAACTATATTAAAACTAATTAAAAAAATAGCTTAAAGCGTTTGTTTGTTAGCCAATGCTGAAAGCTGATAAAAAAGATTAAAAATGTCGGTAACACTTTACAATAAGGTTCATTTATTAAACATTAGTTAATGTATTAATTAACATGAACTAACCATGAGCAATACATTTGTTACTGTTTTTGTTCATCTTTGTTAACACTAGAACGGCCACGACGGTCATTTTGACCGTTTTGAATTTTATATCTGCAATAACTTTGTTGAAAAAATAAATAAAATCCTGCTGGTACCCGACTTTTCCTAAAAGTGTCTGTATTTTCATTTAAAATGTTTTTAATATAAATTACACATAAGGCAAACAAACAAATGAACATATTTACCTATTTCGGCCATAGACGGTCATATTGACCGCACTGAATTTCGCGGTATTCTTTTGTTACATTTCTCGCGGTTGACCTTTGTCTATTAGGAAATAATCAGAAGATTCAATTGCAAAATGACAGATATGTTTATTGAGAGCTGGTCAGATGCTGGGAGAGTGAAGGTGTGCAAATGTCCGGTATGAAGCCCTTGGCAGCACAGGGACGCTGGAGTGAGTGCTGAACCAGGAGTGCTGAACACGGGATGACACACGGAAAACGGATACAGGCAGGGAACAAACACGCAGGAAAAATCCACAACGATCTGACAAAGGGCCTTTCTCAATCTGTGTTCTTGTCTGTACTTGTGTCCTTGTGTTCTTGTGAAACGTCATCTTTTGTGGCCCAAGTACTGTCCCAATACACAAGTTTGCATTTTGGCAAGAACAGTTAAAAATCCCGGATGTGTTCTTGACACGCCCATTTTACCGAGGATGCATCGGTTGGTAACTTGTGTGAACTTGACGGCAGAAATATCCCAGCATTCAATTCGGCATTCGAGGAAGGAGAGGCAGGTCAATACAGTATCTCGTTTTTCTACAATTACGTACACTATTTCATCACTAAATTCACTTCTGAGAACATTTGATGCGAGAAATCAACTGTGTAGATTTCAAATATTGGCACTTTTACGAAAATGTATGGCTAATCGAAAATGTGCTCAAACGTTTTCGGAAGTGAGAATCTCCATAAGCGCCTGCGGGTGTAACGTTAGCTATCGAGCCAACCGGCCAGTTTGCTCACAGACTCGTTTTACCCCACAGCCAAGAGACCATTGCAGCCTGGCTGTTATCGTCAATAATTCTCGTTATGTTTGGGTACTGCAGACGGTGTCTGTGCGGGGGAATTATTGCGCAATACCAGCAAGAACACATCGTCTCAAACTGTCAGCAGCGTTCTGTGTGCTCGTCACCTTGTGAGTTCATTCTTCCAAGAACAACTAGCAAGAGCGTTCTCCCCAAGAACACAAGTCCGTTCTTTGCATTCTTGGTTTTGAGAAACACCCAAAGACTAGGCGAGAACAGTAACACTGAAAAGGGTCGAATCGCTGATCAGTTGCAGCTGGCGCGTTGATCAGAGCGCACGTGCTGATCAGCTGCATTGATCAGCGACCACGCACACACACACACACACACAACAAGACGAGAAAGGAGACAGCGAATTCATAAACCGTGACATTGTCTCTCTCACTGTCAAAAGAATATCTAAATAAGATACTTTTAGTTGTTATTATCTTGTTCTGAGTTATGTTGAAGGGATATGGAAATATAGCTCTGTTGTGAATAGGCCCTATGCGATAATTACGGGCTACTGATATTATTATTTATAAATGTATAATTAAACTTTTTAAAATGTACAGTTTGGTGTTGTTTTGTTTTTAAAAGATATCTTAATACAACAAATGCATTAATCTCTCAATTGGGTATTTATCAATAAAGATATAGAGTTTGCAATCTAACGGTCAAAATGACCGCTTGTGGCAGTTCTAGTAGTTATGGAATTCTGGCACTTCTAGTGTTAACGTTAGTTAATACAAATCCAGCTGTTCATTGTTAGTTCAGGCAAAGAACGTATATTGACAAGAAGTGAAAGCCAATAGAACGTTCCATTGCAACATCAGCGCCCAGCAGCAGCCCTACGCGTCCGCCATTTTGGGGTGAAAGCGACTCGGCAGTCATATATTGTACATATATTTAGTCCAGTGCAGAGGTCATTTTTAGGTTGAAATAATTAGGTGATTATTTTAATTCACAACAGTTAACGTTATATCCGTTAAAAGAAGTTGCTACTAGGCTTTTCCCCCACATTACTTGAGACAGGGAAGTTCAAGGATTTAATTAATTATATTAATCTCTACATTAAGTGTGACAGGTAAGAAGAATAAAGTGATGTAAGTTCATAAAGTTATAACGTTAGACCGTTTCCCAGGAGGTACACATAACCTTACATACAAAAATAAGTTCAATGAAATAAACGAATTCAGCAAATAAATGTAATTGTACTAAAATGTAAATGTTGGACAATACATATATAACAGCAATAGAATAGCTTTACACTACAGCAAACTGTTTTTTTGCAGTACTATTTTATATTAATTTTCTTCTTCAGAACCGGTGCCCAGTTAACCAATTCCCTGGAACCGTTAGTATGCCTGCTTAACGATCCGCTTATCGGTTCCAACCTCCAATATGCAGAAACATTTGGCCACACATCATGAACAGACTTTAGTCCCATGAAACTTAAACTGGAATGTCACTGTTTCTATCACTGCGACTTCACGAACGGGTGAACACGCGCACGCACACACACACACACACACATCACTTTTGAAGTAAAATTGAGGATGCAGTGCATGTAATGCATCGAGATATCAAATTGAACTGAATCGATGACATGATAATCGGAATCGAACCGAACCGTGAGACCATTGTAGGTTCACACCCCTAATACTCTGTGCTGTGTCAGCGAGTTAATAATAATTAACAAACAAAATAAGTTATAAGTTCAATAAGTTAATACAAACAAACAAATGTGTACTTATTCCCTCACCCAATGAGAATCGATAAGAGAATCCATAAGGAATCGAATCGATAAGCAATATCGATAATGGAATCGGAATTGTTAAATTCTTATCAATTCCCATCCCTAATCAAGTGTGTCAAAATGAAAGTGAGCCAATAAGTGGTCTTCTACTGCCCTCTGCTGGTCACATAAGTGCTTTTTCATTCATATGTAGACATATGCTTACACACACACACACACGGGATATGCTATTGTGAAAATCTCTTTTAATGGTGTATAAGCATGCATTTAACATATTTCTTTGTGATGTAATAATATAAAACTATATTAAAACTAATAAAAAAATAGCTTTAAGCGTTTGTTTGTTAGCCAATGCTGAAAGCTGATAAAAAAGATTAAAAATGTCGGTAACACTTTACAATAAGGTTCATTTATTAAACAGTAGTTAATGTATTAATTAACATGAACCATGAGCAATACATTTGTTACTGTTTTTGTTCATCTTTGTTAACATTAGTTAATACAAATCCAGCTGTTCATTGTTAGTTTATTGTTAGTTCACAGTGCATTAACTAATGTTAACAAGATTTTAATAAAGTATTTGTAAATGTTGAAATTAACATTAACAAAGATTAACAAATGCTGAAGGAGTATTGTTCATTCTTAGTTAATGTTAATAGATAGATTTGGATCAAGAACCCCGAGAGAACCTTACCATCAAAATTTGAGCGTGCAGAGACTTTCTGTTTTCGAGTTATGAGTGAATTTGTACTTGGGGGGCGTGGCCCAACGTTATACTTTCGTTTTCAGCCTTCCTGTGACACAATTGTAAATAGTAATAAATAAAATAAATAAATGCAGTCCATAATACTCCAATAGATGAATTTGGACAAAATGTGATTGTAAATGTTAAAATAATGATTTAATAAAGTCTACATTTCAATTATATATAACAATATTAGGGAGTAGTATGATGAAATGACAGCAGGGGGCAGTAAAATACCACTTATTGGCTGTTATAGCCATCCAAAATCTTATAGCCATCCAATTTACACTATTATAACCATTCAAATGAAGAAATTATACCTTTTCTGATAATTATTGATCTAGAGAGTCCAGATAATTGTACTGCACTGGTTTTAAACATTACAATATGAACATTTTACTATCATAGATGGAAAAGGCCATTTACAGCCAATACAGGCAATTTACCATAGGAAATGCATGGTTTTAAAGCTTTTCAACAGTTCTAGCGCCACCTATTGTCCGATCTCCATGAAACTTTGCATGCTTCTTCACCATGGTATGACACATATGCTCATCAATTTTTGTCAAGTTCTGAGTTTTTATTTATGATTTATAGGCTTTTGAGTGTATTTTGACACACCCTTTTCTAAATGACCCTATTATAGCCATACGAAAAATGCAAAAGTTCAACTTTTTTTCGATAATTATTGATCTAGAGAGTCCAGAGAATTGACCTAGACTGGTCTGGTTCCGATCGGGCGAAAAACCAGGGACTAGTTCGCAAAAGTAGGTTTTTAACATATTCGTGAATATTTAATGAACGATTTAATTGACAGCAATAGTTCTAGAGGCAAAGTTGTTTAGCATGAGGAGATCTATCAAATGATATGCATATTGTGGGGATGTGTGCAACACCACGTGATTACAGAGCCGTAAAACTCGTTAGCGCCAACTAGTGGCCGATTTCTTTCAAAACTCTTACAGACCTCTTGGGCCATGAGTTGAACATGCCCATCGAGTTTCGTTCCGATCGGCCTTCGTTAACCTCGTCTAATAGGTGCTCAAATTCATTGGCCAATGGCGGCCATGTTTTTTGAGTTACGCCAATTTCCTCAAACACATACATGGGGCCTTGGACCAAGACACTGCATACCAATTTTCAAGTCAATCGGACTAACGGTCAGGTGGTCATAGCCCTTTTTATGTTTTTTTTTATGTTATAGCGCCACCTAGAGTTCGATCGTCGCGATCTTTTTACTGTGACCTCAAACTGTCCTCATACACATGTCTCTTGAGTTTGGTGAAGATATCTCATTTACTTTTCGAGTTATAGCCATTTTAGTAAAATAGGCTCCTCCCACAACGATCATTTTACTCCCCCTAGCGACCGGAAATCGAAAATTCAACTTTTTTTCGATAACGATTGATAATCAGACTCCAGAGAACATGTATGCATTTGTTTGGTTTTGATCGGGCGAAAAACCAGGGACTAGTTCGCAAAATTAGGTTTTTGACAAAATTCAAAATGGCGGAAAAATTTGCATACCGGAAATGAAATCGGAGATATACGTTTTTTACTTCAGGCCTCCAGCTTTCCAATGATATAAGACACTTGAGTCTACGACTTACGGTTTAGGAGTTATGAGCAGTTTCGCGCAATTGATCGCTATAGCGCCACCTATAGGCCAATCGGGCTCATAATTTGATAACCTCTCCTCGATTTTTGTACTACCATCTGACAAAGTTTCAACTCTCCAGCACTTACGGTTTGGGCTGCACGATGCGTTTTACAGGAGAATAATAATAATAATAATAATAATAATAATAAAAATCAGTACAAATACAATAGGTTTTCAGCACTTCGTGCTTGAACACCTAATAATAATAAAAATCAGTACAATTACAATAGGTTTTCAGCACTTCGTGCTTGAACACCTAATAATAATAATTAAAGCTGCTAGCAGCATTTAGCGGTGTTCAAGCATTTAAGACAGTTAAGACAGTTAAGCTCAAAAGCATCAAAAGACATTAAGGTTTATGTAGCAAGCATTTAACCACTGACATCATAGATGGAATAGACCATGTTTTAGCATGATTTGCCATGATATACAACATTTCAGTGTGATTGTTAATGATTTACTATGTTACAGTATGATTTACCATAGTTTACTATGATATACCGAGTTCTAGTATGATTCACCATGGTTTACCCTGTTCTTGCATGATTTACCACAATTGAACACATTCTAGTAGCCTATGATGTAATATGATTCTAGCATGCTTTATCATAGTTTATGCATTACCATGATTAATCACATTGCTAGCATGATTTACCATGATACACCATGTAATAATATTATTTACTGTGATTTACCATGTTTCTATCGTGATTTACCATGATTTACCACGTTGCTAGCAATTATGTGAAGCTTCAGAACAGTAAAGTGAATTGAAAGACAAAATATGATTGTGTTATTATAGTAATTGTCACATAAGGTTATTTTTTAGTGTCTAAATATATGAATGCAAAAGCACATGTGAAAAGACTATTAATAAGTATAATGTCCAGCAGAGGGTAGTAGAAGACCACTTATTGCTATAGTACCACTTTTATTTTGAACTACTTGGTTTAATCAGTATTGTGCACTAAAGCAAACCAGTCTTTCAATGTGAATTCCATTGTGCATGCTTACACACACACACACACACACACACACACACACACACACAATTTTGGGTTATGATATTGTGAAAATCTCTTTTTGTGGTCCTTAAGCATTTCAGATATTTATTTGTGATGTAAAAATATTAAACTTTCTAATAAATCATTATTTAATATTATATTATTTATTATAAATATTATTTCCAACATAATAAATATCTTTAAGCATTTGTTTGTTAGCCATTGCTGAAAACTGGTTAAAAAGATTAAAAATTTCTAATGCTGTTGCTCCCTCTAGTGGACAACAGCGGTTTTACAGCCTACATAAACGGTTGAAATGAATGACGGGAAATTAGTTTTTTTTTTTTACTTATATCTCGGGAAGGAGAAAGTGAAAAAATCTGAAACTCAGAACTTAGATAGTGTTAGAGGAGCTCTGTTGATCAAGACCATCCCGGTGTTGCTGGGTGATTGGGGGCGGGAGTAATGTCCGTTTAAATGCATATCTTTGTGGGCTTATATCTCGGGAATGCCCAGGCCAAATCGCACCAAACTCGAATCGAAGCTAGATGAGGACGGGCCCTTTCCAACAAGGATCTAGATGGTCTGGATCAAGAGTTACAGCCGTTTCAAGTTGGGGTTCTCACAGATTAGCGATCCGCGGGGGGGGGGGGGGGGGGGGGGTGGGGGGGTGGGGGGGGTGGGTTAGGGTTGGCTTTTGTGTGTATTTGACACACCCCTTTTCTAAATGACTCTGTTATAGCCATACGAAAAATGCAAAGGTTCATGATTTACCACAATTGAACATATTCTAGTATGATTTAATATGATTCTAGCATGATTTACCATGTTATAGGATGATTTACCATGATATACCACATTCTAGAACAGGGTATCTGCACACTTCTTAAAGCAGCGCTCAGTAAGAATTCCGTTTTTGTCAAACAGCGACCCCTAGAGTCGCTGTGGAGCACTTGTACTGTCGTGAATAGCACTCACGCAGAGATGGCTCGCACTCACGGCCGGATCCCCTCCCCCTGCACACCGGTACCTGTTCAGTGGGATGGACGCTGTAACGAGTGGAAATAAGGTATGGCCCCTTTAAGAGCTGCGCGCGCCCAACACCACATGTATACGGCGCCGGGTTATTTCTGTTTGATGCTCATTTTATCAGAATTTTATCAGATCTGTTTTTTTTGCCGTAAAGCAATTTGTTACCTCGCGAGACCTGATATCACACGATACTTCCTAACACTCAGGCTCGCCGGCCCAAAGTTGCAAGGGTGGTTTTGCGGCTCACAGGCACCAGGGGGGTGCGAGACGACCACCATTCAACACGAAATCAGTAATATAAACATTACAATGACTCCAAAGCTGTTCAGTTAAGGTAAAAAAGTTACTTAGTTCACCTTTAAAGTCAAATTTAAGGCTTTTTAAGACCTTTTCAAGACCTGAAGAAATCTAAATTAATACCTTACATTAGGGGTGCACAATATTTTAAAAAAAATGTCTCAATATTTTCAAAGTTTTGTTGATGATAATTAGATGATATTTTACTGATTGTGTTTGTGTACTGGTACCATGGCTGGTTTAGGCCTGTTGTTGACAGCTGACTCACGAAGATATTCATATTTTTCATATTCTATGCAGTGGTCAGTTCACAGCAGTGAAAGGAATTAACATTTTTTTATTAAAGGGCAATATTTGCAACCTTAAATTGAGTTCCAGGGGCATTTTCACCCATATATGGACTTTCTTTTTTTTTTTTTTACTTAGAGGTATGCATCACCTTTTATGTCAAATTCTAACATTCAAATTAAATTATATTAGAATAATAACACAATACCACTGTTACCAGTTATATTAAATCATTAAATCAAAATCCATCTTTGCAGTGCAGAGGAGACACAGAAGCAGCATCAGAACTGGCATTAATATATTTATACTCCATTTACAATTGCATAAATAAAGCTATGATATATTCAATTCTTTCAATTATTAATTCAATATTTAAATATGAACTGATTTCTAATTGTAACATTTTAATTACAGGGTACTTTAAATGTGAAACTAAACCCGCCAGTAGGTGGCGGCAAGTCACTGTCTCAGGGAGTCATTCATTCAAACGATTTGTTCAAACGGCTGATTCATTCAGGAACTGCAAGTGATTGTTCATTGAATCGTTAAAATGATTCGTTCAAAACGCGGATTTCAGTCAAGAAATCATCGCTGTCTTTTGCATTGAGTCTCTGCTACGGTTTCATTTTGAAATTCTCGTCAGCGAAATAAAGGGAAAACAAACAATATTGACAATATTGTTTATAAAATGTAACAATGTTAATTTAACTGTTATAAAATAAATATCATATTTGCTATTGTGCACGGGAAAACAGCCCTCTTGCTGATGTAATATTGTATGATAACAACATATGATATATAAAATACAAAAACTTTATACGTCTATTAGGGAACATACCTATAACTGCACTGATACATCACGCAGTGAAAGCAAGCATGAGAGACAAATGCGATGTCAGCTCGCAGTGCGCCCTCGTACATAGTTAACGTTAAAGTAAAACAATGATTACAATATCATAATAGACAATACACATCGCACACCACTACGCACATAAAGAATGAACTTACAATTGAACTGAAATTAACCAGCTTTCTTCTCCTCTCCTGCTGTTTCGTGTGCAGGAGACAGACATATAATGCTGGCGCGAATGTGACGCGAAATGTCACGTGAACGAGCAAATCCACAAAGAACGAATAGTAAATAAAAAAGTACGCTAATTAGATAGTTTTAATTTGGAAAACATTTAGATATGTCTAACTCAAATTGCCATTGAAAATTTAAGACCTTTCATAAGTCAAAATAAGACTTTTTAAGACTTTTTAAGGCCATAAATTTTTAAAATCTAATTTAAGACTTTTTAAGACTTTTTAAGGACCCGCGGATACCCTGTAGAATGATTTACCGCAGGATTATAGCATGATTTGCCATGATACACCATGTAACAGTATTGTTTACAATGATTTACCATGTTTCTTCTTCAGAACCGGTGCCCAGTTAAGCAATTCCCTGGAACCGTTAGTATGCCTGCTTAACGATTCCGCTTATCGGTTCCGCTCGTTGCAAATGTGTCATGACGTCACACACGCGCTGCGTTATTTTGATTCAGAACGCATCAAACATAACATCGAGGCAGAAGCGCTCGTTTGGTTATATTTCACGCGAAAAGACGACAATATATGAGGTGCCGTCTAGGGCTTAAATCAAACTTCATTTACGCACACAAATATGAAACACTTGCATATACACGTATACTAAGTAGTCAAACATACATGTATACTGCTGAATGCTCAAACAAATACATATGAAATGCACAACGACACACCTAAAGTCGCTCACGCATACATGCAAACTCTACACACACGAGATGCGCAAAACTCTCCAGGCACATACTCATCTGAGACGCGCGCGCGCACACACAACTTAAACTGGAATGTCACTGTTTCTGTCACTGCGACTTCACGAACGGGTGAACACGCGCACGCACACACACGTCACTTTTGAAGTAAAATTGAGGATGCAGTGCATGTAGATGCATCGAGATATCAAATTGAACTGAATCGATAACATGATAATCGTAATCGAACCGAACCGTGAGACCATTGTAGGTTCACACCCCTAATACTCTGTGCTGTGTCAGCGAGTTAATAATAATTAACAAACAAAATAAGTTATAAGTTCAATAAGTTAATACAAACAAACAAATTTGTACTTATTCCCTCACCCAATGAGAATCGATAAGAGAATCGATAAGGAATCGAATCGATAAGCAATATCAATAATGGAATCGGAATTGTTAAATTCTTATCAATTCCCATCCCTAATCAAGTGTGTCAAAATGAAAGTGAGCCAATAAGTGGTCTTCTACTGCCCTCTGCTGGTCACACAAGTGCTTTTGCGTTCAAATGTAGACATATGCTTACACACACACACATGGGATATGTTATTGTGAAAAAGTCTTTTAATGGTGTATAAGCAATTATTTAACATATTTCTTTGTGATGTAATAATATAAAACTATATTAAAACTAATAAAAAAATAGCTTTAAGCGTTTGTTTGTTAGCCAATGCTGAAAGCTGATAAAAAAGATTAAAAATGTCGGTAACACTTTACAATAAGGTTCATTTATTAAACAGTAGTTAATGTATTAATTAACATGAACCATGAGCAATACATTTGTTACTGTTTTTGTTCATCTTTGTTAACATTAGTTAATACAAATCCAGCTGTTCATTGTTAGTTCATGTTAGTTCACAGTGCATTAACTAATGTTAACAAGATTTTAATAAAGTATTTGTAAATGTTGAAATTAACATTAACAAAGATTAACAAATGCTGAAGGAGTATTGTTCATTCTTAGTTAATGTTAACTACATTAGTTAACATTAACTAAGAATTCGTCGCGGGGGGCGTTCCCGAGCCCCGCGACGATAGATTTGGATCAAGAACCCCGAGAGAACCTTACCTAGCGTGCAGAGACTTTCTGTTTTCGAGTTATGAGTGAATTTGTACTTGGGGGGCGTGGCCCAACGTTATACTTTCGTATTTTAGCCTTCCTGTGACACAATTGTAAATAGTAATAAATAAAATAAATAAATGCAGTCCATAATACTCCAATAGATGAATTTGGACAAAATGTGATTGTAAATGTTAAAATAATGATTTAATAAAGTCTACATTTCAATTATATATAACAATATTAGGGAGTAGTATGATGAAATGACAGCAGGGGGCAGTAAAATACCACTTATTGGCTGGTATAGCCATCCAAAATGTTACAGCCATCCAATTTACACTATTATAGCCATTCAAATGAAGAAGTTCAACCTTTTCTGATAATTATTGATGTAGAGAGTCCAGAGAATTGTACTGCACCGGTTTTAAACATTAAGATTTTATGATCATAGATGGAAAAGGCCATTTACAGCCAATACAGGCAATTTACCATAGGAAATGCATGGTTTTAAAGCTTTTCAACAGTTATAGCGCCACCTATTGTCCGATCTCCATGAAACTTCGCATGCTTCTTCACCATGGTATGACACATATGCTCATCATTTTTTGTCAAGTTCTGAGTTTTTATTTATGATTTATAGGCTTTTGTGTGTATTTGACACGCCCCTTTTCTAAATTACCCTGTTATAGCCATACGAAAAATGCAAAAGTTCAACTTTTTTTCAATGATTATTGATCTAGAGAGTCCAGAGAATTGCCCTAGACTGGTCTGGTTCTGATCGGGCGAAAATCCAGGGACTAGTTCGCAAAAGTAGGTTTTTAACATATTCGTGAATATTTAATGAACGATTTGATTGACAGCAATAGTTCTAGAGGCAAAGTTGTTCAGCCTGAGGAGATCTATCAAATGATATGCATATTTTGGGGATGTGTGCAACACCACGTGATTACAGAGCCATAAAACTTGTTAGCGCCAACTAGTGGCCAATTTCTTTCAAAACTCTTACAGACCTCTTGGGCCATGAGTCAAACATGCCCATCGAGTTTCGTTCCGATTGGCCTCCGTTAACCTTGTCTAATAGGTGCTCAAATTCATTGGCCGATGGCGGCCATGTTTTTTGAGTTATGCCAATTTCCTCATACACATTCATGGCACCTTGGACCAAGACACTGCATACCAATTTTCAAGTCAATCGGACTAACGGTCAGGTGGTCATAGCCCTTTTTATGTTTATTTAATGTTATAGCGCCACCTAGTGTTAGATCGACGCGTTTTTTTTACTGTGACCTCAGACTGTCCTCATACACATGTCTCTTGAGATTGGTGAAGATATCTCATTTACTTCTCGAGTTATAGCCATTTTAGTAAAATAGGCTCCTCCCACAACGATCATTTTACTCCCCCTAGCGACCGTGAATCGAAAATTCAACTTTTTTTCAATGATTATTGATATTCAGACTTCAGACAACATGTATGCATTTGTTTGGTTTTGATCGGGCGAAAAACCAGGGACTAGTTCGCAAAAATAGGTTTTTGACAAAATTCAAAATGGCGGAAAAATTTGCATACCGGAAATGAAATCGGAGATATACGTTTTTTACGTCAGGCCTCCAGCTTTCCAATGATATAAGACACTTGAGTCTACGACATACGGTTTAGGAGTTATGAGCAGTTTCGCGCAATTGATTGCTGTAGCGCCACCTATAGGCCAATCGGGGTCATACTTTCTGAGGCTCTCCTCGATTTTTGTACTACCATCTGACAAAGTTTCAGAGCTCCAGCCCTTACGGTTTGTTCTGCACGATGCGTTTTACGGCAGAAGAATAATAATAATAATAATAATAATTAAAGCTGCAAGCAGCATTTAGCGGTGTTCAAGCATTTAAGGCCGTTAAGCACAAAAGCATCAAAAGACATTAAGTTGTATATAGCAAGCATTTAACCACTGAGATCATAGGTAGAATAGACCATGTTTTAGCATGATTTACCATGATATACCACATTTCAGTGTGATTTTTCACTATTTACAATGTTCCAGTATGATTTACCATGAATCTAGCATAATTTACCATAGTTTACCATGATATACCAAGTTCTAGTATGATTCGCCATGATTTATCCTGTTCTAGCATGATTTACCACAATTGAACATATTCTAGTATGATTTAATATGATTCTAGCATGATTTACCATGTTATAGGATGATTTACCATGATATACCACATTCTAGAATGATTTACCGCAGGATTGTAGCATGATTTGCCATGATACACCATGTAATAGTATTGTTTACAATGATTTACCATGTTTCTATTGTGATTTACCATGATGCACCATATTGCTAGCATTAATGTGAAGTGTCAATAAAAATGAAGTGATAAACTTTGACAAAATATGATTGTGTTATAATAGTTAACATGGAAAAACTGGTTTGCTTTAGTGCAGAAAACTGGTGAAAATCAAGTGAGTCAAAATGAAAGTGAGCCAATAAGTGGTCTTCTACTGCCCTCTGCTGGCCACTGTACTTATTAAAAAAGTGTTTTCACAAGTGCTTTTGCATTCATATGTAGACATATGCTTACACACACACACACACACACACACACACACACACACACACACACACACACACACACACACACACATGGGATATGTTATTGTGAAAATCTCTTTTAATTGTGTATAAGCATGCATTTCACATATTTCTTTGTGATGTAATAATATAAAACTATATTAAAACTAATAAAAAAATTGCCTTAAGCATTTGTTGAAAGCTGTTTGTTAGCCAATGCTGAAAGCCGATAAAAAAAGATTAAAAATGTTGGTAACACTCAACAATAAGTTTCATTTATTAAACATTATTTAATGTATTAATTAACATGAACTAACCATGAGCAATACATTTGTTACTGTTTTTGTTCCTCTTTGTTAACGTTAGTTAATACAAATCCAGCTGTTCATTGTTAGTTCAATGTTAGTTCACAGTGCATTAACTAATGTTAACAAGATTGTAATAAAGTATTTGTAAATGTTGTAAATGTTGGCGTTCCCGAGCCCCGCGGCGATAGCTTTGGATCAAGAACCCGAGAGAATCTTACCATCAGCGACTTTCTGTTTTCGAGTTATGAGTGAATTTGTACTTGGGGGGCGTGGCCCAATGTTATACTTTCGTTTTCAGCCTTCCTGTGACACAATTGTAAATAGTAATAAATAAATGTAGTCCATAATACTCCAATAGATACATTTTTACAAAATGTGATTGTAAATGTTGAAATAATGATTTTATAAAAGTCTAAATATGAATTATAAAACAACATTAGGGAGTAGTATGATGAAATGACAGCAGGGGGCAGTAAAATACCACTTATTGGCTGTTATAGCCATCCAAAATGTTAAAGCCATCCAATTTACACTATTATAGCCATTCAAATGAAGAAATTATACCTTTTCTGATAATTATTGATCTAGAGAGTCCAGATAATTGTACTGCACTGGTTTTAAACAGTAAGATATGAAAATTTTACGATCATAGATGGAAAAGACCATTTACAGCCAATACAGGCAATTTACCATAGGAAATGCATGGTTTTAAAGCTTTTCAACAGTTATAGCGCCACCTATTGTCCGATCTCCATGAAACTTTGCATGCTTCTTCACCATGGTATGACACATATGCTCATCAATTTTTGTCAAGTTCTGAGTTTTAATTTATGATTTATAGGCTTTTGAGTATATTTTGACACGCCCCTTTTCTAATTGACCCTATTATAGCCATACGAAAAATGCAAAAGTTCAACTTTTTTTTGATAATTATTGACCTAGACAGTCCAGAGAATTGTCCTAGACTGGTCTGGTTCCGATCGGGCGAAAAACCAGGGACTAGTTCGCAAAAGTAGGTTTTTAACATATTCGTGAATATTTAATGAACGGTTTGATTGACAGCAATGGTTCTAGAGGCAAAGTTGTTCAGCATGAGGAGATCTATCAAATGATATGCATATTGTGGGGATGTGTGCAACACCACGTGATTACAGAGCCGTAAAACTCGTTAGCGCCAACTAGTGGCCGATTTCTTTCAAAACTCTTACAGACCTCTTGGGCCATGAGTCAAACATGCCCATTGAGTTTCGCTCCGATTGGCCTCCGTTAACCTTGTCTAATAGGTGCTCAAATTCATTGGCCAATGGCGGCCATGTTTTTTGAGTTACGCCAATTTCCTCATACACATACATGGGGTCTTGGACCAAGACACTGCATACCAATTTTCAAGTCAATCGGACTAACGGTCAGGTGGTCATAGCCATTTTTATGTTTTTTTCATGTTATAGCGCCACCTAGAGTTCGATCGTCGCGATTTTTTTACTGTCACCTCAGATTGAACTCATTCACATGTCTACCAAGTTTGGTGAAGATATCTCATTTACTTCTTGAGTTATAGCCATTTTAGTAAAATAGGCTCCGCCCCAAATGTTCATTTTGCACCCCCTAGCAACTGTGAATCAAAATTTCAACTTTTTTTCAATAATTATTTATATTTAGACTCCAGAGAACATTTCTGCACTGGTTTGGTTCCGATCGGGTGAAAAACCAGGGACTAGTTAGCAAAAGTAGGTTTTGGACATAATCCAAAATGGCGGAACAATTTGCATACCGGAAATAAAACACCTGGGGGGGTTTTTGTTCGGCTTGACCCAAGGATTCCAATGATATAAGACACTTGAGGCTGGGTCAAAGGGTTGTTGAGATATAAGCAAAATAGTGCAATTTTTTTGTTTTTTGCGCTATAGCGCCACCTATTGGCCAATCGGGCTCATACTTTGATAACCTCTCCTCGATTTTTGTACTACCTTGTGCCAAAGTTTCAAGTCTCTAGCACTTACGGTTTGGGCTGCACGATGCGTTTTACAGGAGAAAAATAATAATAATTAAAGCTGCTAGCAGCATTTAGCGGTGTTCAAGCATTTAAGACAGTTAAGACAGTTAAGACAGTTAAGACAGTTAAGCTCAAAAGCATCAAAAGACATTAAGGTTTATGTAGCAAGCATTTAACCACTGACATCATAGATGGAATAGACCATGTTTTAGCATGATTTGCCATGATATACAACATTTCAGTGTGATTGTTAATGATTTACTATGTTACAGTATGATTTACCATAGTTTACTATGATATACCGAGTTCTAGTATGATTCACCATGGTTTACCCTGTTCTTGCATGATTTACCACAATTGAACACATTCTAGTAGCCTATGATGTAATATGATTCTAGCATGCTTTATCATAGTTTACCTTGATTTGTCTTAGTTTACCTTGATTTACCATGTTATAGGATGATTTACCAGGATTGTAACATGCTTTACCATTAATCACATTGCTAGCATGATTTACCATGATACACCATGTAATAATATTATTTACTGTGATTTACCATGTTTCTATCGTGATTTACCATGATTTACCACGTTGCTAGCAATTATGTGAAGCTTCAGAACAGTAAAGTGAATTGAAAGAAAATATGATTGTGTTATTATAGTAATTGTCACATAAGGTTATTTTTTAGTGTCTAAATATATGAATGCAAAAGCACATGTGAAAAGACTATTAATAAGTATAATGTCCAGCAGAGGGTAGTAGAAGACCACTTATTGCTATAGTACCACTTTTATTTTGAACAACTTGGTTTAATCAGTATTGTGCACTAAAGCAAACCAGTCTTTCAATGTGAATTCCATTGTGCATGCTTACACACACACACACACACACACACACAATTTTGGGTTATGATATTGTGAAAATCTCTTTTTGTGGTCCTTAAGCATTTCAGATATTTATTTGTGATGTAAAAATATTAAACTTTCTAATAAATCATTATTTAATATTATATTATTTATTATAAATATTATTTCCAACATAATAAATATCTTTAAGCATTTGTTTGTTAGCCATTGCTGAAAACTGGTTAAAAAGATTAAAAATATCTAATGGTGTTGCTCCCTCTAGTGGACAACAGCGGTTTTACAGCCTACATAAACGGTTGAAATGAATGACGGGAAATTCGTTTTTTTTTTACTTATATCTTGGGAAGGAGAAAGTGAAAAAATCTGAAACTCAGAACTTAGATAGTGTTAGAGGAGCTCTGTTGATCAAGACCATCCCGGTGTTGCTGGGTGATTGGGGGCGGGAGTAATGTCCGTTTAAATGCATATCTTTGTGGGCTTATATCTCGGGAATGCCCAGGCCAAAAGCCCCGTGACGATAGATTTGGATCAAGATCCCCGAGAGGACCTTACCATCAAAATTTGAGCGCGCAGAGACTTTCCGTTTTCGAGTTATGAGTGTATTTGTACTTGGGGGGCGTGGCCCAATGTTTTACTTTCGTTTTGAGGCTTCCTGTGACAATTAATTATAGAGGCAAATTTTGTCTGATTTGTCTGAAATGTTTCAATGCCGTTCAGAGTGATATTACACATGTTCTTGACCTTTTTAAAAGAAGGTCTGAGCATTCATTTAAGAGATCAGCATTTACAACCAATACAGGCAATTTACCATAGGAAATGTATGGTTTTAAAGCTTTTTGATAGTTATAGCGCCAACTATGGTCCGATCTCCATGAAACTTTGCATGCTTCTTCACCATGTTATGACACATATGCTCACCAATTTTTGTGAAGTTCTGAGTTTTTATTTATGATTTATAGGCTTTTGTGTGTATTTGACACACCCCTTTTCTAAATGACTCTGTTATAGCCATACGAAAAATGCAAAGGTTCATGATTTACCACAATTGAACATATTCTAGTATGATTTAATATGATTCAAGCATGATTTACCATGTTATAGGATGATTTACAATGATATACCACATTCTAGAACAGGGTATCTGCACACTTCTTAAAGCAGCGCTCAGTAAGAATTCCGTTTTTGTCAAACAGCGACCCCTAGAGTCGCTGTGGAGCACTTGTACTGTCGTGAATAGCACTCACGCAGAGATGGCTCGCACTCACGGCCGGATCCCCTCCCCCTGTACACCGGTACCTGTTCAGTGGGATGGACGCTGTAACGAGTGGAAATAAGGTATGGCCCCTTTAAGAGCTGCGCGCGCCCAACACCACATGTATACGGCGCCGGGTTATTTCTGTTTGATGCTCATTTTATCAGAATTTTATCAGATCTGTTTTTTTGCCGTAAAGCAATTTGTTACCTCGCGAGACCTGATATCACACGATACTTCCTAACACTCAGGCCGGCGGCTCGCCGGCCCGAAGTTGCAAGGGTGGTTTTGCGGCTCACAGGCACCAGGGGGGTGCGAGACGACCACCATTCAACACGAAATCAGTAACATAAAAATTACAATGACTCCAAAGCTGTTCGGTTAAGGTAAAAAAGTTACTTAGTTCACCTTTAAAGTCAAATTTAAGGCTTTTTAAGACCTTTTTAAGACCTGAAGAAATCAAAATTAATACCTTACATTAGGGGTGCGCAATATTTAAAAAAAAATGTCTCAATATTTTCAAAGTTTTGTTGATGATAATTAGATGATATTTTACTGATTGTGTTTGTGTACTGGTACCATGGCTGGTTTAGGCCTGTTGTTGACAGCTGACTCACGAAGATATTCATATTTTTCATATTCTATGCAGTGGTCAGTTCACAGCAGTGAAAGTAATTAACATTTTTTTATTAAAGGGCAATATTTGCAACCTTAAATTGAGTTCCAGGGGCATTTTCACCCATATATGGACTTTCTTTTTTTTTTTTTTACTTAGAGGTATGCATCACCTTTTATGTCAAATTCTAACATTAAAATTAAATTATATTAGAATAATAACACAATACCACTGTTACCAGTTATATTAAATCATTAAATCAAAATCCATCTTTGCAGTGCAGAGGAGACACAGAAGCAGCAACAGAACTGGCATTAATATATTTATACTCCATTTACAATTGCATAAATAAAGCTATGATATATTCAATTCTTTCAATTATTAATTCAATATTTAAATATGAACTGATTTCTAATTGTAACATTTTAATTACAGGGTACTTTAAATGTGAAACTAAACCCGCCAGTAGGTGGCGGCAAGTCACTGTCTCAGGGAGTAATTCATACAAACGATTTGTTCAAACGGCTGATTCATTCAGGAACTGCAAGTGATTGTTCATTGAATCGTTAAAATGATTCGTTCAAAACGCGGATTTCAGTCAAGAAATCATCGCTGTCTTTTGCATTGAGTCTCTGCTACGGTTTCATTTTGAAATTCTCGTCAGCGAAATAAAGGGAAAACAAACAATATTGACAATATTGTTTATAAAATGTAACAATGTTAATTTAACTGTTATAAAATAAATATCATATTTGCTATTGTGCACGGGAAAACAGCCCTCTTGCTGATGTAATATTGTATGATAACAACATATGATATATAAAATGCAAAAACTTTATACGTCTATTAGGGAACATACCTATAACTGCACTGACACATCACGCAGTGAAAGCAAGCATGAGAGACAAATGCGATGTCAGCTCGCAGTGCGCCCTCGTACATAGTTAACGTTAAAGTAAAACAATGATTACAATATCATAATAGACAATACACATCGCACACCACTACGCACATAAAGAATGAACTTACAATTGAACTGAAATTAACCAGCTTTCTTCTCCTCTCCTGCTGTTTCGTGTGCAGGAGACAGACATAATGCTGGCGCGAATTTGACGCGAAATGTCACGTGAACGAGCAAATCCACAAAGAACGAATAGTAAATAAAAAAGTACGCTAATTAGATAGTTTTAATTTGGAAAACATTTAGATATGTCTAACTCAAATTGCCATTGAAAATTTAAGACCTTTCATAAGTCAAAATAAGACTTTTTAAGACTTTTTAAGGCCATACATTTTTAAAATCTAATTTAAGACTTTTTAAGACTTTTTAAGGACCCGCGGATACCCTGTAGAATGATTTACCGCAGGATTATAGCATGATTTGCCATGATACACCATGTAATAGTATTGTTTACAATGATTTACCATGTTTCTTCTTCAGAACCGGTGCCCAGTTAACCAATTCCCTGGAACCGTTAGTATGCCTGCTTAACGATTCCGCTTATCGGTTCCGCTCGTTGCAAATGTGTCATGACGTCACACACGAGCTGCGTTATTTTGATTCAGAACGCATCAAACATAACATCGAGGCAGAAGCGCTCGTTTGGTTATATTTCACGCGAAAAGACGACAATATATGAGGTGCCGTCTAGGGCTTAAATCAAACTTCATTCACGCACACGAATATGAAACACTTGCATATACACGTATACTAAGTAGTCAAACATACATGTATACTGCTGAATGCTCAAACAAATACATATGAAATGCACAACGACACACCTAAAGTCGCTCACGCATACATGCAAACTCTACACACACGAGATGCGCAAAACTCTCCAGGCACATACTCATCTGAGACGCGCGCGCGCACACACAACTTAAACTGGAATGTCACTGTTTCTGTCACTGCGACTTCACGAACGGGTGAACACGCGCACGCACACACACATCACTTTTGAAGTAAAATTGAGGATGCAGTGCATGTAGATGCATCGAGATATCAAATTGAACTGAATCGATAACATGATAATCGTAATCGAACCGAACCGTGAGACCATTGTAGGTTCACACCCCTAATACTCTGTGCTGTGTCAGCGAGTTAATAATAATTAACAAACAAAATAAGTTATAAGTTCAATAAGTTAATACAAACAAACAAATTTGTACTTATTCCCTCACCCAATGAGAATCGATAAGATAATCGATAAGGAATCGAATCGATAAGCAATATCGATAATGGAATCGAAATCGTTAAATTCTTATCAATTCCCATCCCTAATCAAGTGTGTCAAAATGAAAGTGAGCCAATAAGTGGTCTTCTACTGCCCTCTGCTGGTCACACAAGAGCTTTTCCATTCATATGTAGACGCTTACACACACACACACGGGATATGTTATTGTGAAAATCTCTTTTAATGGTGTATAAGCATGCATTTAACATATTTCTTTGTGATGTAATAATATAAAACTATATTAAAACTAATAAAAAAATAGCTTTAAGCGTTTGTTTGTTAGCCAATGCTGAAAGCTGATAAAAAAGATTAAAAATGTCGGTAACACTTTACAATAAGGTTCATTTATTAAACAGTAGTTAATGTATTAATTAACATGAACCATGAGCAATACATTTGTTACTGTTTTTGTTCATCTTTGTTAACATTAGTTAATACAAATCCAGCTGTTCATTGTTAGTTCATGTTAGTTTACAGTGCATTAACTAATGTTAACAAGATTTTAATAAAGTATTTGTAAATGTTGAAATTAACATTAACAAAGATTAACAAATGCTGAAGGAGTATTGTTCATTCTTAGTTAATGTTAACTACATTAGTTAACATTAACTAAGAATTCGTCGCGGGGGGCGTTCCCAAGCCCCGCGACGATAGATTTGGATCAAGAACCCCGAGAGAACCTTACCTAGCGTGCAGAGACTTTCTGTTTTCAAGTTATGAGTGAATTTGTACTTGGGGGGCGTGGCCCAACGTTATACTTTCGTATTTTAGCCTTCCTGTGACACAATTGTAAATAGTAATAAATAAAATAAATAAATGCAGTCCATAATACTCCAATAGATGAATTTGGACAAAATGTGATTGTAAATGTTAAAATAATGATTTAATAAAGTCTACATTTCAATTATATATAACAATATTAGGGAGTAGTATGATGAAATGACAGCAGGGGGCAGTAAAATACCACTTATTGGCTGTTATAGCCATCCAAAATGTTACAGCCATCCAATTTACACTATTATAGCCATTCAAATGAAGAAGTTCAACCTTTTCTGATAATTATTGATGTAGAGAGTCCAGAGAATTGTACTGCACCGGTTTTAAACATTAAAATTTTATGATCATAGATGGAAAAGGCCATTTACAGCCAATACAGGCAATTTACCATAGGAAATGCATGGTTTTAAAGCTTTTCAACAGTTATAGCGCCACCTATTGTCCGATCTCCATGAAACTTTGCATGCTTCTTCACCATGGTATGACACATATGCTCATCATTTTTTTGTCAAGTTCTGAGTTTTTATTTATGATTTATAGGCTTTTGTGTGTATTTGACACGCCCCTTTTCTAAATTACCCTGTTATAGCCATACGAAAAATGCAAAAGTTCAACTTTTTTTCAATGATTATTGATCTAGAGAGTCCAGAGAATTGCCCTAGACTGGTCTGGTTTTGATCGGGCGAAAATCCAGGGACTAGTTCGCAAAAGTAGGTTTTTAACATATTCGTGAATATTTAATGAACGATTTGATTGACAGCAATGGTTCTAGAGGCAAAGTTGTTCAGCCTGAGGAGATCTATCAAATGATATGCATATTTTGGGGATGTGTGCAACACCACGTGATTACAGAGCCATAAAACTTGTTAGCGCCAACTAGTGGCCAATTTCTTTCAAAACTCTTACAGACCTCTTGGGCCATGAGTCAAACATGCCCATCGAGTTTCGTTCCGATTGGCCTCCGTTAACCTTGTCTAATAGGTGCTCAAATTCATTGGCCGATGGCGGCCATGTTTTTTGAGTTATGCCAATTTCCTCATACACATTCATGGCACCTTGGACCAAGACACTGCATACCAATTTTCAAGTCAATCGGACTAACGGTCAGGTGGTCATAGCCCTTTTTATGTTTATTTAATGTTATAGCGCCACCTAGAGTTAGATCGACGCGGTTTTTTTACTGTGACCTCAGACTGTCCTCATACACATGTCTCTTGAGATTGGTGAAGATATCTCATTTACTTCTCGAGTTATAGCCATTTTAGTAAAATAGGCTCCTCCCACAACGATCATTTTACTCCCCCTAGCGACCGTGAATCGAAAATTCAACTTTTTTTCAATGATTATTGATATTCAGACTTCAGACAACATGTATGCATTTGTTTGGTTTTGATCGGGCGAAAAACCAGGGACTAGTTCGCAAAAATAGGTTTTTGACAAAATTCAAAATGGCGGAAAAATTTGCATACCGGAAATGAAATCGGAGATATATGTTTTTTACGTCAGGCCTCCAGCTTTCCAATGATATAAGACACTTGAGTCTACGACATACGGTTTAGGAGTTATGAGCAGTTTCGCGCAATTGATTGCTGTAGCGCCACCTATGGGCCAATCGGGGTCATACTTTCTGAGGCTCTCCTCGATTTTTGTACTACCATCTGACAAAGTTTCAGAGCTCCAGCCCTTACGGTTTGTTCTGCACGATGCGTTTTACGGCAGAAGAATAATAATAATAATAATAATTAAAGCTGCAAGCAGCATTTAGCGGTGTTCAAGCAGTTAAGGCCTTTAAGGCCGTTAAGCACAAAAGCATCAAAAGACATTAATTTGTATTTAGCAAGCATTTAACCATTGACATCATAGATGGAATAGACCATGTTTTAGCATGATTTACCATGATATACCAAATTTAGTGTGATTTTTCATGATCTACCATGTTCCAGTATGATTTACCATGAATCTAGCATGATTTACCACAGTTTACCATGATTTACCATGTTATAGGATGATTTACCATGATATACCACATTCTAGAATGATTTACCAGGATTGTAGCATGATTTACCATGATTCATCACATTGCTAGCATGATTTGCCATGATACACCATGTAATAGTATTTTTTACTATGATTTACCATGTTTCTATCGTGATTTACCATGATTTACCACATTGCTGCATTGATGTGAAGGGCCAATAAAAATGAAGTGATAAACTCTGACAAAAAATGATTGTGTTATAATAGTTAACATGGAAAAACTGGTTTGCTTTAGTGCTTTGATTTACTGTTGAAAATCAAGTGTGTCAAAATGAGAGTGAGCCAATAAGTGGTCTTCTACTGCCCTCTGCTGGCCATTCTACTTATTAATAAAGTGTTTTTACAGGTGCTTTTGCAATCATATGTAGACATTTGCTCACACACACACACAAAGTCATTATGAAAAGAAATTTTAATGGTCTATAAGCATTTCATGTCTTTGCAAGCTAGTAATCAGATTATTCAGAATTTATTCAGAAACATGGGACTACACACACACACATTCTATTGTAGATTAAACTGTCTCATTCAGGGTTCACATTTGTCAATGTGACAATGAATTTTGACTAAATGTGAGTGTCAATGTTAAAATAGTGATTTTATAAAGTCTAAATAAGAATTATAGAATAATATTAGTTAGTAGCATGACAAAATGACTATTTTAAACAGCAGGGGGCAGTAGAATACCACTTATTGGCTTAACATGCCATTCTTAATATCATTTTCACCTTTTTAATTGTTATAGAGGCATATTTTGTCCGATCTGTCTGAAATTTTTCACGCTTGTTTAGAGTCATGTGTCACATGTTCTGACTTGATTTGAAGAAGATCTGAGCATTCATTGAAGAGATATAGGCGTTTGGGGACACTTGGTCAAGGCTACATATTGAAGTGACCCTATTATAGCTATCCAAATGAAGAAATTATACCTTTTATGATAATTATTGATCTAGAGAGTCCAGATAATTGTACTGCACTGGTTTTAAACATTAAGATATGAAAATTTTACTATCATAGATGGAAAAGGCCATTTACAGCCAATACAGGCAATTTACCATAGGAAATGCATGGTTTTAAAGCTTTTCAACAGTTATAGCGCCACCTATTGTCCGATCTCCATGAAACTTTGCATGCTTCTTCACCATGGTATGACACATATGCTCATCAATTTTTGTCAAGTTCTGAGTTTTTATTTATGATTTATAGGCTTTTGAGTGTATTTGGACACGCCCCTTTTCTAAATTACCCTATTATAGCCATACGAAAAATGCAAAAGTTCAACTTTTTTTCGATAATTTTTGATCTAGAGAGTCCAGAGAATTGACCTAGACTGGTCTGGTTCCGATCGGGCGAAAAACCAGGGACTAGTTCGCAAAAGTAGGTTTTTAACATATTCGTGAATATTTAATGAACGATTTAATTGACAGCAATGGTTCTAGAGGCAAAGTTGTTTAGCATGAGGAGATCTATCAAATGATATGCATTTTGTGGGGATGTGTGCAACACCACGTGATTACAGAGCCGTAAAACTCGTTAGCGCCAACTAGTGGCCGATTTCTTTCAAAACTCTTACAGACCTCTTGGGCCATGAGTTGAACATGCCCATCGAGTTTCGTTCCGATTGGCCTTCGTTAACCTCGTCTAATAGGTGCTCAAATTCATTGGCCAATGGCGGCCATGTTTTTTGAGTTACGCCAATTTCCTCATACACATACATGGGGCCTTGGACCAAGACACTGCATACCAATTTTCAAGTCAATCGGACTAACGGTCAGGTGGTCATAGCCCTTTTTATGTTTTTTTTAATGTTATAGCGCCACCTAGAGTTTGATCGTCGCGATCTTTTTACTGTGATCTCAAACTGTCCTCATACACATGTCTCTTGAGTTTGGTGAAGATATCTCATTTACTTTTCGAGTTATAGCCATTTTAGTAGAATAGGCTCCTCCCACAACGATCATTTGACTCCCCCTAGCGACCGGAAATCGAAAATTCAAATTTTTTTCGATAACGATTGATAATCAGACTCCAGAGAACATGTATGCATTTGTTTGGTTTTGATCGGGCGAAAAACCAGGGACTAGTTCGCAAAATTAGGTTTTTGACAAAATGCAAAATGGCGGAAAAATTTGCATACCGGAAATGAAATCGGAGATATACGTTTTTTACGTCAGGCCTCCAGCTTTCCAATGATATAAGACACTTGAGTCTGCGACTTACGGTTTAGGAGTTATGAGCAGTTTCGCGCAATTGATCGCTATAGCGCCACCTATGGGCCAATCGGGCTCATAATTTGATAACCTCTCCTCGATTTTTGTACTACCATCTGACAAAGTTTCAACTCTCCAGCACTTACGGTTTGGGCTGCACGATGCGTTTTACAGGAGAATAATAATAATAATAATAATTAAAGCTGCAAGCAGCATTTAGCGGTGTTCAAGCAGTTAAGGCCTTTAAGGCCGTTAAGCACAAAAGCATCAAAAGACATTAAGTTTTATTAAGCATACATTTAACCACTGACATAATAGATGGAAAAGACAATTTACAGCCAATACAGGCAATTTACCATAGGAAATATATAGTTTTAAAGCTTTTTAACAGTTATAGCGCCACCTATGGTCCAATCTCCATAAAACTTTGCATGCTTGTTAATGATGTTATGTCACATATGCTCATCAATTTTTGTCAAGTTCTGAGTTTTCATTTATGATTTATAGGCTTTTGAGTGTATTTTGACACGCCCATTTTCTAAATGACCCTGTTATAGTGAACCAAAGGGCAAAGTTCAACTTTTTTTTGATAATTATTGATCTAGAGAGTCCAGAGAATTGTCCTAGACTGGTCTGGTTTTGATCGGGCGAAAAACCAGGGACTAGTTCGCAAAAGTAGGTTTTTAACATATTTGTGAATATTTAATGAACGATTTGATTGACAGCAATGATTCTAGAGGCAAAGTTGTTCACCATGAGGAGATCTATCAAATGATATGCATTTTGGGGGGATGTGTGCAACACCACGTGATTACAGAGCCGTAAAACTCGTTAGCGCCAACTAGTGGCCTTTTTCTTTCAAAACTCTTACAGACCTCTTAGGCCATGAGTCGAACATGCCCATCGAGTTTCGTTCCGATTGGCCTCCGTTAACCTCGTCTCAAATTCATTGGTCAATGGCGGCCATGTTTTTTGAGATACGCCAATGTCCTCATTTTTTTGGACATGGGGCCTTGGACCAAGACACTGCATACCAATTTTCAAGTCAATCGGACTAACGGTCAGCCGTTTATATGTTTTTTTCATGTTATAGCGCCACCTAGTGTTAGATCGACGCGATTTTTTTACTGTGACCTCAAACTGTCCTCATACACACCTGTGTCAAGTTTGGTGAAGATATCTCATTTACTTCTCGAGTTATAGCCATTTTAGTAAAATAGGCTCCTCCCACAACGTTCTTTTTGCGCCCCCTAGCGACCGGAAATCGAAATTTCAACTTTTTTACGATTATAATTTATATTCAGACTCCAGAGAACATTTGTGCACTGGTTTGGTTCCGATCGGGCAAAAAATCAGGGACTAGTTCGCAAAAGTCGTTTTTTGACAAAATTCAAAATGGCGGAAAATCTATTATGACGCAAATGAAATCGGAGATATACGTTTTTTAAGTCAGGAGTCCAGCTTTCCAATGATATAAGACACTTGAGTCTACGACTTACGGTCTAGGAGTTATGAGCAGTTACGCGCAATTGGTTGCTATAGCGCCACCTATGGGCCAATCGGGCTCATAATTTGATAAGCTCTCCTCGATTTTTGTACTACCATCTGACAAAGTTTCAAGTCTCTAGCACTTACGGTTTGGTCTGCACGATGCGTTTTACGGCAGAAGAATAATAATAATAATAATAATAATAATAATAAAAATCCTTACAATTACAATAGGTTTTCAGCACTTCGTGCTTGAACACCTAATTAAAGCTGCAAGCAGCATTTTAGCAGTGTTCAAGCAGTTAAGGCCTTTCAGGCTGTTAGGCACAAAAGCATGAAAAGACATTGTTTTATGTAGCAATCATGATTTACCATGATATACTACATTTCAGTGTGATTTTTCATGATTTACCATGTTCCAGTATGATTTACCATGAATGTAACATGATTTTCCATAGTTTACCTTGATATACCATGTTATATGATTGATGATTTACCATGATATAGCACATTCTAGAATAATTTACCAGGATTCTAGCATGATTTACCTTTTTTACTATGATTTACCATGTTTCTGGCGTTATTTACCATGATTTACCACGTTGATAGCAAAAAAAGATTAAAAATGTCTAATGCTGCTGCTCCATCTAGTGGACAACAGTGCTATTACAGCCTACTTATACAATAGGCCATGTTTTTCATATCATTTAATCTACACACGCTCATTCTGATGTAGATAGAGACATTTGGAACTTCAGGAGCCAATGTGACTCAATTGTCACTTCAATAGACGATTTATGACTAAATGTTATTGTAAATGTTAAAATAGTGAATTTATAAAGTCTAAATATTAATTATAGTTGAGTAGTGTGACAAAATGACTTTTTTTAAACAGCAGGGGGCAGTAAAATACCACTTATTGGCTGTTAGCCTTTTTTCAAGCTGTTATAGCTGTTCTTGACCTTTTTTTAAGAAGCTATGAGCATTTATTGAAAAGATATTGGCTTTCGGTCAAGGCTACATATTGAAGTGACCCTATTATAGTCATCCAAATGAAGAAGTTATACATTTTCCTATAATTATTGTTCTAGAGAGTACAGAGCAATAGATGAATTTGGACAAAATGTGATTGTAAATGTTAAAATAATGATTTAATAAAGTCTAAATATCAATTATATATAAAAATATTAGAGAGTAGTATGATGAAATGACAGCAGGGGGCAGTAAAATACCACTTATTGGCTGTTATAGCCATCCAAGCTGTTATAGCTGTTATAGGCATCCAATTTACACTCTATTATAGCCATCCAAATTAAGTAATTACACCTTTTCTGATAATTATTGATCTAGAGAGTCCAGATAATTGTACTGCACTGGTTTTAAACATTAAGATTTGAAAATTATACGATCATAGATGGAAAAGACCATTTACAGCCAATACAGGCAATTTACCATAGGAAATGTATGGTTTTAAAGCTTTTCAACAGTTATAGCACCACCTATTGTCCGATCTCCATGAAACTTCGCATGCTTCTTCACCATGGTATGGCACATATGCTCATCAACTTTTGTGAAGTTCTGAGTTTTTATTTATGATTTATAGGCTTTTGAGTGTGTTTTGACACACCCCTTTTATAAATGACCCTGTTATAGCGAAGCAAAGGGCAAAGTTCAACTTTTTTTCGATAATTATTGATCTAGAGGGTCCATAGAATTGTCCTAGACTGGTCTGGTTCCGATCGGGCGAAAAACCAGGGACTAGTTTGCAAAAGTAGGTTTTTTAACATATTCGTGAATATTTAATGAACGGTTTGATTGACAGCAATGGTTCTAGAGGCAAAGTTGCTCAACATGAGGAGATCTATCAAATGATATGCATATTGTGGGGATGTGTGCAACACCACGTGATTACAAATCCGTAAAACTCGTTAGCGCCTACTAGTCGCCGATTTCTTTCAAAACTCTTACAGACCTCTTGGGCCATGAGTCGAACATGCCCATAGAGTTTCGTTCCGATCGGCCTCCGTTAACCTCGTCTCACAGGTGCTCAAACTTCATTGGCCGATGGCGGCCATGTTTTTTGAGATACGCCAATATCCTTTTACACATACATGGTACCTTGGACCAAGACACTGCATACCAATTTTCAAGTCAATCGGACTAACGGTCAGGTGGCCACACCCCCTTTTATGTTTTTTTTAATGCTATAGCGCCACCATGAGGCCAATCACCGCGGTTTTTTTACTGTGACCTCGAATTGAGCTCATACACATGTGTACCAAGTTTGGTGAAAATATTTCATTTCGTTCACGAGTTATACCCATTTTAGTAAAATTAGCTCCACCTCCTTCGAACGTTTGGGCACTCCCTAGCGACCGTGAATCGAAATTTCAACTTTTTTTCGATAATTATTGATACTCAGTGTCCAGAGAATCTTTCTGCACTGGTTTGGTTCCAATCGGGCAAAAAACCAGGGACTAGTTCGCAAAAGTAGGTTTTAGACAAAACCGGAAATAGCGGAAAAATTTGCATACCGGAAATGAAATCCTTGAGGCCTTTTTTGTTCTGCTTGAGCCAAGGATTCCAATGATATAAGACACTTGATGCTGGGACACAGGGTTATTGAGATTTAAGGAAAATAGTGCCATTTTTTTGTTTTTTTTGCGCTATAGCGCCACCTATGGGCCAAACGGGCTCATATTTTGATAACCTCTCCTCGATTTCTGTGCTACCTTAATCCCAAATATCAAGTCTCTAGCTCTTACGGTTTGGTCTGCACGATGCGTTTTAGGGCGGAATAATAATAATAATAATTATTAAAATTAATATACAATTTATACAAAACGAAATTTTCAAGCAAAAATAATATTCGAAGATCGCTGGGTTGATTATTATTCGAAAATCGCACCCCTCCACCACATGCACACACACATGCATTAGACTACACACCAGAGCATGTGAGCAAAGCAGAGCGGTGTGACGCTTATTATAAGTAAAAAAAATTAAATATAAGTTTCATATTTATAAAAAATATAATGTTATTATTTTTTGTATTTCATCTATGTTGATTAGGCTATATGAAAAGGGAACCGCATGAGATGAGTAAGGATCATACGATGACCAATAGGCCTATCGGAAAACATTTGGAATTGGTCAGACATGATTTTGACCAGTTATTTAGTTTCGTTTTGTAGAAAGCCTTTCTTTAAAGTTTATTTTGTTTTGTATAAATTGTATCTTCATTTTAATCAATGTTTCATCAACAAATTTGCCTGGATTAATAAATAAGAATTTATTCATATGAAGTGTGCATTTCTCTCTCTAGGCGCGTTCACTACTGCGAAGATGGCGAGTCTGCATCGTCAACTTTATCAATTTATCAGCAATTTAAATGTTTCATGCATAATCATTACTTTCGCCGGTTCTTTGTGGCAAGCTTTATTTCAGGTGTTGCGTGATATCTCTGCGCCCAAGTAGCAGTGCTTCGCCTGTGTAGAGTCTCCGCAACGGCGATAGATTGAAACGCGCGTCCGAGTGAAGATTGCGCAATTCGCGCAGGGCGTCGTCCATGCAACTGATAGCAGCGGACACGAGCGCTCAGCTTGATTTAAAAAACAACTGATTTTAGCGCTAGATCTCTTATTTAATAGCGAACTAAATGAATGATCTACTAGTTAACTGGATATTTTTTATTTATTTGTGTTAGGTACATCCGTGCCTCAATGTTTCAAAGAGTGAATGTGTGTGAAACCATAGTAAAAAACAATTGGTGTTGATTGACGCCAATCGGACGTTCATGGTTTTTTCCGTCTATTTGAAAGTTAGGCTAATATAATAACATGTAGCTAGCATTCTATAAGGCCTGATTATGTCATTTTTTAAGTTATATAGCCTGCCTCCAGTTTTCCTCAACTTGACTAATTAAGAGGCGATATTTGACCGGCATATCATCAAAATGTCCGTTTAACGAAACCTCTGCCGGTCACTTTGTCCGGCACCATTTTTTTCTAGCGGAAACTCTGGCAGACACACATTAATACAAAATGGGAAAACTTTGTGAAATTTGTAACATTTACATCAAGGATCTAACTATAAAATGAAAATTTAGCGCTGAGGAAACCCATTTCACACATTAAACACCACATGCGAAATATCTAACAGAGCAAGCCATCTAAAACCACAGGTTGTGCCATGTGGATAGTGACATGTGTCACTGACATTAATGCAGAACATGTCACCGTTTGTTGTGACTCCAGTAGTGATTGACAAATGATTCGATTGATAATTGTGACAAAATCCTAAATAAATAGCCTAATTTTGTGATATTTTAAGTATCAATTAAACGCATTAAAGTCCAAACAAGTTACTTGTCACGTATTTGATTGGCACTGAATGTTTTGTAATACCAGTGCTACTCTGTTATTTATCTCACAAAGTTACAAACTGCCTATTCTCTAGGAAAGACACAAAATAAATCGATGATGGGTCACTACGAATAACACATTAAAGGTGACCTATGCAGGATTTTTACCTTAACCAAACAGCTTCGGAGTCATTAGAATGGTTATATTACCTTTTTTGGGTTGAATGGTGGTCGTTTCACACCCCTCATCACATATGACCAGAAAAAAACACACTTGCAAATTTGAGTTGGCGGGCCGCAGCATCAGGAAGTGTCACGTGATATCAAGTCTCGCAATGTAAAAAATTGCTTTACAGCAGAAAATATCTGCTAAAATGAGCATCAAACAGAAATAACCCGGCGCCGTATACATGTGGTGTTCGAGGCGCACATACAATACAGACTGCCGGCAGTTCAACAGGGTGCGCGCAGCTCTTAAAGGGACCACAACTTATTTCCACTCGTTACAGCTTTCATACCACTGAACAGGTGCCGGTATACAGGGGAGGGGATCAGGCCGTTAGTGTAATTTCAGCATTCGAATAGTATTGATTTTTTTAAATATTCAAATATCGGAATTCGTTACAACAGGCCTAGTCTTTATGTTGTGGCATCTCCAGTAGTGACACTTGCAGCAGTCTGCCTGAGTATAACATAGATTATGTAACATATGCACATAATTAATTTGTACAACAAAATTATTTTATTTATTGAAATAATTGAATAAATAATTTAAAACATTAAAGCTACTAAAGCTAATTTTTTTAAATGCACTCATCACTTTTTTGCACTTGTATAAATAAAGACTGCTAGCTCCGTATGTAATCCTTTTCAGATACATGGCCTAACAAATTATTTTTTTTACACTTTTTGAAAGGACTTGATATATTAAAGCCACAAACAAAAATCTTGCGCTATCCAGTGTTACAATCACTTATACTGACACCTACTGGTGTGTGTCTGTGCAGCATCATGCAAAAATAGGCTTACAGTTTACAGTAAACAAACGTGACTGTTAATTCATTATTAATAGACCCATGATATATTTTCATAGAATGGGCAATGTATGACTTGAGATAAACAATATAAAGAAACACTAGTATTATTAAACATGCAGTGGCATGCCAATCAAATACAGACGTGACAAGTAACATGTTTGGAAAAAATATTACTGACATTAATGCGTTTAATTGATATTTAAAATATCACAAAATTGGACTATTTAGGATTATGACAATTATGTCAGTATAGCTGTTCAGTTAATATGTCAATCACTACTGGAGGTATACATGTTTAGCGATAATGTCAGTGACCTAGTACTATCCACTGGCACATGCCAATGAAGACTGGATGTGCCAATAAGCATAGTGCCATGACATTGGCCTCTGTGCATCAGATGCCATGCCACTTAATGTTAATACCCCCTCTCACACTTTGCCAAATGTTTTCTCATACTGTACACCAAGGATATGCAACTTTGGTCCTGGAGGGCAACTGTCCTGCACAGTTTAGCTACAAGCCTAATTAAACACACCTGAACAAGGAAATCACTGTTTTCAGGATTACTAGATAGACACAGGCAGATGTGTTTTTATCAGGGCTGAAGTTAAACTCTGCAGGATAGAGTTGTGACGTTCGCGAACGAACCGATTCTTTTGAACGGCTCATAAACATGAACGATGGGAGCCGAGTCGCGGCTGGAGGGGAGCCGTTCTTTCTGTCGTTCTTTTTTCATGCGTGTTTCACACAGATGCACACAAATTAGCTCCTCAGTTATAGGGGAAGGGGCGCACCCAGCGCAGGGGTGCTACTGCCTAACAGCATGATGATAGTTGTGCACGCGCGCGCATCCTTTACGTGAGTACTCCAGTGGGATAAAAAAAAAACCTACGTGCTGTCATTGGGTAGGAGCAGAGCCAATGACTTATGCCGTCACATGGTTACTCCAGTTAAAAAACAAACAAACAAAAAAACACTAAAGTAACACTAAGTTCCTTTGTAAATAAATACAAAGGAACTGCTTTGTATTTATTTACATTGCATTTTGTGTTCATGTTATTGTATCTACAGTATATATTTACAACTTTAAATAGTTTTTGTTTTTTATCAAAATGTTCTTGTGGTATTGTATGAATAACATAAGTCAACATAGCTTTACACATACACATACTTTGTACTAAAGGTAAATCCAAAATAGTGATATCACTTTCTAAGCAGAGGGATGTTGTGCAACCCTATGGAATATAGTCCACACATGACAAATGAGGTAATAATCAATATTTCAGAATAATTCAAACTCAGATATTGGTGTGTGATATCTGAGTTTTAATTAATTGACTACAAATCTCACCTCATCATTCCTCCCAGTGATTATTTCCAGGATAAACTGAGATGCCCCCAAGCTGGCTTCTTAAAACTGACTAAATATTTAAAAAGAGCCAAAAGAGCCGTTCTTTTGAACGGCTCTTTGAAAGGAACGGATCGCAAAGATCCGGATCTCCTCAAAGAGCCATAAATCCCATCTCTACTGCAGGACAGTGGCCCTCCAGGACCAAAGTTGCATATCCCTGCTGTACACTATTGCCTATATTATCACTATATATTAAGAAAAAAGTAACATCTTACCTCAAATCAGGTTACACCGTCTTCTACAACATAAGAGTAAAAAAACGTGTTTATAAAACAAAAGCAATTACATTTAGTAAATATGTAGATTTCACACTCATGCAGGCAGCGTGTAAAAAAAAATAAACTTAGTGCACATCGTTTTATTTCATGCAAAATAATAAATTCCTCGATTTTAAACTATAAATGTGCATCTTCATTCAGTGCACACCCAAACAAAACGCACAGTGTACTATTACATTATATATATATATATATATATATATATATATATATATATATATTCATTTGTATCCTGAATAACACTGGTCAATATGGCCAAAATAAATCTTTCACAATACGAGAGATTTTATTTTACACTAATAATATAAATATATATTTTATTTGTGTATGTATGTATATATATATATATATATATATATATATATATATATATATATATACACACACACACACTAAAGTCAATTTTATACAACAAAAAAGACCCTACTTTCAGTTTAAGTTAATTTAACAAAGCAATAATAATAACAATAAAACTGGAAATATGATTTAAACACGTTTTTTATTTCAACTTTGTTTCATTCTTTTAATTAACGTCACTTAAGACCTCGTGCACGGATTTAATGATGCACGTGTTCACTTCACAAACATGAGCGACCGCATTTAAAAGAATACTAGCAACACATTTTTGTCACCAACAATGATTCAACTTCGATAGGTTGCAAAATACAACTGAATCAGAACCACATTATAATCATAACGAGCACATATGACTTCTTTTCCACAGGTTAATAACTCACTTTAACACCAAGCACATCCCGCATCATTAATGCATTTTTCATCACTCCTATTAAAAACGTTAGCAGCCATGCGCTATACAGACACATTAACCTTGAAATCTATAGAATTTACATTATCATAATAAAAAAAGAGTAAATAAATGGCAGAAATGTTATTCTGCATAGTTTTGTGAACTGTAGTTTAAAATGTAAAGGTTAAGATATTTACAAATTAAGGAAAAATATGTGTATCAATAAACCATTCAATACTATAGTATGCATTTACTATTAAGCTAATGAGAACAATCATAACATCAAAAATGTTTTAAATAACTTATTTGGTCTTCTAAATGAAACGCTGGTCAGATGAATTACATGAATTGAATACTGTAACAAAACGGTGTCTTCATACAATTATTCACAAAATACAACCACAAAACATTCAAACAGATAAAACCCAATTTAAACAAGGCTAAAAATGGTAAAGATGATAAAGATTAATACACAGATGATTAAGATCACACAAAGAGAATCACTACCGCATGTCTTACCTTTGCCGAAAGTAGACAAAATGGCTTCACTTCCTGTCAAAACGGAAAGACAATACAGCACGCAGTCATTTGATTCCAAACAAGGAGTTACAAGTGAATCAGTTTCAAATGACTCAATTTAAGAGTCTTTTTTTTTCTCGAACGACTGAATTTAAGAGTAATTTGAATCCATACAAGAACATTTGAGTCTTTTGGATACAACGAGTCACTTTCGAGCCATTTTAACAATTATTTTGTTTCGAACGAGTCAATTTAAGAGTCATTTGATTACATACAAGGATATTTCAGTCTTTTGGTTACAAACAAGTCTTTGTATAAGTTATTTTGTTTTAAATGAGTCAGTTTAAGGGTTATTTTGTTTCGAACAAGTGAATTTCAGAGTCATCTGATTACGAGTCAATTTAAGAGTCATTTACATTTAATCATTTAGCAGACACTTTTTAATCCAAAACGACTTACAAATTAAAAGAGCAATAGAAGTAGTTAAACTAACAATAGGACCAATTGTATATATTTTTTATAAATAGATACCAAATAAAAGAGAAGAGCATTAGAATTAATGAATCCAAAGGAGTCATATGTTAAAAAAAAAGTATTTATTGATTTTAATGAGTAATTCACTTGCAATTGAGGTAACTGAAATTCTCTTTTGGGTCTGACTATTTTTAATAACTGTTTTTTTAGGTTTTGGGTCACTTAAAGTGTTGCACTATTTGCACTATCACACTATATTGTATTATATTGTATTGTGAGTTTTAATTTATTAAATAAACCTCAGGGTATATCACAACCTCTTTTGGTCACCTTTTTTTTGTATTCTAAAACATGGTTATTAATTGGAGGCACCTCGCTATAGAACAAAATATTCTTGTTACTATCATCTTCAAGGGAAGGAACAGACATTACCCTTTACTTATGGAATATCACGTCTCCTTTTTACCAGCATTATACAAGAGTACCCGGCTGGGGAAGGTTACATCTCTCTATCATTTATATCAATTATTATATTTATATCTACAAAAAAAGTGTCTACAGGATATCTACTGGTTTGATTTACATTACTAAGAAAACTTTATTGCCACGTTTATGACTCTTAAATGTCATAAATAAAAAAATGTTTTTGTAAACCAAAATGCTATACCTGCTAAAGCAAACCATTTTTTTCATGTTAACTCCATAATGCATGCTTACACGCACGCACGCGTGCACACACACACACATACACACACACACACACACACACACACACACACACACACACACACACACACACACACACACACACACACACTTTTGGGATATGTTATTGTGAAAATGTGTTTGAATGGTATATGAGCATTTCACATATTTCTTTGCAATGTAATAATATAAAAGTAATTAAAGAAAATGCTTTAAGCATTTGTTTGTTAGCCAATGCTGAAAGCTTTAAAAAAAAAATTTAAAATGTCTAATGCTGCTGCTCCATGTAGTGGACAACAGTGCTATTACAGCCTACTTATACAATATGCCAAGTTTTTCATATCATTTAATCTACACACTCTCATTCTGTTGTAGACAGAGACATTTGGAACCTCAGGAGGCAATGTGACTCAATTGTCACTTCAATAGATGATTGTTGACTAAATGTTTTTGTAAATGTTAAAATAGTGAATTTATAAAGTCTAAATATTAATTATAGTTGAGTAGTGTGACAAAATTACTTTTTTTAAACAGCAAGAAGCAGTAAAATACCACTTATTGGCTTAATAGGCCATTATGTGCACATAATTTTCACCTTTTTAACTGTTATACAGGCATATTTTGTCCAATCTGTCCGAAAATTTTCATGATTATTTAGAGTCACGGCCCACGTGTTCAGACTTGTTTTTAATAACATCTGAGCATTCATTGAAGAGATATAGGCTTTCGGGGACGCTCAGTCAAGGCTACACATTGAAGTGACCCTATTATAGCCATCAAAATGCAGAAGTTCAACCTTTTCTGATAATAATTGATCTAGAGAGTCCACAGAATTTTACTGCACTGGTTTTAAACATTATGATATGAAAATTATACGATCATAGATGGAAAAGACCATTTACAGCCAATACAGGCAATTTACCATAGGAAATGTATGGTTTTAAAGCTTTTTAACAGTTATAGCGCCACCTATGGTCCGATCTCCATGAAACTTCGCATGCTTCTTCACCATGGTATGACACATATGCTCACCAATTTTTGTGAAGTTCTGAGTTTTTATTTATGATTTATAGGCTTTTGAGTGTGTTTTGACACGCCCCTTTTTATAAATGATCCTGTTATAATAAACCAAATGGCAAATTTCGACTTTTTTTCGATAATTATTGATCTAGAGAGTCCAGAGAATTGTCCTAGACTGGTCTGGTTCCGATCGGGTGAAAAACCAGGGACTAGTTTGCAAAAGTAGGTTTTTAACATATTCGTGAATATTTAATGAACGATTTGATTGACAGCAATGGTTCTAGAGGCAAAGTTGTTCACCATGAGGAGATCTATCAAATGATATGCATTTTGGGGGAATGTGTGCAACACCACGTGATTACAGAGCCGTAAAACTCGTTAGCGCCAACTAGTGGCCGATTTCTTTCAAAACTCTTAAAGACCTCTTGGGCCATGAGATGAACATGCCCATCGAGTTTCGTTCCGATCGGCCTCCGTTAACCTCGTCTCATAGGTGCTCAAAGTTCATTGGCCAATGGCGGCCATGTTTTTTGAGATACGCCAGTATCCTTTTACACATACATGGGGCCTAGGTCCAAGACACTGCATACCAAATTTCAAGTCAATCGGACTCACGGTCAGGTGGCCACACCCCCTTTTATGTTTTTTTAATGTTATAGCGCCACCTAGTGTTAGATCGACGCGGTTTTTTTACTGTGACCTCAGATTGAACTCATAAATATGTGTACCAAGTTTGGTGAAAATATTTCATTTCGTTCACGAGTTATACCCATTTTAGTAAAATTAGCTCCGCCTCCTTCGAACGTTTGGGCACTCCCTAGCGACCGTGAATCGAAATTTCTACTTTTTTTCGATAATTATTGATATTCAGTGTCCAGAGAATCTTTCTGCACTGGTTTGGTTCCGATCGGGCAAAAAACCAGGGACTAGTTCGCAAAAGTAGGTTTTAGACAAAACCGGAAATAGCGGAAAAATTTGCATACCGGAAATGAAATCCTTGAGGCCATTTTTGTTCTGCTTGAGCCAAGGATTCCAATGATATAAGACACTTGATGTTGGGACACAGGGTTATTGAGATTTAAGGAAAATAGTGCCATTTTTTTGTTTTTTGCGCTATAGCGCCACCTATGGGCCAATCGGGCTCATATTTTGATAACCTCTCCTCGATTTCTGTGCTACCTTAATCCCAAATATCAAGTCTCTAGCTCTTACGGTTTGGTCTGCACGATGCGTTTTAGGGCGGAATAATAATAATAATTAAAGCTGCTAGCAGCATTTAGCGGTGTTCAAGCAGTTAAGGCCTTTAAGGCCGTTAAGCACAAAAGCATCAAAAGACATTAAGTGTTATGTAGCAAGCATGATTTACCATGATATACTACATTTCAGTGTGATTTTTCATGATTTACCATGTTCCAGTATGATTTACCATGAATCTAACATGATTTTCCATAGTTTACCTTGATATACCATGTTATATGATGATTTACCATGATATAGCACATTCTAGAATAATTTACCAGGATTCTAGCATGATTTACCTTTTTACTATGATTTACCATGTTTCTGGCATTATTTACCATGATTTACCACGTTGATAGCAATTATATGAAGCATAAGAACAATTGAAGTGATAAACTCTGACAAAATATGAATGTGTTATAAGAGTAATTGTTATATAAGTGATTTTATAGTGTCTATATACAAAAAAAGACTATTAATAAGAAGAGTGGCCAGCAGAGGGCAGTAGAAGACCACTTATTGGCTCACTTTCATTTTCAACTACTTTGTTTCTCCAGTATTCTCCACTGAAGCAAACCATTTTTTTAATGTTAACTCCATAATGCATGCTTACACACACACACACACACACACACACACACACACAAACATTTTTGGGATATGTTATTGTGAAAATCAGTTTTAATGGTATATGAGCATTTCACATATTTCTTTGCAATGTAATAATATACAACTAATTAAAGAAAATGCTTTAAGCATTTGTTTGTTAGCCAATGCTGAAAGCTGATAAAAAAAGATAAAAAATGTTTAATGCTGCTGCTCCATCTAGTGGACAACATTGCTATTACAGCCTACGTATACAATAGGCCATGTTTTTCATATAATTTAATCTACACACGCTCATTCTGATGTAGATAGAGACATTTGGAACTTCAGGAGCCCATGTGACTCAATTGTCACTTCAATAGACGATTTTTGACTAAATGTTATTGTAAATGTTAAAATAGTGCATTTATAAAGTCTAAATATTAATTATAGTTGAGTAGTGTGACAAAATGACTTTTTTTAAACAGCAGGGGGCAGTAAAATACCACTTATTGGCTGTTAGCCTTTTTCAAGCTGTTATAGCTGTTCTTGACCTTTTTTTAAGAAGCTATGAGCATTTATTGAAAAGATATTGGCTTTCGCTCAAGGCTACATATTGAAGTGACCCTATTATAGTCATCCAAATGAAGAAGTTATACATATTCCTATAATTATTGTTCTAGAGAGTACAGAGCAATAGATGAATTTTGACAAAATGTGATTGTAAATGTTAAAATAATGATTTAATAAAGTCTAAATATCAATTATATATAAAAATATTAGAGAGTAGTATGATGAAATGACAGCAGGGGGCAGTAAAATACCACTTTTTGGCTGTTATAGCCATCCAAGCTGTTATAGCTGTTATAGCCATCCGATTTACACTCTATTATAGCCATCCAAATGAAGTAATTATACCTTTTCTGATAATTATTGATCTAGAGAGTCCAGATAATTGTACTGCACTGGTTTTAAACATTAAGATATGAAAATTATACGATCATAGATGGAAAAGACCATTTACAGCCAATACAGGCAATTTACCATAGGAAATGTATGGTTTTAAAACTTTTCAACAGTTATAGCGCCACCTATTGTCCGATCTCCATGAAACTTTGCATGCTTCTTCACCATGATATGACACATATGCTCATCAATTTTTGTGAAGTTCTGAGTTTTTATTTATGATTTATAGGCTTTTGAGTGTGTTTTGACACGCCCCTTTTTATAAATGATCCTGTTATAATGAACCAAATGGCAAATTTCAACTTTTTTTCAATAATTATTGATCTAGAGAGTCCAGAGAATTGTCCTAGACTGGTCTGGTTCCAATCGGGCGAAAAACCAGGGACTAGTTCGCAAACGTAGGTTTTTAACATATTCGTGAATATTTAATGAACGGTTTGATTGACAGCAATGGTTCTAGAGGCAAAGTTGTTCATCATGAGGAGATCTATCAAATGATATGCATTTTGTGGGGATGTGTGCAACACCACGTGATTACAGAGCCGTAAAACTCGTTAGCGCCAACTAGTGGCCTATTTCTTTCAAAACTCTTACAGACCTCTTGGGCCATGAGTCGAACATGCCCATTGAGTTTCGTTCCGATTGGCCTCCGTTAACCTCGTCTCACTGGTGCTCAAACTTCATTGGCCGATGGCGGCCATGTTTTTTGAGATACGCCAATATCCTTTTACACATACATGGGGCCTTGGACCAAGACACTGCATACCAATTTTCAGGTCAATCGGACTAACGGTCAGGTGGCCACACCCCGATTTATGTTTTTTTAATGTTATAGCGCCACCTAGTGTTAAATCGACGCGGTTTTTTTACTGTGACCCCACACTGTCCTCATACACATGTGTGGCAAGTTTGGTGAAGATATCTCATTTACTTCTCGAGTTATAGCCATTTTAGTAAAATAGGCTCCTCCCACAACGTTCATTTTGCACCCCCTAGCGAATGAAAATCGAAATTTCAACTTTTTTTCAATAATTATTGATATTCAGACTCCAGAGAACATTTCTACACTGGTTTGGTTCCGATCGGTCAAAAAACCAGGGACTAGTTCGCAAAAGTCGTTTTTTAACAAAATTCAAAATGGCGGAAAATCTATCATGGCGGAAATGAAATCGGAGATATACGTTTTTTAAGTTAGGAGTCCAGCTTTCCAATGATATAAGACACTTGAGTCTACGCCTTACGGTTTAGGAGTTATGAGCAGTTACGCGCAATTGATTGCTGTAGCGCCACCTATAGGCCAATCGGGGTCATACTCTCTGAACCTCTCCTCGATTTTTGTACTACCATCTGACAAAGTTTCAGAGCTCCAGCACTTACGGTTTGGGCTGCACGATGCGTTTTAGGGGAAAATAATAATAATAATAATAATAAAAATCAGTACAAATACAATAGGTTTTCAGCACTTCGTGCTTGAACACCTAATAATAATAAAAATCAGTACAAATACAATAGGTTTTCAGCACTTCGTGCTTGAACACCTAATTAAAGCTGCTAGCAGCATTTAGCGGTGTTCAAGCATTTAAGACAGTTAAGACAGTTAAGACAGTTAAGACAGTTAAGCTCAAAAGCATCAAAAGACATTAAGGTTTATGTAGCAAGCATTTAACCACTGACATCATAGATGGAATAGACCATGTTTTAGCATGATTTGCCATGATATACAACATTTCAGTGTGATTGTTAATGATTTACTATGTTACAGTATGATTTACCATAGTTTACTATGATATACCGAGTTCTAGTATGATTCACCATGGTTTACCCTGTTCTTGCATGATTTACCACAATTGAACACATTCTAGTAGCCTATGATGTAATATGATTCTAGCATGCTTTATCATAGTTTACCTTGATTTGTCTTAGTTTACCTTGATTTACCATGTTATAGGATGATTTACCAGGATTGTAACATGCTTTACCATTAATCACATTGCTAGCATGATTTACCATGATACACCATGTAATAATATTATTTACTGTGATTTACCATGTTTCTATCGTGATTTACCATGATTTACCACGTTGCTAGCAATTATGTGAAGCTTCAGAACAGTAAAGTGAATTGAAAGAAAATATGATTGTGTTATTATAGTAATTGTCACATAAGGTTATTTTTTAGTGTCTAAATATATGAATGCAAAAGCACATGTGAAAAGACTATTAATAAGTATAATGTCCAGCAGAGGGTAGTAGAAGACCACTTATTGCTATAGTACCACTTTTATTTTGAACAACTTGGTTTAATCAGTATTGTGCACTAAAGCAAACCAGTCTTTCAATGTGAATTCCATTGTGCATGCTTACACACACACACACACACACACACACAATTTTGGGTTATGATATTGTGAAAATCTCTTTTTGTGGTCCTTAAGCATTTCAGATATTTATTTGTGATGTAAAAATATTAAACTTTCTAATAAATCATTATTTAATATTATATTATTTATTATAAATATTATTTCCAACATAATAAATATCTTTAAGCATTTGTTTGTTAGCCATTGCTGAAAACTGGTTAAAAAGATTAAAAATATCTAATGGTGTTGCTCCCTCTAGTGGACAACAGCGGTTTTACAGCCTACATAAACGGTTGAAATGAATGACGGGAAATTCGTTTTTTTTTTACTTATATCTTGGGAAGGAGAAAGTGAAAAAATCTGAAACTCAGAACTTAGATAGTGTTAGAGGAGCTCTGTTGATCAAGACCATCCCGGTGTTGCTGGGTGATTGGGGGCGGGAGTAATGTCCGTTTAAATGCATATCTTTGTGGGCTTATATCTCGGGAATGCCCAGGCCAAAAGCCCCGTGACGATAGATTTGGATCAAGATCCCCGAGAGGACCTTACCATCAAAATTTGAGCGCGCAGAGACTTTCCGTTTTCGAGTTATGAGTGTATTTGTACTTGAGGGGCGTGGCCCAATGTTTTACTTTCGTTTTGAGGCTTCCTGTGACAATTAATTATAGAGGCAAATTTTGTCTGATTTGTCTGAAATGTTTCAATGCCGTTCAGAGTGATATTACACATGTTCTTGACCTTTTTAAAAGAAGGTCTGAGCATTCATTTAAGAGATCAGCATTTACAACCAATACAGGCAATTTACCATAGGAAATGTATGGTTTTAAAGCTTTTTGATAGTTATAGCGCCAACTATGGTCCGATCTCCATGAAACTTTGCATGCTTCTTCACCATGTTATGACACATATGCTCACCAATTTTTGTGAAGTTCTGAGTTTTTATTTATGATTTATAGGCTTTTGTGTGTATTTGACACACCCCTTTTCTAAATGACTCTGTTATAGCCATACGAAAAATGCAAAGGTTCATGATTTACCACAATTGAACATATTCTAGTATGATTTAATATGATTCAAGCATGATTTACCATGTTATAGGATGATTTACAATGATATACCACATTCTAGAACAGGGTATCTGCACACTTCTTAAAGCAGCGCTCAGTAAGAATTCCGTTTTTGTCAAACAGCGACCCCTAGAGTCGCTGTGGAGCACTTGTACTGTCGTGAATAGCACTCACGCAGAGATGGCTCGCACTCACGGCCGGATCCCCTCCCCCTGTACACCGGTACCTGTTCAGTGGGATGGACGCTGTAACGAGTGGAAATAAGGTATGGCCCCTTTAAGAGCTGCGCGCGCCCAACACCACATGTATACGGCGCCGGGTTATTTCTGTTTGATGCTCATTTTATCAGAATTTTATCAGATCTGTTTTTTTGCCGTAAAGCAATTTGTTACCTCGCGAGACCTGATATCACACGATACTTCCTAACACTCAGGCCGGCGGCTCGCCGGCCCGAAGTTGCAAGGGTGGTTTTGCGGCTCACAGGCACCAGGGGGGTGCGAGACGACCACCATTCAACACGAAATCAGTAACATAAAAATTACAATGACTCCAAAGCTGTTCGGTTAAGGTAAAAAAGTTACTTAGTTCACCTTTAAAGTCAAATTTAAGGCTTTTTAAGACCTTTTTAAGACCTGAAGAAATCAAAATTAATACCTTACATTAGGGGTGCGCAATATTTAAAAAAAAATGTCTCAATATTTTCAAAGTTTTGTTGATGATAATTAGATGATATTTTACTGATTGTGTTTGTGTACTGGTACCATGGCTGGTTTAGGCCTGTTGTTGACAGCTGACTCACGAAGATATTCATATTTTTCATATTCTATGCAGTGGTCAGTTCACAGCAGTGAAAGTAATTAACATTTTTTTATTAAAGGGCAATATTTGCAACCTTAAATTGAGTTCCAGGGGCATTTTCACCCATATATGGACTTTCTTTTTTTTTTTTTTACTTAGAGGTATGCATCACCTTTTATGTCAAATTCTAACATTAAAATTAAATTATATTAGAATAATAACACAATACCACTGTTACCAGTTATATTAAATCATTAAATCAAAATCCATCTTTGCAGTGCAGAGGAGACACAGAAGCAGCAACAGAACTGGCATTAATATATTTATACTCCATTTACAATTGCATAAATAAAGCTATGATATATTCAATTCTTTCAATTATTAATTCAATATTTAAATATGAACTGATTTCTAATTGTAACATTTTAATTACAGGGTACTTTAAATGTGAAACTAAACCCGCCAGTAGGTGGCGGCAAGTCACTGTCTCAGGGAGTCATTCATACAAACGATTTGTTCAAACGGCTGATTCATTCAGGAACTGCAAGTGATTGTTCATTGAATCGTTAAAATGATTCGTTCAAAACGCGGATTTCAGTCAAGAAATCATCGCTGTCTTTTGCATTGAGTCTCTGCTACGGTTTCATTTTGAAATTCTCGTCAGCGAAATAAAGGGAAAACAAACAATATTGACAATATTGTTTATAAAATGTAACAATGTTAATTTAACTGTTATAAAATAAATATCATATTTGCTATTGTGCACGGGAAAACAGCCCTCTTGCTGATGTAATATTGTATGATAACAACATATGATATATAAAATGCAAAAACTTTATACGTCTATTAGGGAACATACCTATAACTGCACTGACACATCACGCAGTGAAAGCAAGCATGAGAGACAAATGCGATGTCAGCTCGCAGTGCGCCCTCGTACATAGTTAACGTTAAAGTAAAACAATGATTACAATATCATAATAGACAATACACATCGCACACCACTACGCACATAAAGAATGAACTTACAATTGAACTGAAATTAACCAGCTTTCTTCTCCTCTCCTGCTGTTTCGTGTGCAGGAGACAGACATAATGCTGGCGCGAATTTGACGCGAAATGTCACGTGAACGAGCAAATCCACAAAGAACGAATAGTAAATAAAAAAGTACGCTAATTAGATAGTTTTAATTTGGAAAACATTTAGATATGTCTAACTCAAATTGCCATTGAAAATTTAAGACCTTTCATAAGTCAAAATAAGACTTTTTAAGACTTTTTAAGGCCATACATTTTTAAAATCTAATTTAAGACTTTTTAAGACTTTTTAAGGACCCGCGGATACCCTGTAGAATGATTTACCGCAGGATTATAGCATGATTTGCCATGATACACCATGTAATAGTATTGTTTACAATGATTTACCATGTTTCTTCTTCAGAACCGGTGCCCAGTTAACCAATTCCCTGGAACCGTTAGTATGCCTGCTTAACGATTCCGCTTATCGGTTCCGCTCGTTGCAAATGTGTCATGACGTCACACACGAGCTGCGTTATTTTGATTCAGAACGCATCAAACATAACATCGAGGCAGAAGCGCTCGTTTGGTTATATTTCACGCGAAAAGACGACAATATATGAGGTGCCGTCTAGGGCTTAAATCAAACTTCATTCACGCACACGAATATGAAACACTTGCATATACACGTATACTAAGTAGTCAAACATACATGTATACTGCTGAATGCTCAAACAAATACATATGAAATGCACAACGACACACCTTAAGTCGCTCACGCATACATGCAAACTCTACACACACGAGATGCGCAAAACTCTCCAGGCACATACTCATCTGAGACGCGCGCGCGCACACACAACTTAAACTGGAATGTCACTGTTTCTGTCACTGCGACTTCACGAACGGGTGAACACGCGCACGCACACACACATCACTTTTGAAGTAAAATTGAGGATGCAGTGCATGTAGATGCATCGAGATATCAAATTGAACTGAATCGATAACATGATAATCGTAATCGAACCGAACCGTGAGACCATTGTAGGTTCACACCCCTAATACTCTGTGCTGTGTCAGCGAGTTAATAATAATTAACAAACAAAATAAGTTATAAGTTCAATAAGTTAATACAAACAAACAAATTTGTACTTATTCCCTCACCCAATGAGAATCGATAAGATAATCGATAAGGAATCGAATCGATAAGCAATATCGATAATGGAATCGAAATCGTTAAATTCTTATCAATTCCCATCCCTAATCAAGTGTGTCAAAATGAAAGTGAGCCAATAAGTGGTCTTCTACTGCCCTCTGCTGGTCACACAAGAGCTTTTCCATTCATATGTAGACGCTTACACACACACACACGGGATATGTTATTGTGAAAATCTCTTTTAATGGTGTATAAGCATGCATTTAACATATTTCTTTGTGATGTAATAATATAAAACTATATTAAAACTAATAAAAAAATAGCTTTAAGCGTTTGTTTGTTAGCCAATGCTGAAAGCAGATAAAAAAGATTAAAAATGTCGGTAACACTTTACAATAAGGTTCATTTATTAAACAGTAGTTAATGTATTAATTAACATGAACCATGAGCAATACATTTGTTACTGTTTTTGTTCATCTTTGTTAACATTAGTTAATACAAATCCAGCTGTTCATTGTTAGTTCATGTTAGTTTACAGTGCATTAACTAATGTTAACAAGATTTTAATAAAGTATTTGTAAATGTTGAAATTAACATTAACAAAGATTAACAAATGCTGAAGGAGTATTGTTCATTCTTAGTTAATGTTAACTACATTAGTTAACATTAACTAAGAATTCGTCGCGGGGGGCGTTCCCAAGCCCCGCGACGATAGATTTGGATCAAGAACCCCGAGAGAACCTTACCTAGCGTGCAGAGACTTTCTGTTTTCAAGTTATGAGTGAATTTGTACTTGGGGGGCGTGGCCCAACGTTATACTTTCGTATTTTAGCCTTCCTGTGACACAATTGTAAATAGTAATAAATAAAATAAATAAATGCAGTCCATAATACTCCAATAGATGAATTTGGACAAAATGTGATTGTAAATGTTAAAATAATGATTTAATAAAGTCTACATTTCAATTATATATAACAATATTAGGGAGTAGTATGATGAAATGACAGCAGGGGGCAGTAAAATACCACTTATTGGCTGTTATAGCCATCCAAAATGTTACAGCCATCCAATTTACACTATTATAGCCATTCAAATGAAGAAGTTCAACCTTTTCTGATAATTATTGATGTAGAGAGTCCAGAGAATTGTACTGCACCGGTTTTAAACATTAAAATTTTATGATCATAGATGGAAAAGGCCATTTACAGCCAATACAGGCAATTTACCATAGGAAATGCATGGTTTTAAAGCTTTTCAACAGTTATAGCGCCACCTATTGTCCGATCTCCATGAAACTTTGCATGCTTCTTCACCATGGTATGACACATATGCTCATCATTTTTTTGTCAAGTTCTGAGTTTTTATTTATGATTTATAGGCTTTTGTGTGTATTTGACACGCCCCTTTTCTAAATTACCCTGTTATAGCCATACGAAAAATGCAAAAGTTCAACTTTTTTTCAATGATTATTGATCTAGAGAGTCCAGAAAATTGCCCTAGACTGGTCTGGTTTTGATCGGGCGAAAATCCAGGGACTAGTTCGCAAAAGTAGGTTTTTAACATATTCGTGAATATTTAATGAACGATTTGATTGACAGCAATGGTTCTAGAGGCAAAGTTGTTCAGCCTGAGGAGATCTATCAAATGATATGCATATTTTGGGGATGTGTGCAACACCACGTGATTACAGAGCCATAAAACTTGTTAGCGCCAACTAGTGGCCAATTTCTTTCAAAACTCTTACAGACCTCTTGGGCCATGAGTCAAACATGCCCATCGAGTTTCGTTCCGATTGGCCTCCGTTAACCTTGTCTAATAGGTGCTCAAATTCATTGGCCGATGGCGGCCATGTTTTTTGAGTTATGCCAATTTCCTCATACACATTCATGGCACCTTGGACCAAGACACTGCATACCAATTTTCAAGTCAATCGGACTAACGGTCAGGTGGTCATAGCCCTTTTTATGTTTATTTAATGTTATAGCGCCACCTAGAGTTAGATCGACGCGGTTTTTTTACTGTGACCTCAGACTGTCCTCATACACATGTCTCTTGAGATTGGTAAAGATATCTCATTTACTTCTCGAGTTATAGCCATTTTAGTAAAATAGGCTCCTCCCACAACGATCATTTTACTCCCCCTAGCGACCGTGAATCGAAAATTCAACTTTTTTTCAATGATTATTGATATTCAGACTTCAGACAACATGTATGCATTTGTTTGGTTTTGATCGGGCGAAAAACCAGGGACTAGTTCGCAAAAATAGGTTTTTGACAAAATTCAAAATGGCGGAAAAATTTGCATACCGGAAATGAAATCGGAGATATACGTTTTTTACGTCAGGCCTCCAGCTTTCCAATGATATAAGACACTTGAGTCTACGACATACGGTTTAGGAGTTATGAGCAGTTTCGCGCAATTGATTGCTGTAGCGCCACCTATAGGCCAATCGGGGTCATACTTTCTGAGGCTCTCCTCGATTTTTGTACTACCATCTGACAAAGTTTCAGAGCTCCAGCCCTTACGGTTTGTTCTGCACGATGCGTTTTACGGCAGAAGAATAATAATAATAATAATAATAAAAATCAGTACAAATACAATAGGTTTTCAGCACTTCGTGCTTGAACACCTAATTAAAGCTGCTAGCAGCATTTAGCGGTGTTCAAGCAGTTAAGGCCTTTAAGGCCGTTAAGCACAAAAACATCAAAAGACATTAAGTTTTATGTAGCAAGCATTTAAACATTGACATCATAGATGGAATAGACCATGTTTTAGCATGATTTACCATGATATACCAAATTTAGTGTGATTTTTCATGATCTACAATGTTCCAGTATGATTTACCATGAATCTAGCATGATTTACCACAGTTTACCATGATTTCCCATGTTATAGGATGATTTACCATGATATACCACATTCTAGAATGATTTACCAGGATTGTAGCATGATTTACCATGATTCATCACATTGCTAGCATGATTTGCCATGATCCACCATGTAATAGTATTTTTTACTATGATTTACCATGTTTCTATCGTGATTTACCATGATTTACCACATTGCTGCATTGATGTGAAGGGCCAATAAAAATGAAGTGATAAACTCTGACAAAAAATGATTGTGTTATAATAGTTAACATGGAAAAACTGGTTTGCTTTAGTGCTTTGATTTACTGTTGAAAATCAAGTGTGTCAAAATGAGAGTGAGCCAATAAGTGGTCTTCTACTGCCCTCTGCTGGCCATTCTACTTATTAATAAAGTGTTTTCACGGGTGCTTTTGCACTCATATGTAGACATTTGATCACACACACACACACACACACACACACACACACACACACACACACACACACACACACACACACAAAGTCATTATATAAATATATTTTAATGGTCTATAAGCATTTAATGTCTTTGCAAGCTATTAATCAGATTATTCAGCATTTATTCAGAAACCTAGGACTACACACACACACATTCTGTTGGAGATACAGATATTTGAACTATGTGATGGAAAAAAGAAATGTTTACTGCAATTGTCCTTCAGGATTCATATTTCTCAATGCACTACAATAGTCAGTTTACCATGGTTTGTCTTAGTTTACCTTGATGTTACCTTGTTGTGACCGAATGTTACACAATAATTTATCATGATATACCACATTCTAGAATGATTCAGCAGGATTGTAGCATGATTTACTATGATTTACCACGTTGTTAGCAATTATGTGAAGTTTCAGAACAGTAAAGTGAATTGAAAGACAAAATATGATTGTGTTATTATAGTAATTGTCACATAAGGTTATTTTTTAGTGTCTGAATATATGAATGCAAAAGCACATGTGAAAAGACTATTAATAAGTATAATGTCCAGCAGAGGGTAGTAGAAGACCACTTATTGCTATAGTACCACTTTTATTTTGAACTACTTGGTTTAATCAGTATCAGGGTTTCCGTGGGGTCATAAAAAGTCATAAAACGTCTTAAATTTAATAATAAGAATTTTAGGCCATAAAAACGTCCGGTTTTTCCATACAAGGTCATAAATTACATTTAGCCACGTCTTAAATTGATATGCTCATTCATTCATTATCGCGATATAATGTTTTCTCTATAAAACGATATCAAGAGTTCGATAAATGTTAGATCATGTTTATGCGCCAAAAGCGGAACGAAACTCATTTGAACCGCGCACGCCTCACGGAGCGTTTATCCGCTCGGCTCAAAGTCCAAGCGGCAGCGTAGCGCGATCAAGCTCACTAGAGCAGACGCGTTCTTTTACTGTCTATGGTTAACTTTGATCAGTCTCGATCACGAGATCCAGTGAGAAGCACTTGAATTCAGCGAAGAACACAAATGTCTCAGTGATTTAAACCAGTTTAAAGGCAGATGAAACAGAGCTGACGAACAGGAGAAACACTGTGCGCAACTATACAGTCAGAAAGCTTTTCCATCTACACATTTACATCCTTTACCATGGTTTTACTGTAACGTTAGCCTAGTAATATTAACTGCACCATGAAATGTGGGATACATATTGAATTGTATTATATTATTAATGTAGACAATGTATTAAAGGACTAATGGAATATAATTACAGTATTTATGTATTTAGGCTATAGCCTACTGTTTTTCATACATTTCATAAAGATACGTGCCATCAAAGTCAGGCAACACAAACCTGTTTCAAGACTTGAAACAATATCCCCCATTAGCACATGCAGAAACTAAGAAATTAATTTTGAAATAAAGATATTATTTTTGTTAAGGAAAAAATACAAATGTTTGAATGTTCTACCTCAGATTTGTGAAATGTTCACCTGTTTGGCAAGTGTTTGTCATGATATGTTTTGACAATAAAGAGTAGTTTAAAACCACAATTAACGCTCTAGTTTCTATCAAATGATATGCATTTTGTGGGGTTGTGTGCAACACCACGTGATTACAGAGCCGTAAAACTAAAAGTTAAAACTAACTTTCAGTTGGGAACAAAAATCTGCCTTCAAAGTTCAAAGAAATAAAGAATTGACATTTATCGTCATAATTATCGATATTGACTGATATATTATCGTGATAAGTGTTGTGTTGTTCCTGTGTTATTGATACTTAGGAAAAGGGAGCCTTCAGTTTGTTACTCTTAAGAAAATGGAACCTTTAAATAATTAAACTTATTACTTTTAATGAAAGTCAATAAAAAAAAGACTTTTGAAAGGAAGTTATTTTTCGTAATTCGAGTAGGTCATAAATTTAAATCATATTGGTCATAAAAAGGTCTTAAAAGGTCTTAAATTTGACTGACTAAACCCTGCAGAAACCCTGAGTATTGTGCACTAAAGCAAACCAGTCTTTCAATGTGAATACCATTATGCATGCTTACACACACACAAACACACACACCCTACACACACACACACAATTGTGGGTTATGATATTGTGAAAATCTCTTTTTGTGGTCCTTAAGCATTTCAGATATTTATTTGTGATGTAAAAATATTAAACTTTCTAATAAATCATTATTTAATATTATATTATAAGCATTTGTTTGTTAGCCATTGCTGAAAACTGGTTAAAAAAGATTAAAAATATCTAATGCTGTTGCTCCCTCTACTGGACAACAGCGGTTTTACAGCCTACATAAACGGTTGAAATGAATGACAGGAAATTCGTTTTTTTTTTTACTTATATCTCGGGAACGAGAAAGTGAAAAAATCTGAAACTCAGAACTTAGATAGGGTTATAGGTGCCCTCTTGAACAAGACCATCCCCGTGTTGCTGAGTGATTGCTGTCGGGAGTAATGTCTGTTGAAATGCATATCTTTGTGGGCTTATATCTCGGGAATGCCTGGGTCAAATCGCACCATACTCGGATCGAAGCTAGATGAGGACGGGCCCTTTCCAACAAGGTCTCCCACAAGGATATAGGTGGTCTAGGTCGGGAGTTACAGCCGTTTCAATTCGGGAGTCTCACGGATTAGCTATCCGCGGGGGGGAGGGGGGCGGGGGGGCGTTCCCGTGCCCCGAGACGATAGATTTCGATCAAGAGCACCGAGAGGACCTTACCATCAAAATTTGAGCGTGCAGCGACTTTCTGTTTTCGAGTTATGAGTGAATTTGTACTTGGGGGGCGTGGCCCAACGTTATACTTTCGTTTTCAGCCTTCCTGTGACACAATTGTAAATAGTAATAAATAAAATAAATAAATGCAGTCCATAATACTCCAATATATGCATTTTTTACAAAATGTGATTGTAAATGTTGAAATAATGATTTTATTTTAAGTCTAAATATGAACTATAACAATATTAGGGAGTAGTATGATGAAATGACAGCAGGGGGCAGTAAAATACCACTTATTGGCTGTTAAAGCCATCCAAATAAAAAAATTATACCTTTTCTGATAATTATTGATCTAGAGAGTCCAGATAATTGTACTGCACTGGTTTTATATAAAATTATACGATCATAGATGGAAAAGACCATTTACAGCCAATACAGGCAATTTACCATAGGAAATGTATGGTTTTAAAGCTTTTTAACAGTTATAGCGCCACATATGGTCCGATCTCCATGAAACTTTGCATGCTTCTTTACCATGGTATGACACATATGCTCATCAATTTTTGTCAAGTTCTGAGTTTTTATTTATGATTTATAGGCTTTTGAGTGTATTTGGACACGCCCCTTTTCTAAATGACCCTATTATAGCCATACGAAAAATGCAAAAGTTCAACTTTTTTTCGATAATTATTGATCTAGAGAGTCCAGAGAATTGACCTAGACTGGTCTGGTTCCGATCGGGCGAAAAACCAGGGACTAGTTCGCAAAAGTAGGTTTTTAACATATTCATGAATATTTAATGAACGATTTAATTGACAGCAATGGTTCTAGAGGCAAAGTTGTTTAGCATGAGGAGATCTATCACATGATATGCATATTGTGGGGATGTGTGCAACACCACGTGATTACAGAGCCGTAAAACTCGTTAGCGCCAACTAGTGGCCGATTTCTTTCAAAACTCTTACAGACCTCTTGGGCCATGAGTTGAACATGCCCATCGAGTTTCGTTCCGATCGGCCTTCGTTAACCTCGTCTAATAGGTGCTCAAATTCATTGGCCAATGGCGGCCATGTTTTTTGAGTTACGCCAATTTCCTCATACACATACATGGGGCCTTGGAGCAAGACACTGCATACCAATTTTCAAGTCAATCGGACTAACGGTCAGGTGGTCATAGCCCTTTTTATGTTTTTTTTTTATGTTATAGCGCCACCTAGTGTTCGATCGTCGCGATCTTTTTACTGTGACCTCAAACTGTCCTCATACACATGTCTCTTGAGTTTGGTGAAGATATCTCATTTACTTTTCGAGTTATAGCCATTTTAGTAAAATAGGCTCCTCCCACAACGATCATTTTACTCCCCCTAGCGACCGGAAATCGAAAATTCAACTTTTTTTCGATAACGATTGATAATCAGACTCCAGAGAACATGTATGCATTTGTTTGGTTTTGATCGGGCGAAAAACCAGGGACTAGTTCGCAAAATTAGGTTTTTGACAAAATTCAAAATGGCGGAAAAATTTGCATACCGGAAATGAAATCGGAGATATACGTTTTTTACTTCAGGCCTCCAGCTTTCCAATGATATAAGACACTTGAGTCTACGACTTACGGTTTAGGAGTTATGAGCAGTTTCGCGCAATTGATCGCTATAGCGCCACCTATGGGCCAATCGGGCTCATAATTTGATAACCTCTCCTCGATTTTTGTACTACCATCTGACAAAGTTTCAACTCTCCAGCACTTACGGTTTGGGCTGCACGATGCGTTTTACAGGAGAATAATAATAATAATAAAAATCAGTACAAATACAATAGGTTTTCAGCACTTCGTGCTTGAACACCTAACTAGCAGCATTTAGCGGTGTTCAAGCATTTAAGACAGTTAAGACAGTTAAGACAGTTCAGCTCAAAAGCATCAAAAGACATTAAGGTTTATGTAGCAAGCATTTAACCACTGACATCATAGATGGAATAGACCATGTTTTAGCATGATTTACCATGATATACAGCATTTCAGTGTGATTGTTAATGATTTACTATGTTACAGTATGATTTACCATAGTTTACTATGATATACCGAGTTCTAGTATGATTCACCATGGTTTACCCTGTTCTTGCATGATTTACCACAATTGAACACATTCTAGTAGCCTATGATGTAAAATGATTCTAGCATGCTTTATCATAGTTTACCTTGATTTGTCTTAGTTTACCTTGATTTACCATGTTATAGGATGATTTACCAGGATTGTAACATGCTTTACCATGATTAATCACATTGCTAGCATGATTTACCATGATACACCATGTAATAATATTATTTACTGTGATTTACCATGTTTCTATCGTGATTTACCATGATTTACCACGTTGCTAGCAATTATGTGAAGCTTCAGAACAGTAAAGTGAATTGAAAGACAAAATATGATTGTGTTATTATAGTAATTGTCACATAAGGTTATTTTTTAGTGTCTAAATATATGAATGCAAAAGCACATGTGAAAAGACTATTAATAAGTATAATGTCCAGCAGAGGGTAGTAGAAGACCACTTATTGCTATAGTACCACTTTTATTTTGAACAACTTGGTTTAATCAGTATTGTGCACTAAAGCAAACCAGTCTTTCAATGTGAATTCCATTGTGCATGCTTACACACACACACACACACACACACACACACACACACACACACACACACACACACACACACACAATTTTGGGTTATGATATTGTGAAAATCTCTTTTTGTGGTCCTTAAGCATTTCAGATATTTATTTGTGATGTAAAAATATTAAACTTTCTAATAAATCATTATTTAATATTATATTATTTATTATAAATATTATTTCCAACATAATAAATATCTTTAAGCATTTGTTTGTTAGCCATTGCTGAAAACTGGTTAAAAAGATTAAAAATATCTAATGCTGTTGCTCCCTCTAGTGGACAACAGCGGTTTTACAGCCTACATAAACGGTTGAAATGAATGACGGGAAATTCGTTTTTTTTTTTTTACTTATATCTCGGGAAGGAGAAAGTGAAAAAATCTGAAACTCAGAACTTAGATAGTGTTAGAGGAGCTCTGTTGATCAAGACCATCCCGGTGTTGCTGGGTGATTGGGGGCGGGAGTAATGTCCGTTTAAATGCATATCTTTGTGGGCTTATATCTCGGGAATGCCCAGGCCAAATCGCACCAAACTCGAATCGAAGCTAGATGAGGACGGGCCCTTTCCAACAAGGATCTAGATGGTCTGGATCAAGAGTTACAGCCGTTTCAAGTTGGGGTTCTCACAGATTAGCGATCCGCGCGGGGGGGGGGGGGGGGGGGGGCGCTCCCAAGCCCCGCGACGATAGATTTGGATCAAGATCCCCGAGAGGACCTTACCATCAAAATTTGAGCGCGCAGAGACTTTCCGTTTTCGAGTTATGAGTGTATTTGTACTTGGGGGGCGTGGCCCAATGTTTTACTTTCGTTTTGAGGCTTCCTGTGACTATTAATTATAGAGGCAAATTTTGTCTGATTTGTCTGAAATTTTTCAATGACGTTCAGAGTGATATTACACATGTTCTTGACATTTTTAAAAGAAGATCTGAGCATTCATTTAAGAGATCAGCATTTACAGCCAATACAGGCAATTTACCATAGGAAATGTATGGTTTTAAAGCTTTTTGATAGTTATAGCGCCAGCTATGGTCCGATCTCCATGAAACTTTGCATGCTTCTTCACCATGTTATGACACATATGCTCACCAATTTTTGTGAAGTTCTGAGTTTTTATTTATGATTTATAGGCTTTTGTGTGTATTTGACACACCCCTTTTCTAAATGACTCTGTTATAGCCATACGAAAAATGCAAAGGTTCATGATTTACCACAATTGAACATATTCTAGTATGATTTAATATGATTCTAGCATGATTTACCATGTTATAGGATGATTTACCATGATATACCACATTCTAGAACAGGGTATCTGCACACTTCTTAAAGCAGCGCTCAGTAAGAATTCCGTTTTTGTCAAACAGCGACCCCTAGAGTCGCTGTGGAGCACTTGTACTGTCGTGAATAGCACTCACGCAGAGATGGCTCGCACTCACGGCCGGATCCCCTCCCCCTGTACACCGGTACCTGTTCAGTGGGATGGACGCTGTAACGAGTGGAAATAAGGTATGGCCCCTTTAAGAGCTGCGCGCGCCCAACACCACATGTATACGGCGCCGGGTTATTTCTGTTTGATGCTCATTTTATCAGAATTTTATCAGATCTGTTTTTTTGCCGTAAAGCAATTTGTTACCTCGCAAGACCTGATATCACACGATACTTCCTAACACTCAGGCCGGCGGCTCGCCGGCCCAAAGTTGCAAGGGTGGTTTTGCGGCTCACAGGCACCAGGGGGGTGCGAGACGACCACCATTCAACACGAAATCAGTAATATAAACATTACAATGACTCCAAAGCTGTTCGGTTAAGGTAAAAAAGTTACTTAGTTCACCTTTAAAGTCAAATTTAAGGCTTTTTAAGACCTTTTTAAGACCTGAAGAAATCAAAATTAATACCTTACATTAGGGGTGCGCAATATTTTAAAACAAATGTCTCAATATTTTCAAAGTTTTGTTGATGATAATTAGATGATATTTTACTGATTGTGTTTGTGTACTGGTACCATGGCTGGTTTAGGCCTGTTGTTGACAGCTGACTCACGAAGATATTCATATTTTTCATATTCTATGCAGTGGTCAGTTCACAGCAGTGAAAGGAATTAACATTTTTTTATTAAAGGGCAATATTTGCAACCTTAAATTGAGTTCCAGGGGCATTTTCACCCATATATGGACTTTCTTTTTTTTTTTTTACTTAGAGGTATGCATCACTTTTTATGTCAAATTCTAACATTCAAATTAAATTATATTAGAATAATAACACAATACCACTGTTACCAGTTATATTAAATCATTAAATCAAAATCCATCTTTGCAGTGCAGAGGAGACACAGAAGCAGCATCAGAACTGGCATTAATATATTTATACTCCATTTACAATTGCATAAATAAAGCTATGATATATTCAATTCTTTCAATTATTAATTCAATATTTAAATATGAACTGATTTCTAATTGTAACATTTTAATTACAGGGTACTTTAAATGTGAAACTAAACCCGCCAGTAGGTGGCGGCAAGTCACTGTCTCAGGGAGTCATTCATACAAACGATTTGTTCAAACGGCTGATTCATTCAGGAACTGCAAGTGATTGTTCATTGAATCGTTAAAATGATTCGTTCAAAACGCGGATTTCAGTCAAGAAATCATCGCTGTCTTTTGCATTGAGTCTCTGCTACGGTTTCATTTTGAAATTCTCGTCAGCGAAATAAAGGGAAAACAAACAATATTGACAATATTGTTTATAAAATGTAACAATGTTAATTTAACTGTTATAAAATAAATATCATATTTGCTATTGTGCACGGGAAAACAGCCCTCTTGCTGATGTAATATTGTATGATAACAACATATGATATATAAAATATAAAAACTTTATACGTCTATTAGGGAACATACCTATAACTGCACTGACACATCACGCAGTGAAAGCAAGCATGAGAGACAAATGCGATGTCAGCTCGCAGTGCGCCCTCGTACATAGTTAACGTTAAAGTAAAACAATGATTACAATATCATAATAGACAATACACATCGCACACCACTACGCACATAAAGAATGAACTTACAATTGAACTGAAATTAACCAGCTTTCTTCTCCTCTCCTGCTGTTTCGTGTGCAGGAGACAGACATAATGCTGGCGCGAATGTGACGCGAAATGTCACGTGAACGAGCAAATCCACAAAGAACGAATAGTAAATAAAAAAGTACGCTAATTAGATAGTTTTAATTTGGAAAACATTTAGATATGTCTAACTCAAATTGCCATTGAAAATTTAAGACCTTTCATAAGTCAAAATAAGACTTTTTAAGGCCATAAATTTTTCAAATCTAATTTAAGACTTTTTAAGGACCCGCGGATACCCTGTAGAATGATTTACCGCAGGATTATAGCATGATTTGCCATGATACACCATGTAATAGTATTGTTTACAATGATTTACCATGTTTCTTCTTCAGAACCGGTGCCCAGTTAACCAATTCCCTGGAACCGTTAGTAGGCCTATGCCTGCTTAACGATTCCGCTTATCGGTTCCGCTCGTTGCAAATTTGTCATGACGTCACACACGAGCTGCGTTATTTTGATTCAGAACGCATCAAACATAACATCGAGGCAGAAGCGCTCGTTTGGTTATATTTCACGCGAAAAGACGACAATATATGAGGTGCCGTCTAGGGCTTAAATCAAACTTCATTCACGCACACAAATATGAAACACTTGCATATACACGTATACTAAGTAGTCAAACATACATGTATACTGCTGAATGCTCAAACAAATACATATGAAATGCACAACGACACATCTAAAGTCGCTCACGCATACATGCAAACTCTACACACACGAGATGCACAAAACTCTCCAGGCACATACTCATCTGAGACGCGCGCGCGCACACACAACTTAAACTGGAATGTCACTGTTTCTGTCACTGCGACTTCACGAACGGGTGAACACGCGCACGCACACACACATCACTTTTGAAGTAAAATTGAGGATGCAGTGCATGTAGATGCATCGAGATATCAAATTGAACTGAATCGATAACATGATAATCGTAATCGAACCGAACCGTGAGACCATTGTAGGTTCACACCCCTAATACTCTGTGCTGTGTCAGCGAGTTAATAATAATTAACAAACAAAATAAGTTATAAGTTCAATAAGTTAATACAAACAAACAAATTTGTACTTATTCCCTCACCCAATAAGAATCGATAAGAGAATCGATAAGGAATCGAATCGATAAGCAATATCGATAATGGAATCGGAATTGTTAAATTCTTATCAATTCCCATCCCTAATCAAGTGTGTCAAAATGAAAGTGAGCCAATAAGTGGTCTTCTACTGCCCTCTGCTGGTCACACAAGTGCTTTTGCAATCATATGTAGACATGTGCTTACACACACACACACGGGATATGTTATTGTGAAAATCTCTTTTAATGGTGTATAAGCAATTATTTAACATATTTCTTTGTGATGTAATAATATAAAACTATATTAAAACTAATAAAAAAATAGCTTTAAGCGTTTGTTTGTTAGCCAATGCTGAAAGCTGATAAAAAAGATTAAAAATGTCGGTAACACTTTACAATAAGGTTCATTTATTAAACAGTAGTTAATGTATTAACATGAACCATGAGCAATACATTTGTTACTGTTTTTGTTCATCTTTGTTAATTAACATTAGTTAATACAAATCCAGCTGTTCATTGTTAGTTTATGTTAGTTCACAGTGCGTTAACTAATGTTAACAAGATTTTAATAAAGTATTTGTAAATGTTGAAATTAACATTAACAAAGATTAACAAATGCTGAAGGAGTATTGTTCATTCTTAGTTAATGTTAACTACATTAGTTAACATTAACTAAGAATTCGTCGCGGGGGGCGTTCCCAAGCCCCGCGACGATAGATTTGGATCAATAACCCCGAGAGAACCTTACCTAGCGTGCAGAGACTTTCTGTTTTCGAGTTATGAGTGAATTTGTACTTGGGGGCGTGGCCCAACGTTATACTTTCGTATTTTAGCCTTCCTGTGACACAATTGTAAATAGTAATAAATAAAATAAATAAATGCAGTCCATAATACTCCAATAGATGAATTTGGACAAAATGTGATTGTAAATGTTAAAATAATGATTTAATAAAGTCTACATTTCAATTATATATAACAATATTAGGGAGTAGTATGATGAAATGACAGCAGGGGGCAGTAAAATACCACTTATTGGCTGTTATAGCCATCCAAAATGTTACAGCCATCCAATTTACACTATTATAGCCATTCAAACGAAGAAGTTCAACCTTTTCTGATAATTCTTGATGTAGAGAGTCCAGAGAATTGTACTGCACCGGTTTTAAACATTAAGATTTTATTATCATAGATGGAAAAGGCCATTTACAGCCAATACAGGCAATTTACCATAGGAAATGCATGGTTTTAAAGCTTTTCAACAGTTATAGCGCCACCTATTGTCCGATCTCCATGAAACTTTGCATGCTTCTTCACCATGGTATGACACATATGCTCATCATTTTTTGTCAAGTTCTGAGTTTTTATTTATGATTTATAGGCTTTTGTGTGTATTTGACACGCCCCTTTTCTAAATGACCCTGTTATAGCCATACGAAAAATGCAAAAGTTCAACTTTTTTTCAATGATTATTGGTCTAGAGAGTCCAGAGAATTGCCCTAGACTGGTCTGGTTCTGATCGGGCGAAAATCCAGGGACTAGTTCGCAAAAGTAGGTTTTTAACATATTCGTGAATATTTAATGAACGATTTGATTGACAGCAATGGTTCTAGAGGCAAAGTTGTTCAGCCTGAGGAGATCTATCAAATGATATGCATATTTTGGGGATGTGTGCAACACCACGTGATTACAGAGCCATAAAACTTGTTAGCGCCAACTAGTGGCCAATTTCTTTCAAAACTCTTACAGACCTCTTGGGCCATGAGTCAAACATGCCCATCGAGTTTCGTTCCGATTGGCCTCCGTTAACCTTGTCTAATAGGTGCTCAAATTCATTGGCCGATGGCGGCCATGTTTTTTGAGTTATGCCAATTTCCTCACACACATTCATGGCACCTTGGACCAAGACACTGCATACCAATTTTCAAGTCAATCGGACTAACGGTCAGGTGGTCATACCCCTTTTTATGTTTATTTAATGTTATAGCGCCACCTAGTGTTAGATCGACGCGGTTTTTTTACTGTGACCTCAGACTGTCCTCATACACATGTCTCTTAAGATTGGTGAAGATATCTCATTTACTTCTCGAGTTATAGCCATTTTAGTAAAATAGGCTCCTCCCACAACGATCATTTTACTCCCCCTAGCGACCGTGAATCGAAAATTCAACTTTTTTTCAATGATTATTGATATTCAGACTTCAGACAACATGTATGCATTTGTTTGGTTTTGATCGGGCGAAAAACCAGGGACTAGTTCGCAAAAGTAGGTTTTTGACAAAATTCAAAATGGCGGAAAAATTTGCATACCGGAAATGAAATCGGAGATATACGTTTTTTACGTCAGGCCTCCAGCTTTCCAATGATATAAGACACTTGAGTCTACGACATACGGTTTAGGAGTTATGAGCAGTTTCGCGCAATTGAATGCTGTAGCGCCACCTATAGGCCAATCGGGGTCATACTTTCTGAGGCTCTCCTCGATTTTTGTACTACCATCTGACAAAGTTTCAGAGCTCCAGCCCTTACGGTTTGTTCTGCACGATGCGTTTTACGGCAGAAGAATAATAATAATAATAATAATTAAAGCTGCTAGCAGCATTTAGCGGTGTTCAAGCATTTAAGACAGTTAAGACAGTTAAGACAGTTAAGCTCAAAAGCATCAAAAGACATTAAGGTTTATGTAGCAAGCATTTAACCACTGACATCATAGATGGAATAGACCATGTTTTAGCATGATTTACCATGATATACAACATTTCAATGTGATTGTTAATGATTTACTATGTTACAGTATGATTTACCATAGTTTACTATGATATACCGAGTTCTAGTATGATTCACCATGGTTTACCCTGTTCTTGCATGATTTACCACAATTGAACACATTCTAGTAGCCTATGATGTAAAATGATTCTAGCATGCTTTATCATAGTTTACCTTGATTTGTCTTAGTTTACCTTGATTTACCATGTTATAGGATGATTTACCAGGATTGTAACATGCTTTACCATGATTAATCACATTGCTAGCATGATTTACCATGATACACCATGTAATAATATTATTTACTGTGATTTACCATGTTTCTATCGTGATTTACCATGATTTACCACGTTGCTAGCAATTATGTGAAGCTTCAGAACAGTAAAGTGAATTGAAAGACAAAATATGATTGTTATTATAGTAATTGTCACATAAGGTTATTTTTTAGTGTCTAAATATATGAATGCAAAAGCACATGTGAAAAGACTATTAATAAGTATAATGTCCAGCAGAGGGTAGTAGAAGACCACTTATTGCTATAGTACCACTTTTATTTTGAACAACTTGGTTTAATCAGTATTGTGCACTAAAGCAAACCAGTCTTTCAATGTGAATTCCATTGTGCATGCTTACACACACACACACACACACACACACACACACACAATTTTGGGTTATGATATTGTGAAAATCTCTTTTTGTGGTCCTTAAGCATTTCAGATATTTATTTGTGATGTAAAAATATTAAACTTTCTAATAAATCATTATTTAATATTATATTATTTATTATAAATATTATTTCCAACATAATAAATATCTTTAAGCATTTGTTTGTTAGCCATTGCTGAAAACTGGTTAAAAAGATTAAAAATATCTAATGCTGTTGCTCCCTCTAGTGGACAACAGCGGTTTTACAGACTACATAAACGGTTGAAATGAATGACGGGAAATTCTTTTTTTTTTTTTACTTATATCTCGGGAAGGAGAAAGTGAAAAAATCTGAAACTCAGAACTTAGATAGTGTTACAGGAGCTCTGTTGATCAAGACCATCCCGGTGTTGCTGGGTGATTGGGGGCGGGAGTAATGTCCGTTTAAATGCATATCTTTGTGGGCTTATATCTCGGGAATGCCCAGGCCAAATCGCACCAAACTCGAATCGAAGCTAGATGAGGACGGGCCCTTTCCAACAAGGATCTAGATGGTCTGGATCAAGAGTTACAGCCGTTTCAAGTTGGGGTTCTCACAGATTAGCGATCCGCGGGGGGGGGGGGGGGGGAATCTATCGTCGCTCCCAAGCCCCGCGACGATAGATTTGGATCAAGATCCCCGAGAGGACCTTACCATCAAAATTTGAGCGCGCAGAGACTTTCCGTTTTCGAGTTATGAGTGTATTTGTACTTGGGGGGCGTGGCCCAATGTTTTACTTTCGTTTTGAGGCTTCCTGTGACAATTAATTATAGAGGCAAATTTTGTCTGATTTGTCTGAAATTTTTCAATGCCGTTCAGAGTGAAATTACACATGTTCTTGACCTTTTTAAAAGAAGATCTGAGCATTCATTTAAGAGATCAGCATTTACAGCCAATACAGGCAATTTACCATAGGAAATGTATGGTTTTAAAGCTTTTTGATAGTTATAGCGCCAGCTATGGTCCGATCTCCATGAAACTTTGCATGCTTCTTCACCATGGTATGACACATATGCTCATCATTTTTTGTCAAGTTCTGAGTTTTTATTTATGATTTATAGGCTTTTGTGTGTATTTGACACGCCCCTTTTCTAAATGACCCTGTTATAGCCATACGAAAAATGCAAAAGTTCAACTTTTTTTCAATGATTATTGATCTAGAGAGTCCAGAGAATTGCCCTAGACTGGTCTGGTTCTGATCGGGCGAAAATCCAGGGACTAGTTCGCAAAAGTAGGTTTTTAACATATTCGTGAATATTTAATGAACGATTTGATTGACAGCAATGGTTCTAGAGGCAAAGTTGTTCAGCCTGAGGAGATCTATCAAATGATATGCATATTTTGGGGATGTGTGCAACACCACGTGATTACAGAGCCATAAAACTTGTTAGCGCCAACTAGTGGCCGATTTCTTTCAAAACTCTTACAGACCTCTTGGGCCATGAGTCAAACATGCCCATCGAGTTTCGTTCCGATTGGCCTCCGTTAACCTTGTCTAATAGGTGCTCAAATTCATTAGCCGATGGCGGCCATGTTTTTTGAGTTATGCCAATTTCCTCATACACATTCATGGCACCTTGGACCAAGACACTGCATACCAATTTTCAAGTCAATCGGACTAACGGTCAGGTGGTCATAGCCCTTTTTATGTTTATTTAATGTTATAGCGCCACCTAGTGTTAGATCGACGCGGTTTTTTTACTGTGACCTCAGACTGTCCTCATACACATGTCTCTTGAGATTGGTGAAGATATCTCATTTACTTCTCGAGTTATAGCCATTTTAGTAAAATAGGCTCCTCCCACAACGATCATTTTACTCCCCCTAGCGACCGTGAATCGAAAATTCAACTTTTTTTCAATGATTATTGATATTCAGACTTCAGACAACATGTATGCATTTGTTTGGTTTTGATCGGGCGAAAAACCAGGGACTAGTTCGCAAAAGTAGGTTTTTGACAAAATTCAAAATGGCGGAAAAATTTGCATACCGGAAATGAAATCGGAGATATACGTTTTTTACGTCAGGCCTCCAGCTTTCCAATGATATAAGACACTTGAGTCTACGACATACGGTTTAGGAGTTATGAGCAGTTTCGCGCAATTGATTGCTGTAGCGCCACCTATAGGCCAATCGGGGTCATACTTTCTGAGGCTCTCCTCGATTTTTGTACTACCATCTGACAAAGTTTCAGAGCTCCAGCCCTTACGGTTTGTTCTGCACGATGCGTTTTACGGCAGAAGAATAATAATAATAATAATAATAAAAATCAGTACAAATACAATAGGTTTTCAGCACTTCGTGCTTGAACACCTAAAAATCAGTACAAATACAATAGGTTTTCAGCACTTCGTGCTTGAACACCTAATAAAAATCAGTACAAATACAATAGGTTTTCAGCACTTCGTGCTTGAACACCTAATAATAAAAATCGGTACGATTACAATAGGTTTTCAGCACTTCGTGCTTGAACACCTAAAAATCAGTACAAATACAATAGGTTTTCAGCACTTCGTGCTTGAACACCTAAAAATCAGTACAAATACAATAGGTTTTCAGCACTTCGTGCTTGAACACCTAAAAATCAGTACAAATACAATAGGTTTTCAGCACTTCGTGCTTGAACACCTAAAAATCCTTACAATTACAATAGGTTTTCAGCACTTCGTGCTTGAACACCTAAAAATCAGTACAAATACAATAGGTTTTCAGCACTTCGTGCTTGAACACCTAATAATAAAAATCAGTACAAATACAATAGGTTTTCAGCACTTCGTGCTTGAACACCTAATAAACTATGCTTTTCAGGTAGGTATAACATTAGAGGTACAGAAATTGAATAAAATAATCAAATGTAAAATAACATTGCATATTTGACTATATAAATTAAAGATTAATCCTTATTAAAGTTACAAAAGCTATTCAATTTAGAGCTGATTCAGTAGGCCTACACAATACTGTGAGTGTCTATATTGACCATATAAGTTCACTTAAGGCATAACAGACACTGGGTGCTTCTCAATTCTTATTTGTGCATCCTCGTTTCCTTTCCTCGCTTCCTTTCCTTGCGTCTCAGCTCCACCCCCTGCAGGATGCGAGGGAAGGCTGCAAGGAAAGAAAATGAGGACAGAGGAATCGAATGAAAGTTTTTTTTATACTTTGGAATACTTGATCACTCGAGCGTCACTTCACTGCGTCATCAGCAGCGCTCAAAGGATCTGCCCTTATGTTGTTGAAGTTTGGTTATTTAAGAAATTAGTAATAAATAATAATAAAGCAAGATACCCTGTTGAAATATGTGAGATGTGTGGTTTATATAAACTGCAAAGGTAAAGTATAAATTAAAATGATTGTGACCGACGTGAAGGGGGAGGAGAATTGATACGTGCGTCACGTTTAGTCTACAGTCTATGCGTTTAGTCGATAAAATACTTCCGCAAAGCATACAACTGTGCATCCTCGCTCATAGCTCCTCTGGAAGCCTCCTCACTCCTCGATTCTCGCCTCCTCGCGGTGCAATTAGAGAATTGAGATGTCCTTCAAGATGGCTGAGCTTGATCGGTTTCCGGGTCATAGGATGGAGGACGGAGGATCGAGGAGACGAGGAGGGATATTGAGAAGCACCCTATGTCTGCTAGGATACTCATCAAGACGGACATGTTAACATACTTTTTGTGTGAATTTGTCCATTCAAGTGCAAGACTTGAAAGAGAACTCAATATTTTGTGCGCTGTCTGAGATGAGTAGCCTACACAAACACGCGCACAAATCTTCTAGACGCGAGTTCTCTTTCGCGTCTTGCTCTTGAATGTTTACATTGGCAAAACTTAAATGAGTTTAGTTTAAACACCGATGGTAACGTCTGCAGTTCAGGTCTCGCCTGCACTCGTGCGCTGTCACCTCCGGGTGATGACGGCGTAAATGACAGGTCATGTTCGAGCATTTGGCACTCACATTGAACAGTGTTTACAACGAGTAATCGTTTTGTTCACGTTTTTTTGATTATCGCTGTTGTAATGTATTATTTGGGAAGCCAGCAAGTGAATTTAACTGGCACACTAGCCGCAGGTCGGAAGAACGAGTCAATAGTTCGCTTGCTCATGATTGCTCAGACCCTATGGCTCAAACGCACATAGCAGGTTGTCTGCCTCTCCTTCCCACACAGATGTTTTAACGCGTGCTCGATTATCTCTAGGGCCCTCCCCCTCCACACATTAGCCACTTACAGTGGCCATTCCCTATTCTTCTCACACTCATTGGCCTTCCACACATTCCGGATTCATTGATAAGCCCCTTCCACGTTTAACGTGTAAAAAAAAAAAAAGGGACAAATTTACTGGTCGCACATGTGCGACTGGATGTAAAATTCAGTCGCACACTCTCAAATTTTGGTCGCAGTCTGGAGCCCTGTCATCACTATCATATGTTCTGCTTTTTCAGTAATACAATTTGTGGTTGCACTTGCCACTCTGTGTTTTTCACAGGACTAATCACTAAAGACAAAGTGTTCTCTAAATGTCCAATACAAGACATTGGATACACAACATTCAAGTTCATGCTAATGTACAATGTTTGAGCGGTTTACATTGCATTTCAAGGTACACATTTTAAAGTCTTATCAGTTCTTGCTTTCCCTGAATCGAACCCATGACTTTGGCGTTGCAAGCACAACACTCTACTGTTTGAGCTACAGGAATGCTTGATACAGTGGTTTGATCACTTGGTTGATCAAATTATTATATGCTTCTAAGAAGATGCAGTAGTGAATACAGAATTGTTCTGAAAGAAACAAAGAATTTTTTTTATTTTATAAATCTTATGAAAATGTTACAAGTTCATGAGATAATTACCTTCATGACCCTATATGCATTGCTGCTTTATATCTAGGTAAAATGATACGGACGCCTCAGAGCTGGTTGTTCAAAAAAGAGATCTAAATATCATAGCAGATTAAAATAAGCTGATAAGTGTTTTTATATCAAAATAATAGATCCATTATAAAATTAGGCTATAAAGATGCAGATCGATAAATGCAACTTGTTGAAAAAATGTAAATGACTTTGCAATTTATGTTTCTTTTAGGTAGTCTAGCTACTTTAATTTAATCTACATCTGTTGTTATTTGTGATTAGAACTCATGACAACACACGTGCGCTGACAAGTCTGTTCATCCAATGAAACCGAATGACCCTTGTTAACATAGGCGTGGTTTCTGAGCTTGACACTAAAGTATGTTAAACTTCTTTGAAAATGCGTCAAATACGAAGGAATATCATACACTGCAAAAACAAAGCGCTTTATTCGCATACCGTGTATACAACTGGTGAAATATTCGTTTTTAATCGGTGATCCTTAAAATAGGGCATGAATCTGTCGCTGTTAACATCTGCTGGAAATCCAGGTAAAACTATCTGCGTGCACGCGCGCGTCCCCAGTTACCATGATCCCCAGTTGATCCATAACACCGGCTGGGGTTACAATAATAAAAACAGCCCTGACTCCTAAGCTCGATCAAGCTTTATTCTATGCAAAATAAATCATCATATTACTGTAATTTTTATTACAATTTAGTATTATTAATGTTAACCCTCTGGGGTCTAAGGTGTTTTTGGGGTCCTTGAGATGTTTTGACATGCCCTGACATTTGTGCTTTTTTCAGTTGCTTATAAACATATAAATGGCACAGGTGTAATTACACTCTATTTAGCACAAACAGGGCTACCATAATATGTGAGCAACATGTATGTACATATTTGTATTTTTTAGAGAATATTGTTTATGCATGGTTATTGAAAAAAACTAAAAATTAAAGTTTCTGAAATAAGGCCACAAAACACATATTGATTATTTCTTCACAAGACTTTTGGAAATTGTATCACATAGCCTAGAATATTTGCTCCAAAACTATGTGAGAATCATCCTGACTACTCATTCAGATAAGACAATAAAGTATTTTACATTTTTAATGACGTGTTTTGTGTCAGAAAGCTTTATGCGAAGGGGCATGATCTCTCATTAATATGTATGCATTTCACACCTGAGAAAGACAAAGACCCTCCCATAATGGCCCTATTAGGTGCTATCAGGCCCTATCATTACGAGGAGCCTTGCACAAAGAATGAGGAGATTTAAAAAAGAATGGCTTTTAGATTGTTTGGATTTATTTACAACACAACATAATCCAAAGATACACAACAAAGGATAAAAAAGCACATTAGTAAACACACTGATCTAAAGACAGAGGCTTGAACAGTCACACAACTTTGTGCCATCGAAACATAGTACATTCCTGTCATTTCCAAGGTGTTTGATTTTTCATTTTACCATGTTCATGTACAGAGACTGTTGAATGTTGAAGTCAGCAGGACTCATCAGTGGCATCTCTCCCTGTAAAAAAAATAAAAAATAAATAAACACCTTTGAACATGCTGATATCAAGAGAAACTATATGGCTGCACGACTTTGGGCATGCATTGTAGATTTTTCTGGTTAAAATTGCGATTTAATTATATATATATATATATATATATATATACACACACACACACACACACACACACACACACAGTGCTTAGAATAAGTGAACACACCCATGCTAAAGTTGATTACCCTTCACAATATAGACATGGTTTTATTTCAGTTAGCCTAACTGAACATTTATACATAAATAATATATTGTATTTAGACAGTATCACATATTTTACCGGAGGCTGAAATATATTTCACTAAATCATTATATAACCTAAGCAGTTATTCGCAAACAAAATAAATTACGCATAAGGCAGTATTTTAGCATGATAATCAGTGTCATAAACTAATCTCAAAACTGAGTAAAATATATGTAGTACGCTAATATCACATTTAAAAAGTTTACACGAGCGTATAGGCCTACGTATAGGGATATTGTGACTGTGAGGTAATCTTTCCTATGTCAAAAGCTAGCCAAAACTAGGCAAAATATAGTCTGAAAATTAATTTGAGCTCTATAATCAGAAAAGGTATTATATAACACTAAACAACTTACTCCGAACTTGTATCCTCGGCGGGGTCAATTTGTTCTTCAAAATGCAGCCGTTCGTCGTCCGAGTTTCAAATTCCTCTGAGGAAAAGGTGAATCCTTCCTCGCTGTCCAGAATCATCTGAAGGAGTAGCGTGCCATTCTCAAAATGTGATGAACTATCAGTGAATCTGATGAAGAAACGTGTTTTTATGCCATTGATTGCTGCTGGGCGTGTGCGATGCATAACGTAGATCACCCATTTACCATGTGAAAAGCTCTGGGGGCGTGGCGGCCTCAGCTTATTAAAGATAATGAAGGGAGAATGAAAAAACTGTACCTCTCCTTGGTTTCAAACGGATTACATAAACTGGAAATAAAAAAAGAAATAAAAAATTACTTAATTTAAAAGAAGAGAATTTCAGCTTCATAAAGAGAAATCTCTCGTATCTCTGTGACAAGTATTAACTGAGTTACAGTTAATTTTTCGGACGCGTTTCAGAATGGACTTTACTGACAGAGAGAAGGCAAAACGCGTGAAGCGAGGGGGGCGTGGTTTTGCGGAGTCTGTAGCCGGAGAGAGAGGACGGAGCAGAGCGGAGCATAAGTAGGTGAAGTGCAGATGATAAACACCTGTTTCTGATTTCAGTAATTGGCGTGGAGAGACCGGATATAAGCCGGCGTGTGAGAGTGAGAGGGGAGAGAGAAACAAGCTGGGACCTCGCGTGTGCTGCTGTGGAAAGAGATTGCAACGAATTCTGAGTTATTGTATTTTGGCTGTGCCTGTGCACGGTGAACGCGCTCTGTGCGCACCTGTTTGTTTATTTTCTGAAGACGTGAATAAAAGTGAACGTCCCAGCTCAAGCCGATCCCTGTCTTCTTCCTTCCTGTCTGAACTGAACCTTATCACACTGGTGCCGAAACCCGGGAGGGAAGAAGATCACCGCCGCCATGCAGACCCCGCCAGCGTCACCATTTGCAGACATAATCCAGTCGCTCGCCGGTCTTCACCAAGAGCAACACCAACAACTGCTGACGATCAAGGAGGAGCAGGACAAACGGTTCGAGGCGCTCCTCCGAGCTCAGCATGAAGACCGCGAGCTACTCCGGAGCTAGGTGGACCGGGAGGTTCGGGCCATCCCCTCATCTAAAGACCATTCACCTCCTCTGCCTCTCAGCAAGATGGGATCTCAGGACGACCCAGAGGCGTTCTTGGACCTTTTCGAGAAATCGGCAGAGGACCGGGGATGGCCCATGGAGGACTGGCCAATGCGGCTTATCCCTCTGCTGTCTGGGGAAGCGCAGATAGCTGCACACCAACTGCCAGTCCTGAATCTCCTGGTCTACCAGGACCTCAAGCGTGCCATCCTTCAGTGGGTCGGTCGGACCCCGGAGCAACATCGACAGCGGTTCAGGACCCTAACCCTGGACGAGGCCGGCAGACCCTTCGTGATGGCACAGCAGCTCCGGGACTCCTGTCGCAAATGGTTGATGGCCGATGACAGCGACGTCGAGGAGGTGATCGATCGTGTGTTGCTGGAGCAGTTCGTGGCCAGGCTTCCGAAAGGAACTGCGCAGTGGGTCCAGTGCCACCGCCCGACGTCACTGGAACAGGCCATCCAGTTGGCGGAGGATCAGATGGTGGCGTGCCCGGGGGTCGGCGACCCCTTACCATCTGCCTCTCTCTCTCTCCTCCTTCTCTCTCTCTCCCCAAACCTGTCCCTTTCCCCAGGTCACGTGGAGGGCTCCCGCCGAAGCCAGCGCCCCGCTGGAGGTAGGGTTATCCGGCGGAGCCAACAGCCACGCCCAGGGCTCCTCCCAGGGGAGGGACCTCGACCCCTGGATTCTTCTCTCCACAAAGTCCAATGACGCTCCCTCCACGTCAATCGCTCGACCCGCTTCCTGCCGCCAGGGCGGCGGTAAAGTCTGGGCCGGCCTGTTGGCGCTGTGGGGACCCGGGACACTTCATTGACCGGTGTCCAGTGATGGAGGTGGGGACATTAATCCGGGTCCCCGATGCGCCACAAGCTGCCCCCGATCAGGCTGGCCTATACCAAATACCAGTGAGTATCAAGGGGGGTACATATCAGGCTTTGGTGAATTCAGGATGTAACCAATCCTCCATTCATCCAAGCCTGATTCAACCGAGGGCATTGGATAATAGCCGCATGGTTAAGGTTCGGTGTGTGCACGGGGAAGTGGTGAAGTATCCTATTTTGCCTGTGGATATTCAATTTAGGGGAGAAAAGCATAGAATAGAGGTGGCAGTTAACCAGCACCTCCGGCATCCGATAATTTTGGGTACTAATTGGCCGTTGTTTAATAAATTGTTGGGGTATTTGTGTTCGGATGCCTCTTGGGGGGAAAAACCTAAGGGTAAGATCGCGGTGGCACAGCTGGGGGAGGCTGATCCGGAACCGCTGGGGTCTGTTTCAGGGGAACAGAGTGCTCAGGAGCGAACCATCCTCCCTGGGCGTGATGACTTTCCCTTGGAACAGTCCCAGGATGAAACGCTGAAAAATGCATTTGATCAGGTTCGTACCATCGACGGACAGCTTCTTTCTCCTGGCCAACCGCTCTCATATCCTTATTTTGCCATTTTAAAAGATAGGTTGTATCGGGTGACCCAAGATGCCCAGACGAAACAAGATACAACCCAGTTATTGATACCTAAAAGCCGTCGGGAAATGCTTTTCCAGGCGGCTCATTATAATCCTATGGCCGGGCATTTAGGACAGGCAGCTACACTAAACCGTCTCATGGCCCGGTTCTTTTGGCCGGGCATTCACGAAAATGTGCGCAGATGGTGCGCGGCATGTCGTGAATGTCAGTTGGTAAATCCACCGGCCATCCCAAAAGCACCATTGTGCCCCCTACCATTGATGCAGGCCCCCTTCGAACGAATTGGTATGGACCTCATCGGGCCATTAGAACGGTCAGCACGGGGACACCGCTTTGCATTGGTCCTGGTGGACTATGCAACGCGGTATCCTGAAGCAGTGCCGCTCCGCACTATTTCCGCTAAGAGCGTGGCGAGTGCACTGTTTCAACTAATCTCCCGGGTGGGAATTCCGAAGAAAATTCTCACCGACCAGGGCACGGCGTTTATGTCACGTACTATTCGCGAGCTTTACGAGTTGTTGGGCATTAAATCGGTTCGAACCAGCGTCTATCACCCACAAACAGACGGCTTGGTCGAACGGTTTAATCGCACGTTAAAATCCATGATTCGAAAGTTCGTACACGAAGACGCCAAAAATTGGGATAGGTGGTTAGAACCCCTCTTGTTCACTGTACGGGAGGTCCCACAAGCCTCCACGGGGTTTTCCCCCTTTGAGCTTCTCTATGGACGTCAGCCCCGTGGGGTGCTGGATGTCCTTAGGGAAACTTGGGAGGACGGACCTTCTGATAGTAAAAACGAAATTCAATATGTCATGGACCTGAGAACAAAACTCCACACTTTGGGGCGGCTGTCAAGGGAGAATTTGTTGCAGGCCCAGGACAGACAGAGTCGGTTGTACAACAGGGGGGCTAGACTACGTCAATTTACACCAGGAGATAAAGTGCTTGTGTTACTCCCTACGTCTAGTTCAAAATTACTCGCGAAGTGGCAAGGGCCCTTTGAGGTCACACGGCGAGTTGGGGATCTCAACTATGAGGTAGCTCGAACGGACAGGGGTGGAGCACATCAAATATACCACCTCAACCTGCTCAAAAAATGGTCGGAGGCAGAATCAGTGATGCTGGCGACGGTAATAAGTGGGGAGGAGGATCTTTGGCCAGAAGTGAATTCAAAGTCTCAATCTCTCGCTCTGGCCCCTGGTGGAGACCACCTCTCACCCTCGCAGCTCACTGATGTCAAATCAATACAAGCAGATTTTGCTGATGTGTTTTCACCCCTGCCTGGTCGAACGAATCTCATTCAGCACCATGTTGAGACTGAGCCGGGCGTGATTGTTCGCAGCCGGCCGTATAGATTACCGGAACACAAGAAAAAGGTAGTTCAAAATGAATTAGAGGCAATGCTAGAAATGGGAGTGATAGAAGAATCCAACAGTGACTGGGCGAGCCCGATAGTTTTAGTCCCTAAAACGGACGGCTCAGTTCGGTTCTGTGTGGATTACAGGAAGGTGAATGCAGTGTCGAAATTCGACGCATATCCAATGCCTAGAGTTGACGAATTGCTTGATCGACTAGGTACCGCTCGTTTTTATTCGACACTGGACTTAACCAAGGGTTATTGGCAGATCCCCTTGTCTCCAATGACTAAAGAAAAAACAGCTTTCACAACGCCGTTCGGATTACATAAAAATTTGTTACTCTTCCGTTCGGGTTGTTCGGGGCTCCAGCCACCTTTCAGCGGTTGATGGACCGACTTCTCCGGCCGCATGCTGCATATGCCGCTGCATATCTGGATGATATTATCATTTATAGTGGCGATTGGCAGCGACATATGCAGCATTTGCGAGCTGTCCTAGAGACGCTGAGAGGGGCGGGGCTCACGGCCAACCCGAAGAAGTGTGCAGTTGGGCGGGTGGAAGTAAGATATCTGGGCTTTCACTTGGGTCATGGACAGGTGCGTCCACAAATTGACAAGACGGCAGCAGTTGCGACTTGTCCAAGACCCAAGACCAAAAAGGAGGTTAGACAGTTCCTGGGGCTGGCGGGCTATTACAGAAGGTTTGTACCTAATTTTTCGGACACCGCCAGCCCGCTGACTGATCTAACTAAAAAGGAAGCACCAGATACGGTTCAGTGGACGGAGCGGTGTCAGCAGGCTTTCACCCGCATAAAGGCTGCTCTGTGTGGCGGTCCGCTCTTACATGCTCCTGACTTTTCTCTCCCCTTTATTCTGCAGACAGACGCGTCGGACAGGGGGTTGGGCGCCGTACTGTCCCAGGAGGTGGAGGGTGAAGAGCGGCCGGGGCTGTACATCAGTCGCAAGCTCTCTAAGAGAGAGACGAAGTACAGCACCATTGAAAAAGAGTGTTTGGCTATCCGATGGGCTGTTCTCACCCTCCGCTATTACCTCCTGGGGCGGGGGTTCACCCTCTGTTCGAACCACGCTCCCCTGCAGTGGCTGCACCGCATGAAAGATACCAACGCGCGGATCACCCGTTGGTATCTGGCTTTACAACCATTTAAATTTCAGGTGATCCACAGGCCGGGTGTACAGATGGCTGTAGCCGATTTCCTCTCCAGGAGGAGGGGGGGGGGAGGCTGCAGTCCGGATGGCTCCCCGGCCTGAGTCGGGCGGTGGGGGTATGAAGCGAGGGGGGCGTGGTTTTGCGGAGTCTGTAGCGGGAGAGAGAGGACGGAGCAGAGCGGAGCATAAGTAGGTCAAGTGCAGATGATAAACACCTGTGTCTGATTTCAGTAATTGGCGTGCAGAGACAGGATATAAGCCGGCGTGTGAGAGTGAGAGGGGAGAGAGAAACAAGCTGGGACCTCGCGTGTGCTGCTGTGGAAAGAGATTGCAACGAATTCTGAGTTATTGTATTTTGGCTGTGCCTGTGCACGGTGAACGCGCTCTGTGCGCACCTGTTTGTTTATTTTCTGAAGACGTGAATAAAAGTGAACGTCCCAGCTCAAGCCGATCCCTGTCTTTTTCCTTCCTGTCTGAACTGAACCTTATCACAACGCGCATCAGGTTTATTTTTCTTTATTTGACGAAAAACACAACACTTTGTTTTTATTGTGAGTACCCACAAAAAAATAGACACTTAACAGGATCTAATGATGTACAACACTTATATGTAAGATCAAAATCAACAGAGTAATTTGATTCTCTTTTGCACTGATAAGGAAAAAATCGAGCTCGTCGCGCCGGCGCGCCGGCCGACCCCAGAGGGTTAATATTATTACTAGTAGTATTGGATTCTCTAATAAAAAGATGCACAACTAAGCTAGTTAGTTAGTTAACGTTAGTTAGCTCCAGCTGGAGAACACTCTCACCGGCTCCTCTTGTGCCGGGATGTTTCCTCTTCAAGTGCTCCAACATGCATGTTGTACTCCCGTGAAAAGCAAGTTCTGCCTTGGATGTATTGCACACAACAGCATTTTTGGTTTGAAGTTTTGTAAAACTTTCCCACACCTTGCTAATTCGGATACGTTTGCACTCCGTCATAATTCGCGCTGTGTTTTCTTCTACCACAATAGCATTTGTAAGGGCTGCATTACACTCTAGCGCTACAGCGCCGTAGCGGTCAAATCGCGATATTGCAGGCCCTTACATTAGGTCACGTGAGATCAAACGACTACTCGACAACAAAGATATTTGTTGACAATGTCGACTAATCGTTTCAGCCCTAATACATGCTCAGGTAAACAGTAAGTAGTAAACAAACTGTGTAAATCATTACTAATAAATTGTAGAAACAAACCGAATGCATGTAGCGGTTGGCCTTTTGCTGTAGAGATTTTCCATTTACTACATACAGTAGGCACTCTGATTCCATGTATGGGGCACATATATATTATCCATTATAATATTAATTCCCATCAGCTTGCGATAGACTATGCATAATAGCCTCTCTGCCCCGTGTCACACCGCCTCTGCTCCTGCTACGAGCAGCGCAGCCAGATCTGCCTCGCACGCGCGCCGAGTGTGCACAGCTCGGACTACTGTCATTGTCATTGCGACTCACCACCCTGCCTCCACGTTGCCCCCTAACTGTCCCATGAATACTTCCAATTCGTCTAACATACCCAGTGGCATTAGACAAAGTCTCCACCACAATACTGTCGCCGCGATTGCGGAGAGGCACACGGTCAGAAGACAAAGTTATCTTGTCGAGTAAACTCGACCGTGGCGCCTAGAGGGTTAATGTTCACGAGAGAGACCTGCAGTACACTGACAAAAGGTTGTCTATGGGGAGGTTCAGCTTCTTTGCCTTAAACAAGGCTAGAGTGGAAAAGAAGCCCTGGGTGCAGAAGGTCTACAGCTCTCTCAGAGAAGGCTACATAAAGGCAGCAACATTCCTCATGAAAAACCTTCCCCTCAACAACAACATCATCACCAATTATCTGTGCTGACGCCATCATTGATTCTCCACGAATCAGTCCAAGGTGCATTCAACACATTGGCCAAGGCCTTGCCAAATGCTGTGAAGTCTGAGGAGTTGGGTCAACTGGATGAAGAGGTGCGAGCCTACCAGATTGATACAGATCTAGGAGCACTGGCCAAATGTTTTGAGGAGAACATTGCACGAATCGATGTTGACTGGTGGAGTAAGATCTTTGCCATGAAGCCTCTCTCAGCAGTTAGGATTAACCCTCTGGGGACCAAAAACACACCCGTGCGTTTTGGCAGATTTTTTTCACATAGCAGAAAAATAGACTTAAACTACTCCATCATTTCTGGTCATACAGAGTTAAGACATATTAAAAAATAAACTGTTAAATGTCGACTTTTTTATGTGCCCACCTACAATCGAAATAAAATATTGTGCTTTTGTAAAATAAAGAAAATAAACAGGCTGTGCGTTCTGCTTCTCCGTGTCCGTGAACTTTTTTTCTGGAGCAAGTCTCTAAACTTAAAAAAAACCTCAGCTAATACTATTCACCCAGACATGAGCAATATATGTTTATGATCATTTAAGTTTGTACTTTTAAATTATCTAATTTAAAACTAAAATAAATATTCTCCGTTTATGTAATCTATATAAAAAGAGAGAGGTATCAGCCGTTCTCATTATCGTTCTCTCAGCTGATTATTTTCCTAATGTGACACGCCCACGGAGAGCGCGCGCTATTCAAACGCTAATGATCTGAAGCAACCGGAAGCAACACCCCAGCTAACAAAAAAACGTCCCCAGAACGTCCCCTGAACGTCCACTGCGAACGTCCCCTGAACGTCTTCGTGTAGGGTTCTTTAAACGTTCGCAGGACGTCCTGGGGGACGTTCGCGGGACGTTTAGAAAACTTTCGGAGACCTTTACGGAACGTTCACTAGAAGACCTTTTAACATCTTAAGACCCTTTTATAGTGTAGCATTAGTCTGATAAGACAAAATCGAACAACCAAGGAACAAACACACAACAAGGAATATTAGGAAACAAAAATACTTTTATTTTCATAAACAAAAAAAGTGTGTGTGTGTGTGTTGCGCGTGTCCAGTTGCCAAGTTTCCAGCTAAAACGAAGTTCACATGTGTCTTCAAATGTGCTGGCAGCTGTGTGTGTGTGTGTGTGTGTGTGTGTGTGTGTGTGTGTGCGTGCGTCTTTGTGATTTATGAGGACATTTCATATGAATACACGCCACATTATGAGGACATTTTGGATTACGAGGACATTGCCTGTGTCCTCATAATTCGGGCAATGTAGAAGTGCTCCAATAGCTAGGGGGAGCTAAAATCCAAAATTTCTCCACATGTCTTTATAATTCACATAAACCTGAATTTGTGTATGACGTGTGTATCGGAAGTGTGCCACTGTAGGCCAGACTTGGTACTGCGCCGCCTCATTAATTATTAATACATGTGTATGAAATCGCGGCTTCTGATTGGCTGACCGCCAGAAGTCTTCATAACGTCTGAATTTGTCAAGCTCAAACCTGTGCTTTTCTCTGTGGATGTCTGACGACGACGATATCACTCATTGCCCATAAGGTAAGATTAATATCAAGCACAAAGCTACTCTTTATGTTAAAATCTGTTTTACTTTATAACGATTTAATTACGATTGTGAAATTAAAGAGCATGAACTGTTAATCAAGTAAGTTAGCTTTGGTGAAATATAGCATGATTTATCTTTGTGTTCTGATAAAGCGAGATGAATTCATAATTTAGTGTTGTTGATTTCAAATTTTTAGTCATTTATTAACAGTAAAATGGGCAGCTTTATGGCTACTTACAAGTTCAAAAAAAGATACATACTAAGTAAACATTAGTGGTGTGATTATTTCGGGACAAAGAATTGCTATTAGCATATTAAATAGGGTAAACGTACCCATTAAGCACACTAACTTTACCATCTTTGAGCTCAGCAGGGTTTCCCGCAGCACTTTGGAACCAAGGCGTCCGCCTAAGCAACACTTCTGCCCCCTTAACTAACGTTACGTCGTCAAAAAAAATAATTATACGAGCGATATCCGCCATGTTACTCTGTCCTGTTTAGAGATTAGATTCTCTGCCCGAGCCCGAACTTGACACGACCCGGGTCGGGCCGATATTTCCCGCCGCCATCCTCGGGCCAGGCCCTTAATCTAGACACGTGCGGCGCGGGACTACATTTGATGGCCGAGTGCGAGCGCGGGCGGTAATGCACTCATTCTGTGTGTGCGGGCTGCGGGAGAATAAAACGATTTGTGGGACTCCCGCAAAATAGAAAAATCAATGAATAAAACGTATATAAAAACTAATATGGGTATATATGAGATATGGGTAACGTTATGTGTTCACACTGTCTGGCGGCCATTTTGAAAGCTGTCTGAAAACTTTCACCAGAAGAGGAGCCCCTTAAATGTGAATTTTTTTAACGTTTAAGCCTTTATTTTGGGTTAGTATAACTACTTACTGCTAAATTAAGAGATTTAAAGGGTGCACTACTATGAAAATCACACAGCTTCAGTGTGACATCAATTAGAAAAAGTATAATTTCATAGATATTGTCAATAATAGTTTTTCATATTAAAATATGTATCAACTTAATACATTGCCTAGATTATGTATTTAGCAAAGTATTGTCCTTTAAATTTCATGTAATATTTATTAAATTAAAAATAGTCGCTGCTCCAATTAAACTCAGTGTGCTCCCTTTAAAGGACAACTCTGGCGCAAAATGAACCTTTGGTCTAATAACACATTGGTACCTAGTCAACCGTTCTCTGAGATTTGTTTTCATAATAATCGAATCTAAAGAGTTTTATCTCTAAAAACAGTTTAGCGCTAAACAGTGCAAATTTGGTTCTATATGAGTTTAGTGATTCAGGTCAAATGATTGTGATATAATGATTGTTAAAATACAACAAACACCATCAGATCACTTTTTCTATTTGATCATCTGGCTGTTATAACTCATGTACACCAGCCAAACAAAATGTAAAGTTAATGATGTGAGGGTCAAGAGCCCAACTAAAACAAACACGGATCTCCATAATGATGACATAAAATTCTGGTTTTCTCCTTCAATGATTCAGCTTGTTAACATCAGGTGTCTTCAATAATGCTCAATTATTCACTTAATTATCTCATTAACTTTAACACTGCTTCAGTGTTCATTTAAAGAGCATATTGCAGGTTAAAAAAAAAATTCACCTTGTATGAAAATACCATATGAAAAGTTAATGCAGGATTTAAAATGTTTTAAAACGACATAAGGGCACTAATTTAGTAGATAAAGTGAGCGTTTCTTGGACTGCTTGCAAAAACGGCTTTTTTTTTCAACATCGCGTCATTTTACGTCACGTCAGGGAGCCTCAGCTCAGTGCAGAGTAGGCTGGTATTCAGTGAGAGCGGCCGTAAGTCAGAGTGTTTTCGGTAGTTTTTGTATTTTAATTTATCATCGTCATGGTAAATTATTGTGTTTGTGGAAGTTGCAAAAACTCCGGCCTGTCAGGACATCGAGTCCACAGGTTTCCATAACAAGAAAAGGGACGGTACGTGCTATAGCCTATATATTTTGTGCCTGGTGCGGTTTGTGCAGGTGAAGAGACGGGATTTCTCTTCCGCATCGGCTTCGAAAAACGCGGTCGTGTGTAGCGTTCACTTCAGATCGGAGGATTATCATCCCGGCGATATGATGGAGTTTAACATGGGATGCCGAAGCAAAAATATTGATCGTGGTATACTGTACCAATGGCATCAAATAGTGTGATATAGGTAGTCATGCCCTAAATAGAGGCAACTTGTAATTGAAAAACAAAATTACTAGGTTGTTTCAAATATTCAAATCTTTAATTTTCTGTTTATGTTATAACCCAGGTGAAAAATATGTATTAAAAATGTACTTGAGTATGTTTTTAGTACAATAGAAATATACTCAAGTATAGTTTTTATACATTTAATAGTACAGCGTTTCCTCTAGGATTTTTTCCAGCTGTGGTGGCAGGCCCATTTCCCCAGGGGGCGTGGCCCATGAGTGATATTCCCATTGACCACGCCGCCTTACCCCAGGTGTTTAAACCTCCCCTAAGCATTATAACATGAAAGGCTCCAACAAGAGTGGCAAAGCGATTATGCGCATCCTGTGCGCAGAGTGATGCACTTGAAGCAACGTGAAGTCACAGCGCGCAGCGCTTCGCATTGAAAAGTTCAAAGCACAAAGCGAAGAGATTATATCCATCTATGCTTAATGTATTATATGAGCCTTTTCTTTTAACAGTTTTAAATTTCAGTTTCAGTGCGCATGAAGAACAATTCATAGTGCTCTCTACTCCAGTGCTGTAACGTTAATCTAACAGACACCTGGGAAAAAGGAATATGATTTAGAAAGCGCTATAAACTCCAGTAAGATAAAGTCATTTTATGCTAACTATAGACCTTTATCTACAAATAAAGTATAATAATGGGAACATTGATCTTGAAGAGAGTGTCGTCGTGTTACTGTCGTAACCGAACGCGACGCACTATTTGAATGCTGAATGGAGAATGACTGAGAGATGAGTTTCCATTATCTTTAACTTAACGACTTAAATATTAATTTTTACCTCACATTATGCTATTGAATGACTTTAGAGGTCTTGGAATATAGTGCGAAAACTTTATGGTGCTTTACAATGTTTTTTATGCCTTTAGCTTAACAATAACACAATAGTATGCACAATATCGGACCTCATTGAGAAGCTGCAGCCGTGGCGGGATGATTTTAGGTGTGGCGGCCCGCCACGGCAGAATGAATGTAGCGGAAACACTGTAGTATAAATCTATCCTAAACATACTCATGTCTGCTGGCCTGATATACGATGGTAATAATCTGTACAATATTGTGAGCACAGTGTATATCGTTAGCGAACGTGTATCTATAAGCACGTCTCTCACCAAGACACCTGTCCTGTTCTCCACTGGTTCTCCTCACACCACAACTCAATTAGTCTCTGACCGTTCTGTCTAACATTAATACTGGCCTGTCCCTACTCTCTTGGCAGCAAAGCAGACTCATAACTGTATGGCTGTGGTCCGTCATACGAGTAAGTATTTCCTAAGCGTCCGAAATGTCATTACGATCCATTGTTTTCCTGTTGTCTGGATCGACCGCTCTCCCGCCCGTTATCTCACGCCCGCCATGCCCATTTTCAGACGTGGAAGTAAAATTTTCTCACAAAAAGACTCCAGAAGCTTCTGTAGTGTATTTATAAGTATATTTCAAAGAAAATCTAGTTCCTACATTATTTTTCTATACATTGACTCGTTGGGTCCTCTAACCTGCAATATGCCCTTTAACACTCTGCTCAGAGTTTAATTTGGTCGCTTAAAATTACTTAATTCCATGATGTTAAAGTTACATGAACAAATTATGTTTGTTTAACGTAACCCAGTTATGTGGAACCAGTTGACATAAAGTTAATTAAAGCCAACATATCAGAACCTGTTGACATAAAGTTAATTAAAGCCAACATATCCTTGAATCAATCTACATAAATGAAGATGCTATATAAATGAAGATGACTTGACTTAAAGGGTAAAAAAACGTACCCATTAAGCACAGCCAGACTTGTTGCATTTAATGATGGACAATCTTAATTGAAATGCTTTATTTATTTAAAATAAAATTAAATATGATAGTGTGAGAAGTTAATATTTAAACTTCTTGTACTGAAACCAATATCTTGTGCACTAAAAATGTCTCAATGTAGATTTTGGTGAGCTTAATAGGTACGTTTATCCTAGCTCATAACGTTATTGTCGTTTAAGATCACATTATTTTGAGAAATGTCGTAATAGTGCTTCAGGGCTTTAGCTGTTACTGTAACCCATTAATCTAATCTGAATGCTAATGTTACTGAAATAATTATTTGTGCATCCCTAAGAAATGCAACAGCTTCTGTAACTATATGATAACTTTAATGTTGTCATTTTACTTAGTCTGAGCTTACTATAGATCACTATGAGTTAGGCTATAAATAATGTTTCTTAAGGTTTCAGGTCTTTAATGTTTCAGCTTCATATGTAACCCTGTCTACCAAATCATTAAGTTCAGTATTATTCAGTATTAAAAATATCAAGGATATGTTTTCACAGAATGTTTCTTTCATTATGTAAGCTGATTCTATGTATAAAACAATAAATCACAAAAAAATGAATTGCTTTTCTGGACCTTTGTAGAAAATGGCAGGAATAAGGCCCAGGAGAGGTAAAAAAAAACCAGAAGAGGAGGCTGTATATTATGCATCAATGTGTAAAGACAAGGCTGGATTTGTAGCAAAATATATAAATTCATTCAAAGGTAAGTAACAGACCTATGTTAAAGTCAGGGATTTCCAACCCTGCTCTAAATCTTTAGTTAAAACGTTTCTCTGACTAATCAGACTAATTCTTTGTTAGGTCGGGGAGTGTTCACCACTTCTCATTTTCATAAAGGAGATTTTCTGATTTTCTATCGAGGAGATGTCATAAATAAAGAAGAATATGAAAGAAGACTCAAATTATATGACAATTCACTCAAAGTGTTTTTATTTGAATTCCGTTTTAATGGAAAACAATTATGGTATGTATATGCCTTTATTTAATGTACAATGTCTTACAAATATACGTAGTTGTAAGTCAACCAGAAATACAAACTGCATTTTCTGCAAGTAATAGCTACAGTAATAGTAAACTAGTGACTTGCATTCACGTATTGCGTAATTGAATCGGTTATTATACCTTTAGTTATAGTAGCATTATGTTTTTTTAATTTTTCAGGGTTGATGCGGCCAAAGAAGATGGCTCTTTAGGGCGTCTTGTGAATGATGGTCACATGAACCCCAACAGCAAAATGAAAATTATCACAGTGGACAAAAAGCCCCATTTGTGTTTATTTGCTATAAAGGACATTACTCCTGGGGAAGAAATCTGTTATAACTATGGGGATTCTAAATGGCCATGGAGACACCAGGTATAGATAACACTTATTTCTTAAATGTTATTTTGTTCTAAACAATTATTCAAACATAAGCTTTAATCATGTTGAGAATTTGTGTTATTTAATAATTAAGTATACTTTGTTGTTAATCTACGCAGGTAACTTCTGAGACTGAAGAACCTGCCTCACTCGTCTGTGGAGATGGGCGTAAAACATCACAGATGGTAAGTGTTTATGAAAAGTGAATGCATTTTGGGTCCTATAGTTTTATTCTATACCCGTTCAAACACACAGGTTTCTGTTAAAATGGTTTATCAATCATGTTGCGAATTTAATTTGTTAATACTTTGTTGTTAATCTACACAGGTAACTTCTGAGACTGAAGAACCTGCCTCACTCGTCTGTGGAGATGGGCGTAAAACATCACAGATGGTAAGTGTTTATGAAAAGTGAATGCATTTTGGGTCATAGTTTTATTCTATACCCGTTCAAACACACAGGTTTCTGTTAAAATGGTTTATCAATCATGTTGAGAATTTAATTTGTTAATACTTTGTTGTTAATCTACACAGGTAACTTCTGAGACTGAAGAACCTGCCTCACTCGTCTGTGGAGATGGGAGTAAAACATCACAGATGGTAAGTGTTTATGAAAAGTGAATGCAATTTGGGTCATAGTTTTATTCTATACCCGTTCAAACACACAGGTTTCTGTTAAAATGGTTTATCAATCATGTTGAGAATTTAATTTGTTAATACTTTGTTGTTAATCTACACAGGTAACTTCTGAGACTGAAGAACCTGCCTCACTCGTCTGTGGAGTTGGGAGTAAAACATCACAGATGGTAAGTGTTTATGAAAAGTGAATGCATTTTGGGTCATAGTTTTATTCTATACCCGTTCAAACACACAGGTTTCTGTTAAAATGGTTTATCAATCATGTTGAGAATTTAATTTGTTAATACTTTGTTGTTAATCTACGCAGGTAACTTCTGAGACTGAAGAACCTGCCTCACTCGTCTGTGGAGATGGGCGTAAAACATCACAGATGGTAAGTGTTTATGAAAAGTGAATGCATTTTGGGTCCTATAGTTTTATTCTATACTGGTTCAAACACACAGGTTTCTGTTAAAATGGTTTATCAATCATGTTGAGAATTTAATTTGTTAATACTTTGTTGTTAATCTACACAGGTAACTTCTGAGACTGAAGAACCTGCCTCACTCGTCTGTGGAGATGGGAGTAAAACATCACAGATGGTAAGTGTTTATGAAAAGTGAATGCATTTTGGGTCCTATAGTTTTATTCTATACCCGTTCAAACACACAGGTTTCTGTTAAAATGGTTTATCAATCATGTTGAGAATTTAATTTGTTAATACTTTGTTGTTAATCTACGTAGGTAACTTCTGAGACTGAAGAACCTGCCTCACTCGTCTGTGGAGATGGGCGTAAAACATCACAGATGGTAAGTGTTTATGAAAAGTGAATGCATTTTGGGTCCTATAGTTTTATTCTATACCCGTTCAAACACACAGGTTTCTGTTAAAATGGTTTATCAATCATGTTGAGAATTTAATTTGTTAATACTTTGTTGTTAATCTACACAGGTAACTTCTGAGACTGAAGAACCTGCCTCACTCGTCTGTGGAGATGGGCGTAAAACATCACAGATGGTAAGTGTTTATGAAAAGTGAATGCATTTTGGGTCATAGTTTTATTCTATACCCGTTCAAACACACAGGTTTCTGTTAAAATGGTTTATCAATCATGTTGAGGATTTAATTTGTTAATACTTTGTTGTTAATCTACGCAGGTAACTTCTGAGACTGAAGAACCTGCCTCACTCGTCTGTGGAGATGGGCGTAAAACATCACAGATGGTAAGTGTTTATAAAAAGTGAATGCATTTTGGATCCTATAGTTTTATTCTATACTGGTTCAAACACACAGGTTTCTGTTAAAGTGGTTTATCAATCATGTTGAGAATTTAATTTGTTAATACTTTGTTGTTAATCTACGCAGGTTACTTCTGAGACTGAAGAACCTGCCTCACTCGTCTGTGGAGATGGGAGTAAAACATCACAGATGGTAAGTGTTTATGAAAAGTGAATGCATTTTGGGTCCTATAGTTTTATTCTATACCCGTTCAAACACACAGGTTTCTGTTAAAATGGTTTATCAATCATGTTGAGAATTTAATTTGTTAATACTTTGTTGTTAATCTACGCAGGTAACTTCTGAGACTGAAGAACCTGCCTCACTCGTCTGTGGAGATGGGAGTAAAACATCACAGATGGTAAGTGTTTATGAAAAGTGAATGCATTTTGGGTCATAGTTTTATTCTATACCCGTTCAAACACACAGGTTTCTGTTAAAATGGTTTATCAATCATGTTGAGAATTTAATTTGTTAATACTTTGTTGTTAATCTACGCAGGTAACTTCTGAGACTGAAGAACCTGCCTCACTCGTCTGTGGAGATGGGAGTACAACATCACAGATGGTAAGTGTTTATGAAAAGTGAATGCATTTTGGGTCCTATAGTTTTATTCTATACCCGTTCAAACACACAGGTTTCTGTTAAAATGGTTTATCAATCATGTTGAGAATTTAATTTGTTAATACTTTGTTGTTAATCTACGCAGGTAACTTCTGAGACTGAAGAACCTGCCTCACTCGTCTGTGGAGATGGGAGTACAACATCACAGATGGTAAGTGTTTATGAAAAGTGAATGCATTTTGGGTCCTATAGTTTTATTCTATACCCGTTCAAACACACAGGTTTCTGTTAAAATGGTTTATCAATCATGTTGAGAATTTAATTTGTTAATACTTTGTTGTTAATCTACGCAGGTAACTTCTGAGACTGAAGAACCTGCCTCACTCGTCTGTGGAGATGGGAGAATGTTGAAGATTTTATTATTTAGGAAATAAGTAATTTAGCTATATATTAGGATACTATTATTTTCCTCTGTGTGGATGTGTGACTCTGTGATTGACTTTGGAAGCCTGCCAGAAAGCTGAGACAAAAGAGAGTGCTATTTCAGTATGTCACATGGTACAAAAGTATTTCTCAAAATATCTATAGAAAGTATTACCATTTTTGGAAAGGATGAAGGTATATATTGTGAAGCCAGCCACTGGACTGGAGTGCTTTTCTGCAGAGGGCGCTCGGCTTTGTTTGTGAATAAAGTCTAATATTTCTGGCATCAAAGATCTCTGAGAAATCATTTCAAAAAGACGAAAACCACAACAAGTGGCACCCCAGATGGGACCCCTTCAGGAGCTGATGACGAACTGCAGCGAGCTTCACTGACGGACAATACAAACTAAGTGGCCACAAGGTAAGCAATTTTTGCTTAAAGTTTGTATGGTTCGACAGACATTTGCTCGTTGCGGTGAGACATTTAAAATAAGCTTCTTTAAATTCAAAGAACTAAGAAAGAATTTGAAAGGGGATCGCTGATTCCAGAAATGAGTGCATGCATTATGATTTCTAATATGAAGGCCTTGAAAATATCACATTATTTGTAATAGCGCGGCGGAGCTCCGGTAGTGTTTGCTAGTGCTCATATAATCCTGTGTGGATTGTATGATCACTGGTGGTGCTAATTTTGCGCTAAAGGTTTTGTCGTGCGTGCGCAAAGATTTGTGTTTGCTCATTAAGAGGGCCTTGATGGATAATGAGCAAAAGCATCTGCACAGGGTTTTGACGGACGTACGCAATGATCTGTGTTTGCTTATTAAGAGGGCTTTGATAGATAATAAGCAAAAGCATGCACACAGAAGAATATAGTTAAGGATCCGTGTTTGCTTATTAAGAGGGCCTTGAAGGATAATAAGCAAAAGCATGTACACAGGATTATAGTTACAGTTATTGATTTATGTTTACTTGTCAAGAGGGCTTTGATAGATGACAAGTTGATCTGTGTTTGCTTATCAAGAGGGCTTTGATAGATGGTAGGCAATGGCATGTGCACAGAAGAAGATTAGCTAGCGGTTACCGTTTTGTTAAACATAGGTTTGACAAAAGCTGCTCGAAGCTAACTTGTATAAGACTCTGTTGTGTTGAGGAAGTGAATCACAGAGGAATATGAAGAAAATTATTTTAAAGTGTATATTTTCATTGTGTCGAGGAAGTGCAGCAGTGAATCTTTTAATGTATTTCTTATAAAATAATTTAGTAAAACTGACAGGGAGTGAGTAAAGAAGAGCTTGTGTGTATGAGTGTGTGTGGAGCTCTGGGTGTCAGTGGTTAAAAATAAGCTCTGCTCCTTGTGAACTTTGATCTCTTGCTGACCGTCACAGACTGTAGTCTGGTGGTGAGGTGAAAATTGTTCACTGGAGAAGAGATAAGGAGTGTATGTATGAGTCCTGTGGATAAAGTGATAAGCCACAGGAACAAGAATGAAAGAATAAAAATTGTCCCCATTCAATAATAAAGGACTTTTTTGAATGATTTGAATGTTGCAATACTGTGAATGTGAGAAACAAATTTAGAAAACTAGCTTTGCAAAATAGAATAATACATTAAAGAATTTGAGATATCCAGACGACTGGTGCTAAAGTAATTATTTATTTTGCTTATGCAAAGTATAAAAGACAATAGTAGGAAAATACTATAATCTAAAAATAAAAAGTTGCTTTTATTGATGATTGGCAATATTCAAGAATAAAGTAATTAAAGAAATAGAGAAAAGCTGTATATGAGAAAACATTCAAATACGAGCTATAGGAAAAGATAAAGGAACATTTTATTACATAATACCTTTGCAAAATAATATTTGAAACTAGAAATACAAAGACTGTTTTAAGCTAAGGATAATTAGGTCGTAAAATAATAATTAATTAGAGGAGAATTATGGCCTCTCCAGTAGAAATGTTGGGGTTAAAATACCCATTGTGTAAGGAATTAATTGATAAAATGTCAAATAAATGGCAGAAGAGAACTCAAAATATGATAACAAAATGGCCTAAGGAAGGCACATTTGATGTATCACTATGCGAAGAAATGGAAACGTTGATAAAAAATTATAGAATAAAGAATAAGAGCCTAAAAAGAAAAACTAGAAAAGAAAAACGAGAAAAAGAACAGGCAGTGCTGGCATTGTTCAAACAAGAGGGAGAAGAATTATTGAAAAATATTAAGCAGGCAAGAAAAATAATTAAAGAGACAGATAAAGAAACAAAGAAAAAAGAAGAAATCTTTGCCAAACCTTCAGAAATACTAGAACGTCAGTTTCCAATGCTAAAAGGACTAGTGGAAGTCATAGGAGAAATGAAAATGGAAGGAGAAGTGGAATTAGACAAAGAAAAACAAATAGGACCGGATGTAAGAACAAAATTTACTCAAAACAAAGCATCTAAGAAAAGCTTGCCATTAGACTGCTATAAACAAGCACGGACAGCATTAGAAAAAATAAAAACACAATATGGGGAAAAACGAGTAGATAGAGAAGAAGAGAATATTGAAGTAGAAAAAATTGAGGAAGAAATAGACAAAAAAATTGAAGAAACAGAACAGTTAGTCCGAAAAAGAAGGAGTCTATTGGAGAACATAGATATGGGATGTGAACAGGAGTTCTCATTTGATGAGGAAGGTTGGGCACAAGGAAGAGAAAGAGGAAGACTTAGATCTCGGGCAAAACAACTCCCAATTCTAATTAAGGGTACAGAGGGTCAATATGTGCCCTGGGCCTCACAGGACCTTGAGGGCTTAGTCACTCGCCTCCCAAACATTCATGAGGGAGCTGGAAAGTGGATCAAAGTGTTTGAAGAAGAAACAATGGGCAAACTGTTGTCTGTGGGGGACATTAAAGCACTTCTTGCAAAAATCTTAGGAGGATCGAAAATGGAAGAAATCCTCCAAGCGTCTGATTTAGACAGAGCTGTTGACTCGTATTACATGGATGGGACTGTTTTTGATGCATACCGTCCAGCAGTATGGCAGGCACTGCGTAATGAGTATCCAACCAGAATAGACCCTAAGGCATTAAAGGGGGATCAACTGGGAGATACAGAAAGCCCAATTGCATATATACAGAGACAATTAAAAAGATGGAAGCAAGAGACTGAAGGGAATCCAGAAGGAGACCCATTAATGGCTACATTGTTCAGAAATGCTGTGGTAGATGCTATGCCACAAACAGTAAAAAGCAAACTGGAAGATGTAGTCGGTTTGAACTCTAAAACACACAAAGAGTTTTGTGACCATGTGACTCATGCTGTAGAACAATACAGGAAAAATGAACAGAGAATAAAAATACAAGAAAACGAACTGCAAAGAAAACTGACTCAGTTGCAGATAGAACAGCTGACAAGCAATAATAAGAAAAAGATTCAAGCTACTGTAAAAAGAGAAGAATCAGAACAAATGACAGTGATGTCTCCCATGAGTGCTCCACAATCAGCTATGCAGCAGCCCCTCCCTCTAGCAATACCTCAAAATACACACCAGAGCCCTGCACCCACTGTCAATGTTTATGCTCAACAGCAGCAGCCAATGGGATGGAAAAGATATCCACCACAAGGGGGACAAAGAGGAAAAAGCAAGCCTAATAACAACCCTCAAGTGTGCTGGGGGTGCGGACAACCTGGACATCATAAAATCAATTGCCCTATCAGTCCATGGCAACAGTCACCGAGGGATGGGAGGGGGGAGAGCTGGCGGCGTCCTTTTCGGGGTCCGTGTCAAGGTCCAGTAAACCCTTGGGGAGGTCCAAATCAGGGATATTAGGGGTGCCCAGAGAATCCTATAGGGGAGAATCAGCTGCCAATTTTAACAACTAACGCTGATCAAGAACCAATGTTAAAGATTAAAGTAGAAGGCAAAACTACACCCATGTTAGTAGATACCGGAGCAGTTTATACATGTGTAAATTCAAATTATGCATCACATCTCCCCTTGTCTGGAAAATTTGCAAAGACAATAGGATTCTCGGGACAAATGCAGCTAATTCCTATGACTGCTCCAGTTTGTTTACAAACTGAAAATAAAAGTGTGACATTACCTGTCCTTGTATCAAATCAGACTCCTGTTAATTTGCTAGGAAAAGATGCATTATGTAAATTAGGGCTACAGATTTGGTGTTCTTCAGAAGGAGTGTATATAGACCTGAAAGGAATAAAAACTCAAATGATGATCTCTGAACCAAAAGCAAATGTATACTGGATAGGACAAATACAAAACGAGGTAAACCAAATAATTAGAACATGGGGAAAGTTCATTGAAGCACAGATTTTTGAAGCGCAGGTGCCAAAGTCAGAATTTCATTGTACTATGATATATGACACTGACAGAGATGAAAAATTAGAAAAGCTGTGGCAAGACAAAACTAAAAGTCAAAATATTGAACTAAATGTGAAAGATATCATAATAGGAAAACAGGGAGCAGCAATGAGTATATTACAAACTGAATTTATAAAAGATTGGTTTAATGTACCTAATTCTGTGCCACATATATCCTTATATGTAGGAAGTAATTGGGAGACAAAAGATTTAGGACCAATGATGAAAAAAGCAGAACAATGCCAGTGGGAACCAACAACAAATCCGCTAATTTTTCATTCAGATGACAAAAATTTCATTAAAATTTTGTATACATCAAAATTAATGGGGTCTCCTCAGGAAATCATCATTAATCAAAAAATACAAAAACAAATGACAACAAACTCCAAATCAATAAAGACTATTGATAATGAACTATTTAAGGAAACTGAACAACAAGTACCAACTGAGTTATGGTCTCAACATGACACTGATGTGGGATTGGTTAAATCAGCTAGCCCAATAACAATACAACTTAAGCCAGGTGCACACCTGCCTCGTAAATCACAGTACCCCTTAAGGCCAGAAGCAGAAGCAGGCATAAAAGATACAATTGAAGGTTTGGTAGAAGCAGGAGTGTTAATAGAAACAAATAGTTACTGTAACACTCCAATTCTACCTGTAATTAAAGCAAACAAATCTAAATGGCGCCTAGTCCATGACTTGCGAGCAATTAATGAAATAGCAGAAGATTGGCCGGCTGATGTTCCAAACCCACATACACTGCTAACAAATGTACCGCCTGATGCTAAATATTTCACAGTAATTGATTTATGCAATGCTTTCTTCAGTGTACCAGTAGAAGAAAAAAGTAGATATTTGTTTGCGTTTTCATATGCGAATAAACAGTATACTTATACAAGAATGCCACAGGGATTTAAACATTCTCCCCATATATTCAATCAAGTTCTTAAAGCTGATTTAGAGGACCTTGTGATAGACAGCACTTTGCTACAATATGTAGATGATTTGATGATTTGTTCATCAACGAAAGAACAGTGTCACAAAGATTCTATAAAAGTGCTTACAAAATTAGCCCAAGGAGGTCACAAGGCATCCAAAAATAAATTACAGTATTGTCAGCCACAGGTTGAATATTTGGGAAGAATGATTTCATACGGGACAAAAGCTATAGCTCCAAATCACTTAGAAGGCATAAATAAAGCACCATTGCCACAAACAGTAAAACAAATGATGACTTTTCTAGGAATGACTGGCTTCAGTGCAGATTGGATAGAAGATTATGCAGTCAAAACAGCTCCACTAAGAGAAATTAGGAAGCAAGCAGGATTACAAAATTTAGGTAATCCATTAAAATGGAATACAGATGCTCTGATAGCATTTGAATCCATAAAAAAGGAGTTACAAAGGGCACCTGTAATTGGAAATCCTGATTATACTAAAATGTTTCACTTATATGTGGCAAATAGAACTGATGGCTATGCATCAGCTGTTCTGATGCAAGAGACTTGCAGTGGTAGGAAGAAACAACCCATAGCTTATTATAGCACCAAGCTAGACAACGTAGCACAAGGCTACCCACCATGCTACCAACAAGGTCTTGCAGCAGTATATTATGCATATGATAAAGCATCTACAATAACTATGGGGTACCCAGTAACTATTTATGCGCACCATAAAATTGTGGAATTAATAGAACAAGGTAAATTTGTGTTAACTCAGGCTCGTATTCTAGCATATTCATCATTGCTTACGTATCCAGATGTTACTATTAAACGATGTGATACAGTGAATCCAGCTGAGTTAATTCCTTTAGATTATGAAGGTGAGCAACATGATTGTGTGGCCAATTCATTGGCATTCACCAGATTAAGACCAGATCTTGAATCTACACCAATATCTGAAGTAGAAGTAACTTACTTTGTAGATGGTTCAAGTTTTAAAGATTATCTGGGAACTCATACAGGATATTCAGTGGTAAGAAAAGATGAAGATGAGTTTGTTCCTGTAATATCACACCAATGTGTACAGCCTTGCTCTGCTCAATTAGCAGAACTATAAGCTCTCACAACAGCGTGTGAATTAGCACAGGGATTAACAGCAAATATTTTTACAGATTCAGCATATGCTCATGGTGTGTGTCACCTGTTTGGCGCAGTATGGAAACAGAGAGGTTTCAAAAAGAGTGATGGAACTCCCATTCACCATGCAGAACAAATAGGTCAATTAATTTCTGCTATGATGTTACCAACACGATTGGCAGTCATCAAATGCCAGGCTCATAAAAAAGGAAATGACTTTGTCATTAAAGGTAACAACGTAGCAGACGTGGAAGCCAAAAAAGCATCAGGATGTCAAGTAGCAATATTAACTCCAGTAGTTCTTATAGAACCGCAACCGCAATTGGATGATATTGCTCGAATTCAAAAAGAAACAGGCCCTTATGAACACTCTATGTGGTATCAGAGAGGGGCCAAAAAAGATGAACAAGATATTTGGCGTTCACATGAAGGACGGATTGTTGCACCAACAACGTTTTTAAATATTCTCATTGCAGACTCGCACGGATTCGATCACTGCGGGAGAGGGGAAGTAATTAGGAAAATTAAAAACCAGGGATATTGGTCCCCATATTTGTATGCAATGGTTGACAATTTTCTGTCCACATGTGAGATTTGTGCCAAATATCATGTTAGGAAAGGAACAGCGACACCAATAGGCCACATACCAGTACCAGAAGGACCATTCAAACACTTGGTAATGGATTATGTGGATATGATAAAGCGAGTACAAGGCAAAAGGTACATGCTTGTGATAATAGATAGATTTAGTAGATGGGTAGAGGCGGTACCATCAGCAGATGAGGGGTCAGGAACAGTGATTAAATTTTTGACAAGAGAAGTAATCCCTAGATTTGGAATACCATCAGAAATAAGTTCTGATAATGGGTCAGCATTCATTCAAAAAACTGTAAAACAAGTACTGCAGCAGTTGAGAATAAAACAAAGATTAGGTTCTATTTATAGGCCGCAATCGCAAGGGATTGTTGAGAAATCGAATGGTATTCTCAAGGCCAAAATTAACAAGATATGTGCAAGTACTAAACTTAATTGGGTTGATGCGTTACCACTCGCACTAATGAGTTATCGCATGCAAACCAATAGAATTACACATCTAACACCGCATGAAATGCTTACGGGTCGACCCATGCCTGTGCCGTATTGCAGAGGTCCCTACAAAGGACCTCCGTTGGAACAATTACAAATGGAATTAAGATCTTATATGAAGAAACTAACTGCAATACATAAAGCTATATATTTACAGGAATCGAGAAAACAGCCCAGTGAGGAGACAGACATACCTTGTCCAGTGGTTCCAGGTGATCAAGTGTATCTGAGGGTATTCAGGAGAAAGTGGAACGAGCCTAGGAGAGAGGGTCCCTACAAAGTAGTGATAGCTACTCCAACAGCAGTCCAGGTGGAAGGAAAGACAGCCTGGTACCATCTAAACCATTGCACACGAGTTCCAAGACAAAGACAGGAAAGAGAAGTAACAACACGTGAAACTGAGGATCAGGACGAAAGGGTGCAGAATAATGAAAGCTCAGAACAAAAAGTTGAGCAAAGCAGAGAAGATCAACAAACTGAAAGTAATGAGTCCGATAATGTTCCTGACATTGATCCTCACATGTTCACTGTGTCTGATACTACAAGCTCAAGCTATAAGCATCAGCACCCAAACCTCCTTTCAAGTTCAAACTGTAGACAGCACCACCCAGACTTCCCTACAATTGACTTCTCAGCCCTCAAATAGATATGGTGATAGCCCAACAATGATCTCAAGTGATAACTCAACTTTAACAGAACAGGAATTAATGGAAGAGCAAAAGCTATCAAAACAACGTAGAAATGTTGAAGATGAAAAACTTGAGGGAGAGAGCGAGGAAGATATTTTATGGGAAACAGCGCAAAATAATGATTGGTATAAATGGGCAGCTTACACAGCAAAAGAAATAGGTATGAACAATTGCTTAATATGCTCCAAATCCCCCTTGAATAAGGTAGTGGTAGTTCCAAACCCACATGACTACGTAAAATGTGCTGTGTTTAATAGTCACTTTTGTCATACAGATGACTTTTTTAGACCTTACTGCTCAGCTGAGTGCTTAGCTCTTTCAGGAAATTCTGCATTTCATGAACAATTTAATAGGCCGCATTGGGGAACCTGGTGTCAATATTGGGATGTAAATGCAAATATTAAAATAGAAAAAGGAAAAATAGAAATCCCAAGATGGTACAGCATAGACTACAGCCAAGAATATGAGTGCTTTAATAAGTCTACAGGAACTCATAATGTAGGAAAATTCAAAGGAAAGTGCGATACTGTTTGGAACCTAGATAAAACAAATGCTTATAAGTCAAACATACCAGTAAGAGCTCCAGAACTTCTAGCGCTAGGAACAAGGAAAGGAGAAAAAATTAGCCCAGAAAAAGAATGTAAAAACCAAACCATAGCATTACCATCAATAGAGCTGTATGAAGATCAAACAATGGTAGTGGCAGATTTCTTTTGGGTCTGTGGAAAAGGACGACTTCGAGCTTCCCTGCCAGTAAAATGGAAAGGAATATGTGCTAGAGTAAGATTAATTCAAGAAATTACTATTGCACCATGGGAATCGGAACCAGAACAACATATAAAAGAAGATAAGAACAGAAGTAAGAGAGCATATCAACCAGATCCTAGTGTAAAGTTAGACTCAATAGGTCAACCGAGAGGAATACCTAATGAATTTAAAGCTAGAGATGAAATTAAATCAGGGTTTGAATCAATATTCATATGGATCACGCTTAACAAAAATGTTGAATGGATCAATTATATTTACTATAATCAACAGAGATTTATTAATTACACCGATGATGCATTATCTGCATTAGGAGAACAGCTAGAGGCAACAAGCAAAATGACATGGCAAAATAGACAAGCACTTAATTGGTTATTAGCAGACAAAGGAGGGGTATGTGTTATGTTTGGAGATCAGTGCTGTACTTTTATACCAAATAATACCGCTCCAGAAGGAAAATTTACTGAAGCTATGAATAAAATAAAAAACCTAAGAGCAGAAGTTAAAGCAAATGCAGGAAGAGATGAGCAAATGTGGGACTGGCTGGATTTAAACTTCGGAGCACTGGGAGCATGGTTTGCAAAATTAGGAATGTTTTTAGGTGTGGCAATATTAATAGGAGGATTATTATTCTGTTGTGTACTTCCCATATTAAGATCACTAGTTGTCAAATCCACCGTTAAGCAGATGGAGGTGTTAAAATGCCAAAACAATGGAAAAATAACTTTAGAGGACAGCCAAGGTATATGCTATCAGGACACAAATTGGATTTTACAAGCACTGGAAAATGTTTCGAGTACCTCATCTGAGGACGAAAAAGATGATTGATGAGCCAGACCCTGGGTGTATGTACTGGCCTGCCCTCTCCCCAGTGGTGACCCTCTACGATGCGCAGAGTGTCTGGGTCGAAGAGAAAGTCTACGCTACAAGAAAAACTTTAATAGTATATTGCATGGTTTGATGTTTGATGTATTTTACATAACTGTGACAACCACAGGCAAGGCTGAACAAATTACACGCTCACGCTTATAACAATGTTTAATTTTTGTTTGACTAAGGGAGCAGAGAATCTTTTACTTTCTTCATTGAAAGAAAAGCAAAATAACTGAAAGAAAGAAAAATGTATGGAGAAAGATGTTTGGTTCTTATGCTCCTCCGGAGTGTGGTGGCATAATCCAGTCATTGGAAAGGTGAATGAGTGACTAATTTAGTCACTAGATAGTATATTTGAAGGGGCTGGATTTTGAAACAACACTCTGGAAAAGGAAAAGGAAAGTGGGGCTTGAGTAAGCCCCAGAGAGGGGAATGTTGAAGATTTTATTATTTAGGAAATAAGTAATTTAGCTATATATTAGGATACTATTATTTTCCTCTGTGTGGATGTGTGACTCTGTGATTGACTTTGGAAGCCTGCCAGAAAGCTGAGACAACAGAGAGTGCTATTTCAGTATGTCACATGGTACAAAAGTATTTCTCAAAATATCTATAGAAAGTATTACCATTTTTGGAAAGGATGAAGGTATATATTGTGAAGCCAGCCACTGGACTGGAGTGCTTTTCTGCAGAGGGCGCTCGGCTTTGTTTGTGAATAAAGTCTAATATTTCTGGCATCAAAGATCTCTGAGAAATCATTTCAAAAAGACGAAAACCACAACAAGTACAACAACACAGATGGTAAGTGTGAAGTGTGTGTAACCTATAATGGTATTAATCAGGGTAAAGGAATCCTGCTCTTGGAGAGCCACTGTCCTTCAGAGAGTTACGCCCATTTCACACCGCATATGCAAGTAATGCATAAGCAACACATCTTTTTTTGGCACCTAAGAGCAATCACATAGCATGCGTAAGCAGCAGTGCAGCCATCATTTCAGAGCCAAGTCTATTTTTATTACCTTGCTCATGCTGATTGGGGTATATGTAGTGATGCACCGATGTGAAAATTGTGGCCGATACCGATAACCGATATTAATATTGCTGTTATGGCCGATACTTACCGATGTCGATATCTCTGTATAGAAAACACATAGCGAGGATTAGGGCTGCACGATATTGGTAAAAAATGTCATTGCGGTATTTTATTTTTCTGCGATTATATATTGCGATATAAAAAACTATTTCACCAGATGACTTGAATAGCTCTATTTGGAAAGAATGAATCATTCTAGAATGACTGGGGTGGTTTTGTCATGGAGTATCTGCATAGAAACTAATATTAATAGAATGTTAACTAATGTAGTTAACTAGACTTTAATAAACGGAACCTTATTGTAAAGTGTTTCCGATTTATGTATCTTGAGTTCAGTGTTGGACAGATCAGTTGTTTTAACCATTAATTGAAGTGAATCGGTTCAAAGGAGTCATTAGTTTGCGAATCGAACGTGTCATTAACGGACCACGGCACACATTGTGTGATTATCCAGGCAGTTTGGACATCGCACAAGATTTGTCTCAACACAGAAAATATTTCATCACTAGATAAGATTTTTTTTTGTTTATTGAAAGTGTGGTTTATGTCATCTGAATGTGTGGAAAGCTTTTCAGAAAAGATAAGGCAACGTTATTTTAGCACAATTCACAAACAGCGGTAGTTCAGAAAAAAAAACTTCGGTTTTCTGACCTTTTACCATCATGTATTCTCAAAGATATTCAGTCAACTCAATTCATTAATATGCGCGACGGAGGGAGAGAGAGCAAGACAGTTTGAAGACGGTGAGAGTGTGCGCGCGACCGGGGCTTTCACTCTCTCTGCTCGGTCTCTCAGTTAAACAAGCGCAGCAGTCAGTCATCTACATCACTCACCGGTCAAATAAGGCTTTGGCGGGACAAAAATACGCCTTAGTAAGGGTGACAGAAAACAGCGTGCAAGTTCCAGTCTTCTTGCTCTTGATGTTTAAACTGCATGACTTGCAAAAACAAACATCCCCGCCCCCACACTCACATCTATACACACGTCAAAATACACAAGAATGATTATCGGCCTGTTCACATCGGCCCTATTTTGACATCGGAACGATACCGATGTGTAAAAATTTACCATATCGGCCGATATTATATCGGCAGTCGATATATCGTGCACCACTAGGTATATGCGTACGTGGCGATGACATATTTCCGCTAAAATCTCAGCCAGCTTTGTTCCATCCAGCGCATGTTGCGTTAATGAGGAACAATGGCGCTTTTCACTTAGTTTTTCACTTACAGTTTACAAAGTGAGTTTAGTCATCCACACAGAAGTCATACATAAACAACAGCAAAGGAGAAGGGCTTCAAGCTATACATTTCATTCGACATTCACAAATATGAAAAAAAGGAAAAATTATTGCATCACACGTCAATCACTCGTTCCTATGGTGAATAAACCCTTTATGCTCCCACATCATCAATACACTGCTTACACGTGCAGTGTAAAACAGGCGTTTCCCTTATTAGACCACAAATTGTGTTTTATGTCCTCATATTTACTGTGTATGTCATGTTGTGGAGGTTGGGTGAAGATCCAGGATTAGGTTACCAAAGTCAGATTGGGATGTGTGTTGTGTTTTATGTCCTCATATTTACTGTGTATGTCATGTTGTGGGGGTTGGGTGAAGATCCAGGTCTAGGTTACTACAGTCAGATTGGGATGTGTGTTGTGTTTTATGTCCTCATATTTACTGTGTATGTCATGTTGTGGGGGTTGGGTGAAGATCCAGGTCTAGGTTACTACAGTCAGATTGGGATGTGTGTTGTGTTTTATGTCCTCATATTTACTGTGTATGTCATGTTGTGGGGGTTGGGTGATGATCCAGGTTTAGGTTACCTCAGTAAATATGAGGACATAAAACACAACACACATCCCAATCTGACTGTGTATGTCATGTTGTGGGGGTTGGGTGAAGATCCAGGATTAGGTTACCTCAGTCAGATTGGGATGTGTGTTGTGTTTTATGTCCTCATATTTACTGTGTATGTCATGTTGTGGGGGTTGGGTGAAGATCCAGGTTTAGGTTATCTCAGTCAGATTGGGATGTGTGTTGTGTTTTATGTCCTCATATTTACTGTGTATGTCATGTTGTGGGGGTTGGGTGAAGATCCAGGATTAGGTTACCTCAGTCAGATTGGGATGTGTGTTGTGTTTTATGTCCTCATATTTACTGTGTATGTCATGTTGTGGGGGTTGGGTGAAGATCCAGGTTTAGGTTACCAAAGTAAGATTGGGATGTGTGCTGTGTTTTATGTCCTCATATTTACTGTGTATGTCATGTTGTGGGGGTTGGGTGAAGATCCAGGTTTAGGTTACCTCAGTCAGATTGGGATGTGTGTTGTGTTTTATGTCCTCATATTTACTGTGTATGTCATGTTGTGGGGGTTGGGTGAAGATCCAGGTTTAGGTTATCTCAGTCAGAATGGGATGTGTGTTGTGTTTTATGTCCTCATATTTACTGTGTATGTCATGTTGTGGGGGTTGGGTGAAGATCCAGGATTAGGTTACCTCAGTCAGATTGGGATGTGTGTTGTGTTTTATGTCCTCATATTTACTGTGTATGTCATGTTGTGGGGGTTGGATGAAGATCCAGGATTAGGTTACCTCAGTCAGATTGGGATGTGTGTTGTGTTTTATGTCCTCATATTTACTGTGTATGTCATGTTGTGGGGGTTGGGTGAAGATCCAGGATTAGGTTACCTCAGTCAGATTGGGATGTGTGTTGTGTTTTATGTCCTCATATTTACTGTGTATGTCATGTTGTGGGGGTTGGGTGAAGATCCAGGTTTAGGTTACCTCAGTCAGATTGGGATGTGTGTTGTGTTTTATGTCCTCATATTTACTGTGTATGTCATGTTGTGGGGGTTGGGTAAAGATCCAGGATTAGGTTACCTCAGTCAGATTGGGATGTGTGTTGTGTTTTATGTCCTCATATTTACTGTGTATGTCATGTTGTGGGGGTTGGGTGAAGATCCAGGATTAGGTTACCTCAGTAAGTATGAGGACATAAAACACAACACACATCCCAATCTGACTGAGGTAACCTAAATCTGGATCTTCACCCAACCCCCACAACATGACATACACAGTAAATATGAGGACATAAAACACAACAAACATCCCAATCTGACTGTGTATGTCATGTTGTGGGGGTTGGGTGAAGATCCAGGAATAGGTTACCTCAGTCAGATTGGGATGTGTGTTGTGTTTTATGTCCTCATATTTACTGTGTATGTCATGTTGTGGGGGTTGGGTGAAGATCCAGGTTTAGGTTACCTCAGTCAGATTGGGATGTGTGTTGTGTTTTATGTCCTCATATTTACTGTGTATGTCATGTTGTGGGGGTTGGGTGACGATCCAGGATTAGGTTACCTCAGTCAGATTGGGATGTGTGTTGTGTTTTATGTCCTCATATTTACTGTATATGTCATGTTGTGGGGGTTGGGTGACGATCCAGGTTTAGGTTACCAAAGTCAGATTGGGATGTGTGTTGTGTTTTATGTCCTCATATTTACTGTGTATGTCATGTTGTGGGGGTTGGGTGAAGATCCAGGTTTAGGTTACCTCAGTCAGATTGGGATGTGTGTTGTGTTTTATGTCCTCATATTTACTGTGTATGTCATGTTGTGGGGGTTGGGTGAAGATCCAGGTTTAGGTTACCAAAGTCAGATTGGGATGTGTGTTGTGTTTTATGTCCTCATATTTACTGTGTATGTCATGTTGTGGGGGTTGGGTGATGATCCAGGTTTAGGTTACCTCAGTAAATATGAGGACATAAAACACAACACACATCCCAATCTGACTGTGTATGTCATGTTGTGGGGGTTGGGTGAAGATCCAGGATTAGGTTACCTCAGTCAGATTGGGATGTGTGTTGTGTTTTATGTCCTCATATTTACTGTGTATGTCATGTTGTGGGGGTTGGGTGAAGATCCAGGTTTAGGTTACCAAAGTCAGATTGGGATGTGTGTTGTGTTTTATGTCCTCATATTTACTGTGTATGTCATGTTGTGGGGGTTGGGTGAAGATCCAGGTTTAGGTTATCTCAGTCAGAATGGGATGTGTGTTGTGTTTTATGTCCTCATATTTACTGTGTATGTCATGTTGTGGGGGTTGGGTGAAGATCCAGGATTAGGTTACCTCAGTCAGATTGGGATGTGTGTTGTGTTTTATGTCTTCATATTTACTGTGTATGTCATGTTGTGGGGGTTGGGTGAAGATCCAGGATTAGGTTACCTCAGTCAGATTGGGATGTGTGTTGTGTTTTATGTCCTCATATTTACTGTGTATGTCATGTTGTGGGGGTTGGGTGAAGATCCAGGTTAAGGTTACCTCAGTCTGATTGGGATGTGTGTTGTGTTTTATGTCCTCATATTTACTGTGTATGTCATGTTGTGGGGGTTGGGTGAAGATCCAGGATTAGGTTACCTCAGTCTGATTGGGATGTGTGTTGTGTTTTATGTCCTCATATTTACTGTGTATGTCATGTTGTGGGGGTTGGGTGAAGATCCAGGATTAGGTTACCTCAGTCAGATTGGGATGTGTGTTGTGTTTTATGTCCTCATATTTACTGTGTATGTCATGTTGTGGGGGTTGGGTGAAGATCCAGGTTTAGGTTACCTCAGTCAGATTGGGATGTGTGTTGTGTTTTATGTCCTCATATTTACTGTGTATGTCATGTAGTGGGGGTTGGGTGAAGATCCAGGTTTAGGTTACCTCAGTCAGATTGGGATGTGTGTTGTGTTTTATGTCCTCATATTTACTGTGTATGTCATGTTGTGGGGGTTGGGTGAAGATCCAGGATTAGGTTACCTCAGTAAGTATGAGGACTTAAAACACAACACACATCCCAATCTGACTGAGGTAACCTAAACCTGGATCTTCACCCAACCCCCACAACATGACATACACAGTAAATATGAGGACATAAAACACAACACACATCCCAATCTGACTGTGTATGTCATGTTGTGGGGGTTGGGTGAAGATCCAGGTTTAGGTTACCTCAGTCAGATAGGGATGTGTGTTGTGTTTTATGTCCTTATATTTACTGTGTATGTCATGTTGTGGGGGTTGGGTGAAGATCTAGGTTTAGGTTCCCTCAGTCAGATTGGGATATGTGTGAATATCTAGGTTTCTCTGAGTACAGCTAGACTGGGCCATTAATATTTACTAATATTTTTTTTTCTTACTGAAAAAAATAAAACATACATTGGTTATGGTATTTAATTGATTTAAAACCAAACCTTTTAGTTAAACTTCTAACATCTATTTGAAGTTTACATTAATTTTTATTTAATATTTTAATAGACTTTATTTTAAGAATTTTTGTTTTCAACAGATTTGCAAACATGACATCAATTTTTCAGCTGTGTCAAGCTTGGATAAATGTGCCATCTGTAATGGGCCCTATTCTGCATTTAAGTGGATTGGTGTAAAGTGTAAGAGTAAGTACTATGTTTTGACTAGTAAAATATACTGTAATGTGTACGGTAATGTGTTACCAGTATCTATTTATTTATTAATTTCCCAACCCTTTTGGTAGATACTATCTAATTTATAGCAAATCTCAAGAACCAAACTTATATTTATTATTCTATCTAGTTTGCTCATGTTTCTGGCATAAATCTTGCTACAACAAAAATGTGACGCCTTACCCTGACTCATTTATATCAGTAAGTGAATTTTATCAAATAATCTTTAAAAGAATAGTTCAATAATAATTGTTTTTTTTTAAAGGTTGTAAATATCTATATTTATAATTAATAAATATTTGTTTTGTATTATAGAATTCTGAAGAAGCATTATCTAGTGAGGACTCAGATAAGGACTACGTTCCCAGTGGTTTTTCAGAGGATTCGGAATCGGACATGGTGTCTTCAGAACCGGAGTGTCCTGAACCACTCTCCAACTTTGAAAATAGGGCTGAGGATACCACAGAATGTGGGGAAGGTCCATCAGTACCGTCCTCTGAAATATCCACTTCAGGACATAAGAATTACTGTTATATTTGTGGAAAGCCCCAATCGAAATTCACAAGACACTTAAAAATTCATGAAAACACAAATGTGGATGTTGCTAGGGCTCTGGCCTTGCCGAAGCATTCCAAGGAACGTAAAAACCTGCTGGACAAACTACGAAATAAAGGAAATTATGATCATAATGCAAGTGTTTTAGCCAGTGGATCGGGGCAATTAAAACTCAAACGTAAACCGAAGAACAATTACAATCCAAATGATTATGTGAATTGCATGTATTGCCATGCAATGTTCCTACGCAGAGATCTGTGGAGACATGTACGGAACTGTCCTTCTAAGTCAGTGGATCAGGAACAACCAGGAAGAAATAAGGTACTGGCTTTAGCGACAATGTCTGATTCAGTTCTGTGTCAGAAAACTTCACAGAGTGTTTGGAAACTCCTAACACCAATGAAAGATGATGACATCTCTGCTGCTGTGCGGAGTGATTTCACTATCCTACAGCTGGCACAATCATTTTTAAATAAACATGGCCAAGATCCGTCTAAATATGATTACATCCGACAGAAGCTAAGAGAGGTTGGAAGGCTTTTGTTGATCCTGAGAAAGCAATTTTCATTGCATACGATTGAGGATGCTGTTAAGCCTGAACATTTTGGGATTGTTACACAGGCTGTCAAAAGAGTATCTGGGTATGATGCAGCAAAACACACTTACCACACTCCAAGCCTTGCGTTTAAGCTGGGTCACTCTTTGAACAAGTTATGTGATATCATACACTGTAGAGCGTTAATGGCTGAAGATGATGCAAGGATTAAGTCAACCCAGAATTTCAAAAAGATGTATAATTCTAAGTGGTCGGAACTTGTGTCTCATGGAGCTTTAACCACATTACATGAAGGACATTTTAATAAACCATCCACCCTCCCGTTTACTGAAGATGTTCAGCGTCTTCATCAACATCTTGAAATGGTCGCTGATTTAGCTTCTGACAACTTGAAGAAGACCGCATCCACAAAAGTCTATGGAGAACTGTGCAGATCGACTCTTGCCAAAATTATTCTGTTCAATCGAAGGCGTGGAGGAGAAGTTGCAAGGATGCACTTAAAAAGTTTCTTAGAGAGGGACACAGCTCCTCTTCACAAAGATGTTGCTGTTGGCCTTACAGCGTTTGAGCAGAAACTTTGTGCACACTTTAGTCGAGTAGAGATTAGGGGTAAAAAGGGGCGTAAAGTGGCAGTATTGCTATCGCCAGACATGGTTGATGCTTTAACACTTCTCATAAGCAAAAGACAAGAGTGTGGAGTTCCACAAGACAATACATTTCTTTTTGCAAGACCCAGCTGTTTGACTCCGTATAGAGGACAAGACTGTCTCAGGATTTACGCAGATGAGTGTGGTGCTCAGAACCCTGAGCTCCTCCGGTCAACTCAGTTGCGAAAACATGTTGCAACTTTATCACAGGTCCTGAACTTAAAAAACCATGAGTTGGATCAAGTTGCAGACTTCTTGGGCCATGATATACGTGTCCACAGAGAATATTACAGGCTTCCAGAGGCTACAACCCAGCTGGCCAAAATTTCTAAACTTCTACTTGCCATGGAGAAAGGTTCTCTTAGAAGTCTTCAAGGCAAAACACTAGAAGAAATTGACATTGAAGGTAAGTCTATTAAAGTTAAAAAAAAAATTGTTTAGTGTATGGTTTATAGTACATTTTATTGTAAAGTTTATCAAGTGTATTGGCTAATACAGGCAATATATCTTTACCAAAGTAATAGTTTTCTGAATGGTCATTATGTGATTATTTTATTTGCTCCTGACATTTGCTATACTTAACTTAACACTCAAATTGTTTGTTTTTTTGTTAGAAAACCTGGACTTAACCGATTCTAATCCAAGTGATGACAGTGATGCTCAGGAGACAGATCAACTAACACAAAGTGAAATTGGTAAAAGTGCATAAACATACAAATGGCAAATCGTTAAAGTCAAGTTTACCATATGATACACCACTATGTACACTGATCAGGTATAACAATATGACCACTGACAGGTGAAGTGAATAACACTGATTATCTCTTCTCCATGGCGCCTATTAGTGGGTGGAATATATTTGTCAGGAAGTGAACATTTTGTCCAGAAAGTTGATGTTAGAGTTGTGAAAAATTAGTAAGTGTAAAGAGCGAGTTTGGCAAGGGCCAAATTGGGATGGTTAGACGACTGGGTGAGAGCATCTCTAAAACTGCAGCTCTTGTGGATGTTCCCAGTGTGCAGTGGTTAGTATCTTTCAAAAGTGGTCCAAGGAAGGAACAGTTGTGAATCAGCAACAGGGTCATAGGCAGCCAAGGCTCATTGATACATGTGGGGAGCGAATGCTGACCTGTGTGGTCCAATCCAACAGATGAGTTACTGAAGCTCAAACTGCTTAAGTTCATGCTGGTTCTGATTGAAAGGTGTCAGAATACACAGTGTATCAGTTTATTGCGTACGGAGCTGCAAAAGTTGGACCAACATAATATTAGAAGGGGGGGTCATAATGTTCAATTATGCTCGGTGTATATTAGCCTGGCTAACGTCAGACCCAAATGTTAATTTTCTCGTATTTGAGGCGTGGTTTACGAATGCCCAGAGCCGTTTATTGGGTGCTAAGAATGTCTATCAAATGCGCCTGTACGTAGCTCATAGCCAATCGTTTCAATTATACCAGATGACGCATGTAGAGCGACAGAAATTAGACGATGGGTCAGAGATTTATGTGTACACGATGGCGTGTATCTAACGGCCGTTTCACACCGCATGCGTGAGCGATTCGTATTTTTTTCGGCGCGCATGTTAATCAATGAGTGCATTCATACCGGGAGCAGGAGCCGCGCGTGAGCAGCAGTGAAGCGGGGGTTTCGGCGTCGAATCTATTTTTGTTGCACTGCTCACTTTAAATTAAAGTGAAAGCACACTTTAGGAGACAGATCAACTAACACAAAGTGAAATTGGTAAAAGTGCATAAACATACAAATGGCAAATCGTTAAAGTCAAGTTTACCATATGATACACCACTATGTACACTGATCAGGTATAACAATATGACCACTGACAGGTGAAGTGAATAACACTGATTATCTCTTCTCCATGGCGCCTATTAGTGGGTGGGATATATTTGTCAGGAAGTGAACATTTTGTCCAGAAAGTTGATGTTAGAGTTGTGAAAAATTAGTAAGTGTAAAGAGCGAGTTTGGCAAGGGCCAAATTGGGATGGTTAGACGACTGGGTGAGAGCATCTCTAAAACTGCAGCTCTTGTGGATGTTCCCAGTGTGCAGTGGTTAGTATCTTTCAAAAGTGGTCCAAGGAAGGAACAGTTGTGAATCAGCAACAGGGTCATAGGCAGCCAAGGCTCATTGATACATGTGGGGAGCGAATGCTGACCTGTGTGGTCCAATCCAACAGATGAGTTACTGAAGCTCAAACTGCTTAAGTTCATGCTGGTTCTGATTGAAAGGTGTCAGAATACACAGTGTATCAGTTTATTGCGTACGGAGCTGCAAAAGTTGGACCAACATAATATTAGAAGGGGGGGTCATAATGTTCAATTATGCTCGGTGTATATTAGCCTGGCTAACGTCAGACCCAAATGTTAATTTTCTCGTATTTGAGGCGTGGTTTACGAATGCCCAGAGCCGTTTATTGGGTGCTAAGAATGTCTATCAAATGCGCCTGTACGTAGCTCATAGCCAATCGTTTCAATTATACCAGATGACGCATGTAGAGCGACAGAAATTAGACGATGGGTCAGAGATTTATGTGTACACGATGGCGTGTATCTAACGGCCGTTTCACACCGCATGCGTGAGCGATTCGTATTTTTTTCGGCGCGCATGTTAATCAATGAGTGCATTCATACCGGGAGCAGGAGCCGCGCGTGAGCAGCAGTGAAGCGGGGGTTTCGGCGTCGAATCTATTTTTGTTGCACTGCTCACTTTAAATTAAAGTGAAAGCACACTTTAGATGGTCAAAAATAAATATGATTTCACACAAAAAGTGCCCAAAATGCACAGAATAAGCATGTCTAGTGAGTTTTAACAAGAACTTTAGTAGGCAAATAAAAGAAAATAAAGACTCAAAAATATTTATAGAAGATTTAGGCTACCCGGTAAAAACTTGTTTTTAATTATTCAGTTTGGGTGAAAGTTGTGTATTATATAAGAAAAAAACTAAAGTAAACTAGACAGAAAATATTATATATAAATGTTCTTTTAGTTTATGTAACACACAGACCGATACAGGCTAGCACAACCCAAATCAAACCCGAGTGTGTGGTTTATTTGTGTGTTTTGTTTTTTATCCGCGGAGTTGCAGTCTTGTAAACATCGAAAGTATGACTGAAACTAATAGATTGGAGCCATTTTCTGGGTTGTTTTGTAGTTTAACATTTATATGCGAATGTTGTACACCTCCCCATTACACACTTTCAAGACTATCAATGTTATAAATGACCAACTTCTAAAAACAAATGTATAGTTGTCTTTGTAAAGAATTGCTCGCTTATGTAGCTTTGAAGTCGCTGCTGAGACAACTGTACAAACGCTTCCAGTGTGAATACTCTCGCGCGTCTGCAGCTGCAGTGACGATGTAGTTACGCTGACGCGCTGCTCAAGTGCCGCTCACGCTTGCGGTGTGAAACGGCCTTAAGGCTGCATCGAAAGGTAACTTCGCGTCTGCTGCCATGTTTGCTCCATAGGTATAAACAAACTGCTTTGGTGTGTCGCATTGACGTCGTCATCGTCTTGCTGCTCCCTCCCCGTTCTGTGATTGGTCCCCTCGCTGAGGCGGAAATCTGGTCCATGGAATCCAGACTGCCTAGCAGCGTGAATAAAATCGCGCTGCTGCAAGGCAGCATGGGGAAACCCAGGCTAGGTGTATATACAGTACATATACTATTAACATCCCAAGGCGGGAAAGCAATTAAACATTAATCTTACAAGAATGGTAAAATCTACCTACAAACCTACTTCCCTAATAAAAAACCAGCAGGCCAAAACAGCCACTCAACACTTTAGTCAAGACTAGCAATCATTCAAACAAGGCTAGACCAAAGATAATTATTAGATTGGTTAAAAGAAAAGGGAGATGAGATCATGGTGTTTTCTCTACTTTATGCTTGTATATAAATTAATATAGTTTACTATTAAGGTTATGGTGTCACATGTTTTTATTATGTTACAGTATTTTATTATGTTACAGTATGTTATTATTCCTTTCATAGATGATGACGCTGCCTTAGAAAGCCCATCTGCAGGTAAGACAAAACGGAAGTTTTTAACTACTAATCCATTTTAAGGATATATAAATGTTAGTTGAAGCTAAAAATCAGTGGCATATATAATCTAGATTTTGGTCTGGATCACTTTTGATCACTTTATTCCACCAGCAAGGAACAGTGAATGAGAATGTTCTGGAGAGTGATTTTGTGCCTCTCTGTGATGGTACCATGAGCCGTCGCTCATTGACTGATCGTAGGCTTCTGGTAGGGATGTAGACTCGTAGGAGCGAGTGAAAGTAGGAGGAAGCTGAGCCTGTGATACATCTGTAAGCAAGTGTCAACGCCTTGAACTTGTTACGAGCAGCGAGTTGTAGCCAGTGCAGACAGATGAAGAGAGGTGTGACATGGGCCCTTTTGGGCTCGTTGAAGACCAGACGAGCTGCAGCATTCTGGATCATTTGTAGAGGTTTGATTACACATGTTAGAAGTCCAGCCAGAAGAGTATTGCAGTAATCCAGCCTAGAAATGACCAGAGCCTGGATGAGAAGTTGTGTTGCATGCTCAGTTAGGAAAGGCCTGATCTTCCTGATGTTGTGTAGTGCAAACCTGCATTCACGTTTGAGAGGGAAACAACAAATTGAGGGTTTCCGAGATTTTTCTTTTTTCCTTTTTTTTTATGTATTTTTTTTGTTTTTAGAAGTAACGGGTACTCACGGTTATGGATAGAAATGTAGTGGAGTAAAGAGTACTCAAGTACATTTGAGAGGCAAATATTGTAAAGTCATGAGTAATCCCCAAAAATGATACTCGAGTAAAGTACAGATCCCTCAAAATTGTACTCAAGTACTGTACTCAAGTAAATATACTCCGTTACTGTCCGGCTCTGGTAGCTATCTATAAGGGAATTGCTTAATGTGGGTTTTTTTAAGCAGTGGGGTTACCCGAGCCTGCTTGAATGTGGTGGGGAAAATGTCCGTGCTGAGAGATGTGTTGATGCGTGTGAGTGCTGGTAAAAGTGTTGGAGAGATTGCTTGGAGAAGGTTGAGAGGGGATGGGGTCTAGAGGGCAGGTGGTAGGATGACTGGAGTGGAGAAGTTTAGATACTTCTGCCTCTGTGAGTGTCGAGAAGGAAGAGAGGAGTTTCTGGCTGTAGATATGTTTGGACTAAGTTCCTGTGTGTGTGGAGCTGAGAACTGACTGCTGATGGACCAAAGATAATTATTATGGTGCGTTCACACCGGACGCGAATAGCGCGTCGGGCGCGAGTGATTTCAATGTTAAGACAATGCAAAGACGCGTTACGCGTGTAAAAAATTCCTGCGGCGCGAATGAGGCGTAGAGCGCAGCGCGGTAGACGCGAATACGCCTCATTCGCGCATCAAGTTCGCGCGAATGGCGCAAATTGAGCGTATGGCGCGTTAAGCGCGAATGATTTAGTTAGTGCTATTTGTGCATTCACGCGTTTGACGTGAATTCGCGTCTGCCGCCCGAGTTGAAAAATCTGAACTTCTGCGTCAATTCGCTCCGTGTTAACCAATCAAGAGCTTAGCTGCTTGCTGCTGTCACGTGGTGAAGTATCTGGATGCTTCAATAAATAATTTTGTAATATGACTGTGGTTCTAATGCACAAGAAAGCAAATATTTTATCACATAAAACTTGATTTCAATATATGAGACATATTCATTTTGTATTGAATGCTATTTATTCCATATCTAGATTATATGAAATATTATTATAATGTAAAGACAACCAACATACTGCATAAGTTCGTGTCTGGACAGTAGGGCTGCTCGATTATGGAAAAAATCATAATCACGATTATTTTGGTCAATATTGAAATCACGATTATGTAACACGATTATTTCACATGACTTTGGGAATGTGTTGCATTTATTAAAAGACACCTTTCAACAATTCTTAAAAAAATTTAAATTTTAACATTTATTGTACTTTTTGAACTATTAAACGGTCTGCAAACTCACAAGTGGTGAAAAAGGTGACATGTTTACTAAGTAATTTGTTGTAGGGGGTCACCAGGGCGTTATTTACCTATATAAAGGACAATTTATTAAACCTAAATAAATATATGTTTTATGTCAAATTCTTACATTTGATCAAATTCAGTTTTCATGAAAAAAGGGCTGTTATCAATCAAATTAATTTACACTGCAAAATTACAACTGTGAAAATATTATAAGATTAATTTTTAAACAAATAATAAAATAAAAAATAAAATCAATGATACCTTTTAAACAATAAATCAATAGGTGGCGTCAAGTGACCGTCTTAATAAATGAATCATTGAGTCATTCATTAAAACGATTCATTCAAAATAATGAATCATTCAGTAACAAAACAAAGCGCTTAGTGTTGCTTTTCTTTTGTATCTATTTTCGTCGGTGAAATAGAACAAAACCAGTCAATATTGCGTCTAAAATGTAAGTTACTACATATAAACTAGGCTACTTGTTTATTAAACTTTAAATTCAATGTAAGATTTGCAATCGTGATATTATAGAACAGCCCTTAGTCGTGTTATGTTACTTAACTATATCATATATTATTAATAAAAAAAAACTCAACATTTCTACCTCAGTATGTTTCTTCTGTGAGTTTTTGTGTGTGCTGTTAGCGCAGCTTCCAGAAACTATCCATTACCAATCTCTGTTTACACTGACTGTATAAGATCAAACCCATCTCGCGTTTCGATCGGTCGGGCAAGTAAAACTCTTTCACTTGAAACTTAAAAATCCCCTTTTCCCGGACAAGCAGACAAGCGTTAATGTCGCTCCCTGTTCATTCTCGATGTGTTTCGTGCTGTAAAGTGGAAGGTCATGTGCGCGCGCTGCCGTTCGCTTGAACTGAGGCGCTACAGTGATCGAGCAGAAAGAGATCGCGACAGCTCGAGAGACGTCTATGGTCTCACTCCAGTCTATATTAAATTAGCCAATTGTTATTGTGAAGTTTATTGTGCTTGCAATTTATGACTGTATAGGCTGAGAGAGTTTATGGCTTCGGGAGGGGCGGATATGCGCGTGCGCGAGTCATTCAGAACACAAGACAAAATAGCAAAACAGAACATGGCAAAATAATCGTTTTTACTCGATTGTACTATTTTGGAGATCGTTGGGAGCCAAAATCGAAATTGAAATCAAAATTCGATTAATTGCACAGCCCTACTGGACAGTGTTGTGTGAGAGAGAGAGAAAAATCACAGGACAGATTAATCACTTTTGGAGGCTGGCTCCATTTATCATCAAAACAAAAATAAATGACAGATTAGGTGGATGAGGACGAGGGTGATCCTCGCTCCGATGCGGGACAACAGGTCATCAAGCTGGGCGCGGGACAGGCGGAAGTACCGCTGAAAGCCGCTGTCATCCAGGCGCAGCTCCTGGAGCGAGCCAATGGTGAAACTCGCCACACTGGGTTCGCCTTCGAAGGGTCTGGTGGACACAAATACGGCGACGATTACCCCTACGCCGCCGTTCTGCTCTCCAGAGCAAATACAGAGCGGTGACTCTCTCGATGAATGCTCGATCAACATAAAAAAGATGGCCGCCAACGGGTTTCGATTCTGACGCGCATAAATTTCGCTTCAAACTTTTGTTTTTACGCGCGTCAGTTTCACTCTTGACACGCGAATTAACACAAAGTGGTCAAGCGTCAAACTAGACGCGGTAGACGCGAATTTGACGCGCTATTCGCGTCCGGTGTGAACGCACAGTTAGACTGGTTGAAAGAATAGGGAGATGAGATCTAGTCATCATGGTGTTTTCTCTACTTTATGCTTGTATATAAATAAACATGTGACACCATAACCTTAATAGTAAACTATATTATTCATACCACAGCACTAAAGCGAGTAAGGCGACCTGTTGAGGATCTTCCAGGCACCTCAGATGGTATGGGCATTTATCTCATTTAACTAGCATGTTTAGCAAGGTTTGATTCAGTTCATGTAGACCAAGCAGTGCCTACTGTATGTTACAGTATTTTATTATTCCTTTCATAGATGATGACGCTGCCTTAGAAAGCCCATCTGCAGGTAAGACAAGACGGAAGTTTTTAACTACTAATCCATTTTAAGGATATATAAATGTTAGTCGAAGCTAAAAATCAGTGGCATATATAATCTAGATTTTGGTCTGGATCACTTTTTGCATTTGGTTGATTGATTTAAATTAGATGTACATGTGTTTCTGTTTTGTTTTTAAGCAGTTTACCAAAAAAGTAAAAAGAAGAAGAAGTGCAGCAGTAGAGAAGAGCATGAACAAGCCGGTAAAAAAACACAAACAAAAATGCACAATGAACACTTTATTAGACAATCGTGAAGATCAAATTTAAATTCCTTTACAAAAATTATAAAATCTACCTACATACCTGCTTCCCTACAACAGGCCAAAACAGCCACTCAACACTTTAGTCAAGACTACAGGGATGCAAACAGCGCGCTTTTCGGCGCTTTTTTCATGTCAGTTTGGGTGACTTATGTAAATCATGAAGAGTTTTTTTTAAGGGGGGGATGCGCGCAAGCATGAACCACTAGTGTTTCTGCTTGCTGCGTATCTTTTACTGGGGTTTCCAACACGTCGCTTGCGAGCTACCAGTATTTCGTGCCCTGATTGGAGGTAGCTCGTCAAGGGGCCGTTCACATATCGTGTCTTTTGCGCGCTCAAGTTCAGTATTTCAAATGTAGGCGCGCGGCAAGCGCGCTCATGATTGAAGCGACGCGCTAATTTTTCCCAGGCGCAGCGAGATGAAAACACCTCAACTTTTCAGAATGCCGCAAGCGCACCGCAGTTCATGTGACAAGAACAACCAATCAGCTTCGCCCTTTCCGTAACAACATTGAAAGCTCAGTCAACATGAAGGATGGGGGTGCACCCAAACACTACGGGTGTTTTTCTCTTCTCTGTAAATAACGTTACATCTTGAAGCAGAGCTACAGCAAGCGTTTTTAAGTGGTGGAAATCTATTAGCTACTAAAACTTCTTTGTCGTTCTGGAGAGCGCAGTGCATGGTTGCAAAGCAACGACAGACGCCACGGGAAAATCGGACCGAATTTTACTATTTATAATAAAATATAAGCTACTGTGCATTAATTTAAATGTCAAGTAATTTATCTTTTTGGACTCATTCTTTTTATAAAAATGATTTAAAGGCTGAAATATGTGAGGTTTATCTTTTTATAAAACCTTTTTTGTCAAAACTTTATTTGAATTTAATTTTACTATATGTGCCTATAGGGGTGGGCCGGGGATGACGGGTTGGTGGCAATGTAAGTATCTGGATATTTTGGATACATTACCGCGGGGCAAGGGCTTCGATTACCTCTCTCTTTTTTTACCATACATGTGTTTGCATCCCTGAGACTAGCAATCATTCAAACAAGGCTAGACCAAAGATAATTATTAGACTGGTTAAAAGAATAGGGAGATGAGATCTAGTCATCATGGTGTTTTCTCTACTTTATGCTTGTATATAAATAAACATGTGACACCATAACCTTAATAGTAAACTATATTATTCATACCACAGCACTAAAGCGAGTAAGGCGACCTGTTGAGGATCTTCCAGGCACCTCAGATGGTATGGGCATTTATCTCATTTAACTAGCATGTTTAGCAAGGTTTGATTCAGTTCATGTAGACCAAGCAGTGCCTACTGTATGTTACAGTATTTTATTATTCCTTTCATAGATGATGACGCTGCCTTAAAAAACGCATCTGCAGGTAAGACAAGACGGAAGTTTTTAACTACTAATCCATTTTAAGGATATATAAATGTTAGTCGAAGCTAAAAATCAGTGGCATATATAATCTAGATTTTGGTCTGGATCACTTTTTGCATTTGGTTGATTGATTTAAATTAGATGTACATGTGTTTCTGTTTTGTTTTTAAGCAGTTTACCAAAAAAGTAAAAAGAAGAAGAAGTGCAGCAGTAGAGAATAGCATGAACAAGCCGGTAAAAAAACACAAACAAAAATGCACAATGAACACTTTATTAGACAATCATGAAGATCAAGCCGCCTAAAGCAGAGTTCACACTGCACGATTTTCAAAGTAGTCAGGTCACTGTTCTTTTCACACTGCGTGACTATCTGTGGTATCAGTCTGTTGCTGCTGTAGTCACACTGCACACTGGATCAGGAGGTTTCACACTGCATGACTTTACAAAAGAAAGAATCTCCAACAACTTCTGTCTGGTTCGCAAACTACGTTTCACAAACACACGCGAGAAGTGATAAGGAAATAGCGCAAGATTACATGTGCGTGAGACTGGAATTGTTATTAAAAATGATAGCCTGCAAGAAGTTTGCGATCCAAATTGTCTGTGCGCTGATCTGCAGCGAAAAGGAGAAAAAGAAAAACAGATTATGCAGGAGGAAATTGTTGGGGAGACGCGGGGAGAAAGGACTGTTGGGGTAAATAAATTTTGCAATGTTCTGCTGTTGCTGCTGGTCAAGCAAATGTTTGTGCTTTGTTTTCTGTTTTATATGTAGTCTACAGGGTTTCCGCGGAGTCATAAAACGTCTTCAATTTAATAAGAAGAATTTTAGGCCATAAAAAGTCATAAAAAGGTCCGGATTTTCCATACAAGGTCATAAATTACTAGGGATGGCCCGATACCTTTTTGTTTTTCAAACCGATACGAGTACGAGTATTTACATTTGTGTACTTGCCGATACCGAGTACCGATACCGATATTTCTACCGCAAAAGTAACTATAGGCTCCCAGAAAAGAAGACATGCAGAAGACTATTTCAGAACACAGGTTAGAAGACTGTTTTTATTTTCTTCTCTGCTTGTTTTAGCAAGTCTAAAAATAAATAATAATGAGTAAAATAATAAATGTATTAACACACAAACCACTGTTAATTTAACATAAAAGCAAGCAGCTACTGCGTGCATGGTTTGGCATGACTGAATGCGCGCAAAGTGCGCTCCCTTAATAATTCCTAAAAAGCTGACAGTTCATCGCGATCTCACACATCTCTATAATTATCAATGAAGCTGACTGCACAATGAATCTTTCATAATATCCACACTTTGTTTGTTATAATTAGAGGATTTGCCAGCATGCAGAATTCAGCACTGAACAAAAGTCTGTTTGAGCGGTGAGGAGATTCTATCTTAAATGCTTCTGATTGGCCATTGCGTTCAAGAAATCAACACATATGACTGTGATTGGCTACATCGCTCAACGCTGCAGACATGTTATGAATAGAAACTCTGGCCTGTAAATCGTTTCTATTTTGTTTTAGTTCTTGTTGCTTTTCTGCAACAGATGAATAAAAATCTATTTGTTTTTATATGTTTTATTTATAGATATCTCTAGTTTGCGGGAGTCCCACGAATCGTTTTACTCTCCCGCAACCCGCACACACAGAGTGAGTGCATTACCGCCCGCGCTCGCACTCGGCCATCAAATCTAGTCCCGCGCCGCACTCTTTTGCGTTGGGAGTGCACGTCTCTCAAGCGCCCGGCCCGAGGATAGTGTCGGGAAATATCTATTTGACTATTGATTTACAGGCCTAGCAATTCCTTCTGTTATTTTTAGTGCCCGTGGATTATCTCGCATCTTCTCGTGCTTCAGTAAAACCTGTTAATGTTGGCTGCTGAGTTCCTTTAGCTTTACTAAACTGCATTCAGCGCTATGATGCGTCTTCACATGTTTAATTAGATTGCTTCCCTCCTCTCGACACCTTAGCTGAACATAACTTACAGTCTGCCTTGCTGTTGTCATCATCCTTTATCTTGAAATGAGCCCAAACTGCCGACATTATACTCTCCTATGCCTCAGTTCACCTCAACAAAGCACTCGCGGCGGCCAGTTTCGTTTTGCAAAATGTACGTGGTATCGGTGCGTGGTATCGGCAATTTTTTATGAGTACGAGTATATGATGACAGTATCGGCCCGATCCCCGATGCCAGTATCGGTATCGGGCCATCCCTATAAATTACATTTAGCCACGTCTTAAATTGATATGCTCATTTATTCATTATCGCGATATAATTTTTTCTCTATAAAACGTTATCAAGAGTTCGATAAATGTTCGATAATGTTTATGCGCCAAAAGCGGAACGAAACTCATTTGAACCGCGCCCGCCTCACGGACTGTTTATCCGCTCGGCTCAAAGTCCAAACGGCAGCGCAGCGCGAGCTCACTAGAGCAGACGCGTTTACTCTGGTTGGCCTCGTCACGAGATCCAGTGAGAAGCGCTTGAGTTCAGCGAAGAACACAAATGCCTCAGTGATTTAAACCAGTTTAAAGGCAGATGATAGCGCTGACGAACAGGAGAAACACTGTGCGCAACGGTACCTAGTAATATTAACTGCACCATGAAATGTGGGATATACATATTGAATTGTATTATATTATTAGAGGTGCAATGTGTGAAAATCTATTAACAGAAATGCAATATGACATCCATAACTATGTGTTCAGTGGTGTATAAAGAACTTACTTAATAAACCGTAATGTTTTTATTACCTTAGAATGAGGCATTTATATCTACATAGGCGCGGGAATCCCCTTCTATGAAGGTTGACATATTGTGACGTCATGTTTCTACCGTAGCCAATAAACAGTGTTACAGAGCGCGTTTCGTCACTACCTTGAAAGAGAAGCCGCAGAAAGCTAGAAGCTAGCCATAAACACTGTGAGTAGTGACTTTTCCCTTGTCAGTGGTGTAAAATATGTAGTTGGATTGTTTCATGTAACTTAATTCTTCTCCCTCGCTGTGTTATGGCTTTGCTATGTGGGGATAAATGTGCTGGTTACGTTCGTGAGACAGCTGATTAGTACTCTTGTCATTGACCGTAAAACAGTTACAGGAATCACCAACCCGTCGATCTTGGAAGCATTTTAAGTCGATCGAGTTTCCAAAAACAGAGAAAAAAGCCTATTGTGTGTAGTAAATGGTGTCTAGGGGATGCGGAGGCGCGCGCGCTGTTACAATCATGCCATTTTTGCCGCGCGCACCTTTAGGCTCACGCGGACGCGTCGAGTTTAAACAAGGCTTAACGCTTTAACCAGCTCAGCCACAGTAACAGCTCATATTAGCCAGCTAAACTTTTACTACCCTGTTAGAAAAAATATATAGTTGCATAGTTTCATGTGGTTCTTCTCCCTCGCTGTATTATGGGTTTGCTATGTGGGGGGAAATGTGCTGGTTACGTTTGTGAGACAATCAGCTGATTACTATTATTATATTATATATTAAGACCCTTGATACTCACCTGACTATGGCTTTGTAAACTTTATCCATGATGTGGTTTATAATGGACTGTGGTACAGAAACAGTGACAATGTTACACACTCTTGGCTTACTCTGGCTATTCTCTGCTGTCTCAGACGACGATATGTTTGTCCACTTTCAGGCACCGTAGCTTCTTCGAAAGGGAGGGGTGAGGAGTGGGCTGAGCCCTTAGTGCAACTCGCAATCGAACCGCTAGATGTTGCTGAAAATCACACACTGCACCTTTAATGTAGACAATGTATTAAAGGACTAATGGAATATAATTACAGTATGTAATGTATTTAGGCTATACTGTTTTTCATACATTCCATAAAGATACGTGCCATTTAAGTCAGGCAACACAAACCTGTTTCAAGACTTGAAACAATATCCCCCATTAGCACATGCAGAAACTAAGAAATGAATTTTCCAATGAAGATATTAATTTTGTTAAGGTAAAAGGAATATATTATCGTGATAATTGTTAAGTGTTGTTCCTGTGTTATTGATACTTAGGAAAAGGGAGCCTTCAGTTTGTTACTCTTAAGAAAATGGAACCTTTAAATAATGAAACTTGTTACTTTTTATGAAAGTCAATTAACAAAAAAGACTTTTGAAAGGAAGTTATTTTTCGTAATTCATGTAGGTCATAAATTTAAATCATATTGGTCATAAGTCTTAAGTTATAGAGTCTATAACTCCTTCCCGAACTCCCCGCTGCTCTGTATCTCGCTCTCTCATTGGCTCTCAGTCATCGCCGATGTAGTTTTCAGTCAGAACACTTTCACGCAGGATTTTGAATCGCAGACAGGCCCAGATATTTAGCATGCCACATATCTCACGGGTGTAGGCGACTCGTCGGCAAATCTCTCAGATCGCGTCACTCGCGAGAACGAGCACCGATTTGCCTGTGATTTCGGGCATTTGTCTGCGATTTCTCAAAACCTGTCGGCGAGCGAAAATCGTGCGTGTATAATATACGTGTATAATCGTCTACATCTGCCGTAGAGTTAAAGCACATGATTTTCATACGATTAAAGGTGGCGTATGTGATTTGGAAAACATATTTTTGAAAATATACAATTCAAATGGTCCTACCTTCTTTCCTCCAACGCTGGCTCTGACTCCACCCATTCAAAGAACATGGACGCGCAATCATGCACGAGCGAAAACTCAGATGCGCGAGAGATTGTAATGACGATTTACTACTAATCATGTAACCGGCTTTACTGACGAGATGCGCATGCGTCACGAGCTTTGAGTATGCGCAGGAGGGGGTCACGCGCGCTGGGGGGAGGGGGGTGTGGTACGGCCGTTTGATTGACGAACTTACTGTCCAATGATTCTAGGTGATTTTGGAAATGATTGGCTGGAGTTTTTCGAGTCCTGCCTGTTCCACAGATGATTAAATTGCTTAATTTTCATTTCAGTGCTTCTAACTCAGTGGCTGTAAGTGGGTAGGAATATGATTTCAAGTTATTTTGAAAAAAATTACAAAAAAGAGAATCACATACCCCACCTTTAAGGTTATCTTTGATGTTAAATAATTTTACACATAAGCTAATGAAAATAGTGGTTAAAGCCCTTTTAAATATTTTTGGTTGACGTTAAGATTTTTAAAACTGCTAAACAAGAACGTTAGCAAGCATAACAAAATAATACAATCATTTAAAAAACTTTTAACAACTAATAATCAGTTGATAGATATAAACACTCAAAATAAATAATATATACTTACCTGTGAAAGGTTATACCATTTTTGGGGGGGTATTTATATCACGACAGTTTTTACTGCACAGTGTTGTGGCATATTTACCAAACAGTAAGTGACGTCAGCAGCAACTGACATGTGGAGCGTTCCAAGATGGCGGACACGTCCACGTGCCTGGAGCGCTTAAAGGCGGAATCTAGTTATATATATCTATGGGCTAGACTAAAGATAATTATTAGACTGGTTGGAAGAATAAGAAGATGAGATCCAGTCATCATGGTGTTTATCCTAGGAATCTGTTTTCCTCTTTTGTAGGCGTTCCTGAAAATCCTGCTGAAAAGAAGGATGCCAGAAGGAAACAAAAACAACAATGGTCTCCATCTGAAATCGCAGCAGTAATGAGACACTTTAAAAACCACATTACACATTACAAACTCGCCACTAAAATTGATTGCCAGCAGTGCAAGAATGCTGAGCATCCTGCTTTGTCTAATCGCTCATTACAAAATATCAGAGACTTTGTCAGGAATAGGGGTTTGACAGAGAAGAGAAAGAGACAGGCACAAAATATTTAGTGTTTTGATGGCGTTGTTAATTTACTTGAAAAAGCACACATTAAACTTTGCTTCTTAGTCCCATACTTGGTGTACTGTTTTATGTTCTCACACACACACACACACACATATACATTTTATATATATATATATATAAATAAAACAAATGGCCTAGTGGTTAGAGTTAGACTCGTAACCAGGTCGCTGGTTCGATTTTCAGTGCCAGCAGGAAATGACTGAAGTGTCCTTGAGCAAGGCACCTTACCCATGTTTGCTCTGCAGTGATAGCTGCACCCTGCATACTACTTGTAAGTAGCTTTGGATAAAAGTGTCTGCCAAATGAATACATGTAAATGCAAATGACGAACATTCATATCACAGAATATATGTTATTACAAATCTATATAAGGTAAACTGTACAGACAGCTGGTTGTTATTACAAAACGCATTGTTTCACCCTGGAGAGGTTAATTTTGCGATTACAACTAGCTGGATGCACCATTATCCTGCGTAGTCTGGGTTTAAGGACAGGAGCCACACCCCACTATCCTCCAAAAACAATTGGCTAACTGGCCCCTGGTCTTCGTGCAGTCACATGTGGTGGGTTTTTATGCACACAAAACCAGTGGAGTGGAAAATACAACCAGAAACTGGCGCCCCCACAAAACAAAAGGAACACATGGCTCTCAACGCTCTCTCCAACAATATTGGCCCAACCAAAGCATCCCCTCAAATAAAATGTTTGGCAATCTGAACTAAACTAACAAAACTACTAACTCAAGTTAACTACAAAACAATTGTCAAATAAGCCAAACTACAATCAATGTATCAATGATAAGGCAAAGACAATCTAGACCAAACTTGGTCCCACTTTATATTAAGTGGCTTTAAGTACCACTTAATATACTTAAAAGTACCACTTAAGTACTTAAAAGTATTATACTTAAGTACCACTTACATCGACAAATAAGTACAATGTACTTATTGTGTGGATGTTGTATTGTAAAACACGTTTGCTGCTATTGAGATGTGATACTGGTAAGGTTAGGGTCAGGTGTGGTGGTATGGGTTGGTTTAAGGGTGGGTTAAGATGTAAGGGAAGGGTCAACAGTGTAATTACAGCTGTAATTACATGCAGGTATTTTCAAAATATAAGTACAATGTAAAAACATGTATGTACACTAAGTCCATTGTATCAAATTATTAATTTCAATGTACATGGTACTTAAAGCCACTTAATATAAAGTCGGACCCAAAACTTTATACCAACTATGGCAAACTGTTAAAGTAAAATAAAATACTAAAGTACAATTAATCACTTTTGTCCTTATAATACACAACATTTTCACGTTTGTGTTAAACCGTTTGTCCTCATAAATCACTTTTGTCCTTATAATACACAACATGTTTGTGTTTGTGTTAAACCGTTTGTCCTCATAAATCACTTTTGTCCTTATAATACACAACATTTTCACGTTTGTGTTTGTGTTAAACCGTTTGTCCTCATAAATCACTTTTGTCCTCATAATACACAACATTTTCATGTTTGTGTTAAACCGTTTGTCCTCATAGATCACTTTTGTCCTTATAATACACAACATTTTCATGTTTGTGTTAAACCGTTTGTCCTCATAGATCACTTTTGTCCTCATAATACACAACATTTTCACGTTTGTGTTTGTGTTAAACCGTTTGTCCTCATAGATCACTTTTGTCCTTATAATACACAACATTTTCACGTTTGTGTTTGCGTTAAACCGTTTGTCCTCATAAATCACTTTTGTCCTCGTAATACACAACATTTTCATGTTTGTGTTAAACCGTTTGTCCTCATAAATCACTTTTGTCCTTATAATACACAACATTTTCACGTTTGTGTTTGTGTTAAACCGTTTGTCCTCATAGATCACTTTTGTCCTTATAATACACAACATTTTCACGTTTGTGTTTGTGTTAAACCGTTTGTCCTCATAGATCACTTTTGTCCTTATAATACACAACATTTTCACGTTTGTGTTTGTGTTAAACCGTTTGTCCTCATAAATTACTTTTGTCCTTATAATACACAACATTTTCACGGTTGTGTTTGCTTTTTTTTGTTTTCAAATAAAGGGGTTCCTGGGGGTGCATATAAAAATATATGGCTTGATTGTCCAAGGATAAGACATTGGAAGACAAAAAGCTCACACATTACAACTTAGTGTCAAAGATTAACAGAAAAATAATTACTCTTGATTCTGATTGAGCTAATTATTGCAGCATTAAATTGTTTTTGCATTGAATTGTGTATGCTTGGTTAAAGAGATTTGTAGACTTAAACTGATCAAGTGTGTCTAAATTCTGAACAGTGCTGTGGTGGCTTTCCAAGTTTAGAAGCCAAGTCAGAAACCTGTTTACTACCTTTTAAAGGATTTTGATATTCAGGGCATTATTAACAGACCAGAACTTTGTGACCAGAGGGTTTGACTGACAGTAGTCTCATAAGTGTTCACAAATATATTGAAGTGCTAAGCCATTTCTCCTCAGGTCAGCGATGTCATTTTAATACTCAATGCCTTTATTTTGTGTATGTTTAGATATGTCCTGTTAATACATGTGTGTCCCTTTAATACACGATTATGGCATATGTGTGTGTGTTATAGCTACTGTCCTTATAATAACGGTTTGTGTCATAGGCGGGGCTTGCATGTAATTATAATATGTCCTCATAATTGTGTATTTTGTCAGGTTGTTACATTATCACTTGTGTTGAGTATAAATGAATTCTGAAGTGAAATCTGTGTTGTGTGGCTCAAACAAATTTTTTTGATGTGCAACACAACTCTGTAGAGCAAGTGGAAAGGGGTGTCCCCCTAATACAGCAAAAAACTGGTTTGGGCTGAAGTGTCCTTGTAATACACATAAACCCGTGTGTGTGTGTGTGTGTGTGTGTGTGTGTGTGTGTGTTTGTCGGTCAGCTGTGGGATTAATCCGATGGCAATTCTCCCCCTTTGGCCCTAAAACAACAAAATGAACATATTCAGTTATGATTTTATCCAAGTGAAATATAACGTTGTCTCATTTCAGCTAGCAGTACATTTAACGTTAGCTTCGTAGTGTTAGGCATAACGGTTATCAGCGGTGCGGACAACTTCAGCAAACGTTTTAAAAGGTAACATTTTCATATAATTTAAAGACGGACAGTGGTTATGGTAACTAATTTATAATAACCTAAAAATTTAAAAATACCTTTAAGGATTCAGGGCGGATCTAATCCGTGGGGAATTTGCATAAATTAATTAATAATTGGTAATTAATAATTATTCATACATGTTTGGATTAGATCAGTCTTACATTGAATTTACTCTCCCTCTAAGGGAGGATCTATCATTTTACCTGCAGGCATACGTGTATCCTTGCATTTTAACTACAAGTTGATTGCATAGATCACGTTTTACAGACAGGTAAAATTTAATTAGCTCAATTGTCAGATTATTGGGGGAATCCCACATATCATCTTACTTCATAGGATTTCAGGAAACGCAATTCTCTGGCCAGAAGAACTGGGTTTTCTGCCCTATAAACACATACTCTTTAAAGTAATTTTAATTTATAAAGCCGTAGCTTGATCTATTCATTTCAGAGACCTGGAGTATGAGCAGACACAGTAACATCAATCAAAATGAATATAATGGATTTAATAAAGGCATGACTACTTATGTATTTACTACGGTTACACGGGATATATGTATTTACAAACACATAGACATCAATGAACAATACAATAAGACATCAATGAACGAGAAATGCGTAAAGTTTGGACAATGGATAACTTACACGCGTGAGCGAGTAGGAGAGAGAGGAAAGGGGATGGGGAGAGAGAGAACAGAGAAATTGGGAGAATTTCATTGGCAGGAAGACATTCACCTCTCTGATAACAACACGAAACATCATCTTAAAACTTCTTAGAAGCTGTAACGGGAATGATACTTGCAAACGTGAGGTCTGTGTGTGTGTCGCGGGCTCCTTGCGCGGTCCGGTCGGCCCCGTGCGTGAGAGGATTCCTTTGTGTGTGAGGAAGCATCACGTGGGCTGCTTGGCGCGCGTGTTGAACGGAGGTTCACAGTCTTTGGGGTAACAAAGGAAAATAGTTCGGCTGAGTTCGTTTCACTTCGTAGAACGGAGGAATCACGAGGAGTTAATGTTCCATCTGTGCATGGCTGGCGAAGAAGCGCGTGCTTCGCTCGGTCCGGCGCGTCACGCGGTCACGTGCACGTGTTTCTCCTTCAAAGCGAGCGCGCGCTCGTTTAAAGGTCCCTTGTAGATGGATTTACTGAAGAGATATGTCACGGGGTTTTCTTTTCAATCGTCGATTGGAATTAAACACAGAGACTTATCTACAACTGAAAAACACAAACTAAACTAGAAACAAATAAAAGAAAGGCGAAGAACTCGCCCGGAGGCGAGACGTTACATCATGACACGAGGACACGGGAGGAAGAGAGAGTCCAGAGGGAGGTTCAGTCCTCTTTAGAGGAACTGGAGTCCACACCTCTGAGGTGCGAACTGGCCAATGACATTCAACGAAACTTTTGGCGGCCAAATTCTCTTTGTCTTGTCAAAGTTAAACTATGGCCGTGTCCGCCTCTTTTATGACCAGTCAGAATTTGTCAGAATCATTTCACAAGATGATAAAAACATAGAAAACATACATTTTACTGTAATCTTCTGTATCTGACCAAATCAGTTGGAACGAGATAATTAAAACGGTACCAAACACAACATTTACACATAATTGGAACATGAAGATACATTTAATACATAACTTTTAAACTCTCAAGAGTTTCACTGATACGCTAGGAGATCATTTCTAAACTACCATGGACTGGGAAGCACACAGACATACAGGAATATATCGTATACAATTGGTAATGGCTAAAAGGTCCATTATGTGTGTGTGTGTCAGAGTTCTGTTATCTCTCTTGCAGAGATGGGGGAAGGGAATGGAATGTTTTTTATGTTTTAATTTTTTATATAAAAAATTCACAGACAACATATGTTCACATTCATGGCACAATTCAAACGGGATCAGAAAATAATTATTTTCTCTCATTCACTTGCATTAACGTTTTTTCAACCTAGAGGTCCACTTGGAGTTTTACGGATGGGCGGGACTTACCAGCTCTATAGGCTATGTGCCTTGTGTTCAGGAAAATTTACAGTATTTTAATGTCGTTTTTCTAATCCTATCACCAACTAAACTAAGCCACTGTGAGAGAGAGAGAGAGAGAGAGAGAGAGAGAGAGAGAGAGTTTTATTTATACAAAAAAAATCCTTTTTTTCTTTTTTTTAAAGAATATTTTTTTCTTTTTCTTTTCTTTTTTTACACAAAAAAAACAGAAAACATCTCACATTATCACATCAAATTTCAAGACACTCTAAAAAATAGAAAAAAATACAATTAAATTACATACATATATTGCTACACCCCATATTAAAAACCTTCCACTATTTTATTAAAAATTCAGAATTAGGTTTTCCTCATGATCTATAGTACACAAGACTTCACTTAAACCCCATGTTTCCTTAAAGCTAACCAGATTTTTTTGTCAATTTAAAATAAATAAACTCTGCTCTGATCCTTGACGTCACAAAAACTCTTAACATCATCTCTGGATCTACCAAAGCTTCTTCTTTTATCATTTTTTTTTTCTTGTTACCCATATTGCCATTTTAGTTTCTGCTATTAACAAATTAATTATGCCAATTCTTCTCTTTTCAGAAGCCTTATACTTCGGTCCAGAAATAAAGCCATAGTCATTAAACTCTTCACCTAGTTTTACAATCCAGTTTTCTAATGTCTGGAACACACCTCTCAGTCTAGAGCAATATAAAAACAGATGATCAATTGATTCTTCTGAATCACAAAAAGGACATTTCTTTTCTACAGCGGGATCAATGTGAGCCACGTGTCTGTTCGTAGCTACTGCCCAATGTATAATTCTCCATTGTAGGTCTGCAGTTCGTTTTTCAATGGGAGATTTATACAAGGATCTCCAGCATCTTCTAGGGGAAGAGTTTGGCCCCAGCACATCGGTCCACTTCGTTTCTCTACAGTCCTTCAGAACTGACTGGTGAGCGACTTTTACACAAGTCCAATACAAACTTTTCTTTGAAGCCTATTTGAAACCATGTATCTCCGGAGTCTTAAAAGTGAGGATTGATTCCTCTTGTGGTTCTTCTTCCACGAAAGCTGAAACAATAATATCAGGAAAATTCTCATTCTCTTCCTCCTCCTCGTTCAAATGATCTTCTCTTGACTTCAGATGAAAAGCAGAGGGTAAAGCTGCTACAACCTCATCCATTACATGTTTCATAAATCTGACAGACTTGATTCCTGTCAGGTTACTCATTTCCGCTGGGCTTTTCCACTCGTCGTGATGTTTTAAGTCCTTTATCCTTGTGCATCCAGCTCTTGCCATTGTTCTCTGAAGACTTTTTGAAATCAGCACTTTTGCTTGAAGAAGTGGATTATTAAAAAGAGGTTCCTTGTTTATCCAGAATTCAGAGTCAGACCAGCTCCTTTTCACTCGAAAATTTGAAGTCCACGTTTTCAGCATTGTTTTATAAAAAGCAGAAGTGTCTTTTAAGTCCATTTCGGTTAGATTACTTAAAAACAACTGTAGATCATAATTAAAAACGTCGACTTTGTGTAACAGGGCTTTAGCTGTATCAGTCCAGCATCTGTTTGAAAACAGCAACTTCTGCGCTGCTTGCAGCCTGAAGGTTTGACTTCTGCTCTTAATGTCTATTAGTCCTTGTCCACCTTCATTCACTGGTAGGAAAAGAATGGCGGCTTTAGTCCAATGTTGTCCAGTCCAAAAAAAATCCACTAATCTTTTTTGCAATTCATGAATGATGTCATCTGGCGGGTCCAAGACGTTCATTTTGTGCCACAGTGCCGAAGCTGCTAGATTAATGATCACCAAAACTTCCCCTATATGATAGCTGGGGTAGCACCCATGACCACTTAGACAACCGGCTACACATCTTTTCCACCATCCCTTCCCAATTCCTCATCTTAAATGTTTCTGTCTCAAAATAAACCCCTAAACATTTAAACCCTTCTTTACTCCACTTAACACCACCTGGGAGCACTGGTGGATTTTTTTTTTGTCCACAATAAAACCCTTCACACTTTTCCCAGTTGACTCTAGCTGTTGATGCATTTTCATAAATTGTCAGTGTTTCTATTAAATTAGACACATCTCTCTCATTCTTAATAAAAATTGTGACATCATCAGCATAAGCAACCAACTCAATAGGCCTTTCAACTGAAATCCCTTGTAGTGTTTACCTTAACTTGCAAAGTAGGGGTTCAATGGCCAATGAATACAGCATCCCTGACAGCGGGCATCCCTGTCTAATTCCCCTCAGCACTGGAACCGGCCGACTCAGCCCTCCTCCCACTTTCAACATTACAGATGCATCATTGTACAACATTTTGATCCATGAAGTAAAACTCCGACCAACCCCAAAAGCTTCAAGATTTTTAAAATAATAAAAATGGCTAACTCTGTCAAATGCTTTTTCTTGGTCGATTGCGAGAATGCCAACATTTTCAGAGTTCAAATGTGCAATGTCTATTATGTCTCAAACCAGAAACAGATTGTCCATTATTGTTCTATTAGGGATACAATATGTTTGATATTCATTAACCATATATCCTAAAAAAGGTTTCAATCTATTAGAAAGACACTTTGCCAAAATTTTATAATCTGTACATAAAACAGCAACTGGTCTCCAATTTTTCAGCAAACCAAGATCACCTTTTTTAGGTAATAGGGATGAAACCGCTCTTTTGCAACTAGTAGGTGTACTATTTGTATGTCACTCTTTCGTGATCACTGTATATTAATAAACACAACTCAGGCATAACGTGCTGTGCATGTCAACCATCAGCTTGACATCCATCTTTTTTATTCACTTCCTCTTCCGGTCACACCCCTGTACTCCTGGGTAATGCAGTTCAATATACAACAGTACTCACAAACATTACATCTCCCTTTTTTTTTCTTTTTTTTTACATGAAATAACAGAACGTCATGTCGCATGAACCTCAGTTGGGATATACTTATGACTAAAGGAAATATTTTTATTCCCCATTTACATGAGATAACTGTAGCAGATGAACAGGCGAACTTTAGCTGAACATCCAACAGAACTATCATATAATGTTCTACAAAATGAATATCAGTAGCAAAAATGTTTGCAGAATACAACAATACAACTTTTTTTTTCACATTTGAAATGAAGGTATTCAATTACTATTACAAGCATGCACTTGCGTGTTATCAGCTCATGATAACTTAAAGATCAAGTATTTGCCTCTGCTTAACTATGCGACCTGATCTGGTAATTACGCAATGATCAGTGAGTGTAGGTGTGGTTGCATTGGAGTCCATAGTGAGGTTGCTAGTTGTAGCTTCCTGGGAACTCGATTTATCATCATACACGGGCTGTGCTGAAACTGTCACACTTTGTCCCTTTACATCCATCAGGTGCTTGCGGTTACGACGATATTCCTGACCTTCGGTGTTTCGGATAATGTACGAGCGTCCGTCCTCCAATGCGTTCGACACTACAGCAGGCTTCCATTGTCCGTTACTTTGCTGGGCATATATGCTGGCTCCATGTCCCAGTGTGATGAGTGATTTCGCGGATCTGTCGTAATATGACTTCTGCTTTACTTGGCATTGTTCTCTTTTAAGTTGTACTGCCGAAGGTTTATGTCACAAGGTGACAAATCCAGCGGAACCAATTTCCGCTAGGAGTGTGTTTCCCCCCGGGACGATTTCACTGGCACACCGTGCTGGTCTGCTTGTTGTCAGTTGCCATGACAGCGGCAGCTGATTAGCTAAGCGGTACCAGGTGCGGGTGTTTGGTGTGGGGATCTGTGATTGGGAAACACGGCCCAGAGAAGCAGTTAAAAGGAAAAGGAAAAGGCATTCGAGTGTGGTACTCCCCTGGGAGAGATCGATTCCTTTGGCAGTGGCTTGGGTTTGCTGGGATCTTTGGAGCGGCTGTGAGGATCTGACTGGAAAGGGGTGCAACGGTGATTGAGGGAGTGCAAGCTGGAACGTGAATTGGATGTGAAGTGGGTGAATTGTGGAGATTGAGTCAAGATTGGAGAATGCCATCACTCGAGGGAGAAAGATAAGTAATGAAACACCGGATCCGTGTGAATGCATGTCTTGCACTGAATTGGATAAGGAATTGTGAAGTGAATTGACCACAAATATAATTACCACTAAGAGTGTGAACTGATTCATCCTTGAAACCCTGATATCTTCTTCTGAGTGTGAAAGAGTGTTGAAGATGCTGTGTTCCATGCGGTGCGAAATCCTCTGCATCTCATCAGCTTCTGAGTGTTGATTCAGCGCAACAGTGGAGGGATTGAACATTGGGTGAGTGCTGGCCTTATTGCACTAAGACTTGAGAGTGGATTGCGGTGCCTGAATTGAAGTGTCACACAGTATTGGACTTGACGTGAAGTTGCAGTGTGTGGATGTACATGTTTATTTAACTGCCAGTTATTCTCCAGTTCACATTCTCGCCAGTGTTTGCGGAACGAAGCCCTCAGGTTGATTGTGTATGTTCCACTTCGGCCACCAGGTCCTATGATATGGGAGAGGAGTGTGATTGTCCTGTTTAACTTGTCCTGTCTATTTAAATAGAACGTTCCTCTGCCACCGCCTTCTTGTGTGCTGCCTGTTCAGAGGAAAGACACACCCCAGCCTTCGTGTTACCGTGGGAACCACCCAGTCCAGCCGTAAGCCTGATTCCCCATTATACGAAAGGATCATGTTTGTTCTTGTATCAAATGCTCCGTCTATTTAAGGTTCTTCTGCCACTGCCTTGGGTGTTGCCTGTTCGGAGGAGAGACACACCCCAGCCCTAGTGCCTGTGTGGAGCAACCCAGTCCAGCCGTAAGCCGATTCTCCATTATACGAAAGGATCCTGTTCGTTCTTGTATCAAAGGCTTTGCCTATTTAAATAGAAGATTCTTCTGCCTCGGCCTTCTTGTGTGCTGCCTGTTCAGAGGAGAGACACACCCCAGCAGCAGCGCTGCTTGTCCCGAACCACCCGCTCCAGCCGTAAGTCCATATTTCACCGAAATAGAATTGAACTTGCACACTTGTCTCTGTCCTGGATTATACAGGGTACCCTTGTCTCTGGCTGGAGCCATCAAGGGCAGAAAGGCACTCGGGGGACCTCACACCTGCTGCTCAGTGACGCCACGGGGGAGAGCACCCTACACGGAGGAGACCTGCCTACCCGACTACCTACCTGACCGGCAGCGAGTCCTCCTCCTGGACTCCATCGCCCCCTGTGCCGATCACCTGCCGAATAGCTGACGCTTGGGAAAAACTTACCTGCTACCCACCTGTCCTGTGGAGAGAGTCCCCTCCTGGCCCGTGGTCCCGGCCCTGGTCTGCCCGGATCGTTGTCCGCCTGTATTACGCCGAAAAGAGCCTCCTTACCACGTTACTTACCTGCACGCCAGACGGGCGTTCGGCTCCCTCCTCCTCCTCTGTGGCTGCCATTAATCCGGGCCCTCGCAGTGCACCCCTCGGTCTCCTCCTCCCTGGAAAGAGAGACGAAGCCCGCATTAAGATTTTTAATTCTTGCTTTTATTCAATAAAGATTGTTGCTTTTAGAAATTCTTCTTGTCTGTCTGGTCTCTGGTGGTCCTGGGTTTGAGGGGTGGGCGCAGTCCTCGAGGTGGTCCTGGGTTTGAGGGGTGGGCGCAGTCTGGCTTGGCCCCCCCGACCTGTGACATTTACATGTTTGTGGTTGCAGAAGCTTGCCAGTGATGGGAAGGATTGAGCGAAGCCGTCTGCTCATGAGAAGCTGTGCTGGTGATTTAAAACCATCAACAGGTGCATTTCTATGCTCCAGAATGCTCAGGTACGGATCTTTTCCTTTTTCACGCGCTTTGGTGAGTATGCGCTTTGCGGTTTGGACTGTTTTTTCTGCGAGGCCGTTACTTTGGGCATAGTACGGGCTTGTTGTTGTGTGCACAAAGTCCCACTGTTTCACAAAAGCGCTGAACTCCTGAGATCTGTATTGCGGACCGTTATCTGACACGATCTTCTCAGGCACTCCATGGCGCGCAAACATTCCCTTAAGCTTTTGGATCACCACAGCCGCGGAGGTTGAGTGTAGTTTTTCCAGCTCGAAAAAAACGACTGTAGTAGTCGACGGCATGATGTAGTTTTCGTTTTGCCACGTGAAAAGGTCAGTTGCGACCGCTTGCCATGGACGTTTGGGAATCGGGTGCGCGATCATTGGCTCTCGCTGGTTTGAATTACGGTGCGTTAGGCAAATAGAACAATTTTGCACAGTTTCTTCTATTTGCTTGCCCATGCCCGGCCAGAACAGGACATCTCTCGCTCGTTGTTTACTTTTTTCCACACCCATGTGCCCTGTGTGTATCTTTTGCAGCATGCTGTTTCTTAAGCTTTGCGGTACAATGATTTTTTTCCCCTTTTAGTACGATGCCATCGGCAAAAGAGATCTCATCTCTGTGATTCCAGCACCAGCGGTGGACGGCTCCTTCGCGTCTCTGGCCATGCTGTGTGGACTATGCGCTTTAAGGCCGTGAGCTGGGAGTCTTGCTTCGTCGCCTCACGGATCTCTGCGAGTTTTTCGTCTGTTACAGGTAAGTTGCTGATCACAGTGTGTACCTGCGCTTCCATGCCTTCATTTAATGATGTGTCATGGTAGGCCACAGATTTTCTGGATAATGTGTCAGCAACGGGTATTTTTTTACCTGGTTTGTGGATCAACGTGAAGTCATATTTCTGCAGCTGTAGACACATGCGCTGTAGACGTGGAGGGGCGGCAGATAGCGGTTTCTTTAATATGGACTCTAGTGGTTTATGGTCAGATTCCACAACGAATGCTCTCCCATATACATACTGGTGAAATCGCTTGCACCCAAACAGAACGGCATACAGTTCTTTTTCGATTTGCGCGTAATTCTGTTCCGTCTCTGTGAGCGATTTGGATGCGTACGCGATTGGTTTTTCCTGTTGGAGAAGTACCGCGCCCAAACCATTTTTTGAAGCGTCGACCTGTAGCCGCAGTTCTTCGTTTGGGTTGTAGTATGCTAAAACAGGTCCCGGCTCCCTCGTGATCAAGTCTTTGATTTGTTGAAAAACAGCGTTGTGTGTCTCGTCCCATGTGAATTCATTGCCCTGCTTCAGCATCTGTCGCAGCGGTGCGTTTATCTCTGCCAGTCTTGGGGCAAATCTGGACAGATAATTGATCATGCCCAGTATGGTTTCCAGTTCGGATTTGTTTTGTGGTGGTTCCATTTCCTTTATGGCCTTATTTTTCTCTCGGTCTGGTTTGATGCCGTAATGTGTGAGTCTGTGTCCAAAGTAACAGACCTCAGGCACGCAAATTGTGCTTTTTTCAGGATTCAAACGGACACCTTTTTCCCTCGTTCTTTCCAGCATTGCACGCAGGTTTTTGTCGTGCTCGTCTTTTGTGCGACCATACACTAGGATATCATCCACAATCGCCGCTACTCCGGGCAGTCCTTCGTACGTCTCGTCGATTTTCCTTTGGAACTCATCCTGTGCAGAAATTATCCCGAAAGGCAGACGGAGGAAACGGTACCGTCCGACCACTGTGTTGAATGTGGTGAGCTTCGATGACTTCTCCGTCAGTCTAATGGCCCAGTACCCTGATCTGGCGTCTAATACACTAAAGTATCTTGCGCCTGAGAGTCTGGAGATCACGTCTTCCAGGGTTGGTAATGGATAAAGAGGCCGTTTGATCGCTTTGTTTAGGTCGCGCGGGTCGAGGCATATACGAAGCGCCCCAGTGCGGGGTTTTTCCACTACAACTAAGGCGTCGACCCAATCTGTTGGCTCGGTTACCTTTGCGATGATTCCCTGGCGCTCCATTCTATCCAATTCCTCCTTTAGACGTCCGCGTAACGTGAATGGAATTTTCCGTGGAGGATATACTACTTGGACTGCATTGGGGTCTATGTGTATTTTACCCTCGCCTGGGAATTCACAGATTCCTTCAAAAGCGTCAGCAAACTCGCTCAGCAGATCGTCACTTTGTCTGGTATCAGATTGTACGGAGAGGACCAGTTTTATTAGATCCATCTCCAGACAAGCTCTTAGTCCTAGGATAGGCGGTGCTTGAGTGTCAACGACATAGAATTCTTGCATGGCTTTTGTCCCTTTGTGCTTGCATTGTAGCCTGCATGTTCCTCTCACGGATAAGGGTTCTCCGCCATATCCTGACAATCTACGTGTTGCTGGGTTTATTTGACTGACACCGATAACATCTCCTATTTTATTTTCTGGGATTATGTTTACTTGCGCCCCTGTGTCCAATTTAAATTTCATCCTCTGTAGCTCTGCACCTACTTCAATTTCGGCAAAAGCCTGTTCATTTATCACGTTGCTGTGATCTTTTGTTATCGCGTCGATGAAGAATTCCTGAGGTGATTCGTAAGGTTGTTCAGTGTCGTTATTCACGGCATGTACGTTTTTTTGTTTCCACGTTTGTTGCGATTTGCAAGCCTTTGCGAAATGGTTTGGTTTCCCGCACTTCTTGCACTGTCTACCCATGGCTGGGCATTTTTCTTTGTCTCTATGCACCTGCGCGCATCGTCCGCATGTTGTAGGTCTCATGCTGTCTCGTTCGGCTCTGATGGTAGTTTTTATGTTTCGGTTTATTGCCTCGTTTGAAGACAGCATGCGCAACCTGTTGCGTGTGAGTGGTGCTGTGCTGTCCGGCCATGGATTTTAGCTGTCCCTGTGCTTTTTCGTGAGATCGTGCAATGTCTATGGCTCTATCAAGGGTTAAATCTGGTCCGAAGTTTAACAATTTCTCCTTCACTTTTGCGGAGTTTATGGCGAAGACTATCCTGTCTCTTACCATCTCGTCTGTATTGGCATATCCACAGTCTTTAACTAATAATTTTAGTTCAGTGACGAAATTGTCAAAGCTCTCACCTTCTGCTTGTACTTTCTCGTGGAATTTGTACCGTGCGAAGATGTGGTTCTTTTTCGGCATCACATATGCTTCGAATCTTTCGTAGTATGTGCCTAAAACTTTTGCGTTCTCGTCAGTCAGCGTCCAGGTGTTGTAAATATCTCTGCCTTTTTCTCCTACCCATAACAGGAGATAGCTGCAATGTTCCTCCTCCGATTTTTCGTGGAGTGGGCCTTTGAACATCAGTTCTACATGTTGTCGGAATCTCCTCCATGCGTCAGGCAAGTCGAGGGAATCCCAGTCCATCCTGGGCATCGGAACACCGGCGGAGTCAATCTTCTCGTCTGTGTGAGTTCGTTATTTTCTCTGACACCATGTACTATTTGTATGTCACTCTTTCGTGATCACTGTATATTAATAAACACAACTCAGGCATAACGTGCTGTGCATGTCAACCATCAGCTTGACATCCATCTTTTTTATTCACTTCCTCTTCCGGTCACACCCCTGTACTCCTGGGTAATGCAGTTCAATATACAACAGTACTCACAAACATTACAGTAGGCAACTCATGTTGTTGATAACAATAATTAAACACATCATAAAAATCGTCTTTCAGTAGGTTCCAGAAGTGTTTATAAAACTCAGCCGGAAGTCCATCTAGACAAGGTGTTTTTCCAGTCGAAAGTTTAACAGCTTCAGACAGTTCTTTTAACTGAAGGCCAGAGTCCAGTTGTTTACTTTGTTCATCAGAAAGCTTCAATAAGTCTTTATGCAACTCTTCAATGCATCCGATGTCACATTGTCCTTCTCCAAATAAGTCCATATAAAAACCCAAAGCAATTTTTCTCATTTAATTTGGATCTGAAATCACATTTCCATGCACATCTTTCAAATGCAGCATCATTTTTTTCCCTCTTTCTTTCTTCTCTAGATTAAAAAAGAAGGAACTTGGTGCATCTATTTCTCTCAAGAATGCAAAGCGAGCTCTAATTAAAGTCCCTTTAGCTTTCTCATGGAATAATGTGGCTAAAGCTTTTTTTTCCCCTTCCTGCTTTTCAACGGTCACAACATCTCCAACAATTAACTCACTTTCAATCTGTTTTATCTCTTTTTCTAGTTCAAAAAAACAGTTTTTTTGATTCTAGCATTTGTGTTATATATTTAATTTTGACAAAACATTCTAATTTGTGCTTTTCCTATATCCCCACCACTGAACAATATCATCATAATTACTTTTTTGTTTTTTTTTCCACTCCATCCAAAAAACATTAAACTTTTCACAAAAAAGTACATCTTGTAACAATTTCACATTAAAATGCCAATAATAGCTTTGACTTTGTGACTTCCTTATATTTATTTCAATTATACATAAATGATGATCTGAAAACCCATTTGGACAAATTGTAGATTTTAAAATTCTATTACTTTTACTCGTATTAACATAAAATCGGTCTAATCTGGCAGAACTAATATGATCATGAGAAACCTTCACCCACGTATACTGCTTAACTGTAGGGTGTTGCTGTCTCCATACATCAACTAAATTACAATTACTAATAACATCATATAAAAAATTAGCAGAAGAGGGATGAGGTTCTTCTCCATTTCTATCTAGAGTAAAATTTTCTGTACAGTTCCAATCACCCCCTAAGACCAACCATACATTTTCATCACAATTTTGCTTTAAAAACTCATTTAACTTTTTAAATATTTGTATCCTCTCTGCTCCAGTATTTGGTGCGTAGACATTAATAAATACAAAGACAAAACCGTTTATACTTGCTTGAACAGCCAGAATTCTTCCTCTTTCTATTTCATTAACCGACACATTGGTTATATTAATCGTCTTTGAAAATAAAATAGCAACTCCTCCACTAACATTTGTACCGTGACTCATATACAAATCACTTCTCCACTCCATTTCCCATTCCACTTCATTTTTCACATCACTATGTGTCTCTTGTACAAATGTAACATCAATATTCTTATTTTGTATGTATTCATTTAAACATGCTCTTTTCCTGCTATCTCTACCCCCATTGATATTAATGGATCCTATTCTAAGGCTCTCCATGAAAAAAGAGGACAGAAAAAGGAAAAAAAGAGATAAGACAAAAAAGGACAGATAGTTCACCACTTGTGCTTCCTTCATAAGTAAACTATAAAGAGTTTTCAAGAACTTTTTCTTTTCTCAGATTCGTTACCATTTTTTTCAATCTGAATCTTTTTTTTTTCTACTTAAAGGTGGGGAATGTGATTTGGAAAACGACCGGCAGATTTTGAAAATATACAATTCAAATGGTCCTACCTTCTTTCCTCCAACGCCGGCTCTGACTCCACCCATTCGAAGAACATGGACGCGCAATCATGCACGAGCGAAAACGTACTCGGTTACTAACGTAACCTCGGTTCTCTCTAGAGAGGGAACGAGTACTGCGTAATATCTTACGCTATCGGGAAAACCCCTTTTCCACGAGATATTGAAGCCAAAAATTATCCTTAATTTTGAATTAATGTAAAACGCTGTGCAGCAGCATGCAGACATAGGCAGGACGGCTCGCGCGCCTATTGGCTGCCCTGCTGCAACAGCAGCAGCCTATCGAGAGAGGCGCTGCGTGACACCATATCCAATGGGGGCATTTCGCGCCCATTTCGTCACGTCCAGCCAGAAAGGCCGTGGTCTCGCCCTATAAATATAGCTCGATAAGGCTGGTACACTGGTTTTCATCGCCGAAGCGAACCAGAGCTGTGTATGCACGGCAAGATACGCAGTACTCGTTCCCTCTCTAGAGAGAACCGAGGTTACGTTAGTAACCGAGTACGTTCTCTTACAAGAGTATCTCTCGTACTGCGTAATATCTTACGCTATGGGGAACACAATGCAAGACGCCGTGCGTACTGGGATCCGACACCAAAGTCCCAAGGGCAGTAGCCCGGGTCTCATGTAGTGCATAATCACCATAGACTCACAGAGAGTCGGAGAAGAGAGGCTGCAAGCATCATTCCCCATGAAATAGCATCCTACAGGAGCTAGTTATGTTAACAGTGTTTCACACAGACAGGGTGAACGTGTTCAGCCTGAACTGGGTAACAGTACGGGTTATTCAACACCCATGGAGCTGTTTTATCGCTCAGTGAGCGATGCACAAGCAAAACTCAGCATCTGGGCCGGTACAGCGGGGCAGATAGCACTGAATTCTATACCGACAGAAGCTTGGCTTGTAAGGCGGGAACCTCTAGGTTATAAAACCTTATAAATGTAGACGGCGAGGCCCAGCCCGCGGCCGTACAGATATCTTGCAAGGTAACCCCACTATACCACGCCCACGACGAGGCCACGCCTCTCGCGGAGTGCGCTCTGACACCCAAAGGACACTGCAGGCCCTTAGAAGTGTAAGCCAGTGCTATGGCGTCGACTATCCATCTAGATAGGCTCTGTTTTGATGCGGCCAGTCCCTTGGAGCGTCCGCCAAACAAAACGAAGAGCTGCTCGGTCTGTCTGAAGACAGACGAGTGGGACACATAAGCTCTCAGTGCCCTGACAGGGCAAAGGAGACTCGCATCCTCCTCCTCATCATGAACCGAGAGCGCACAGGGAAATAACCTGGGCCCTGAACGGTGTGTTGAGGGATTTGGGCACGTACCCGTGCCTTGGTTTGAGTATGACTTTTGAGTCATTAGGCCCATACTCCATACATGACGCGCTTACTGAAAGCGCTTGTAAGTCCCCTATGCGCTTCACTGAAGCAAAAGCCAAAAGAAACACCGTTTTGAAAGACAGATGCTTCATGTCTGACAAATGGATTGGCTCGAACGGGGCACCTTTCATGGCTTCCAAAACCGTAGAAAGGTCCCACACCGGGACTGAAGTAGGTCTGGGAGGGTTCAGCCTCCGAGCTCCCTTAAGGAATTGCACGACTAGGTCGTTTTTCCCCAGTGACTGGCCAGACACAGGTTTTGTAAACGTTGCTATGGCCGCCACGTACACTTTGAGCGTGGATGGGGTCCTGCCCTTATCCAGCAGCTCTTGAAGGAAGGAGAGGACTTCCGTGACCCCGCAGTCTACGGGTGAAAAGCCCTGAGCTTGACACCAGGCAGAGAACACAGACCACTTCGAGGAGTAGAGCCGTCTAGTAGACGGGGCTCTCGCCTGTGTGATCTTGTTTAACACTCCCTCCAGGAGGTTAGCGGGTACCCGTTGATGGCCCATGCATGTAGGGACCATAGTTGCGGGCGAGGATGCCAAATCAAGCCCTTGGCCTGAGAGAGGAGGTCTTTCCTCAACGGTATTGGCCACGGGGCAGTGCTGGTCAGCCGCATCAGGACTGGGAACCAAGTCTGGTTTTTGTCCAGAGCGGAGCCACAAGCAGCACTGGGCATCCGTTTTCCCTGATTCGTTCCAGCACTTGAGGCAGGAGCGAGACGGGGGGAAAAGCATAGAGGGGACAGCGAGGCCAGACGTGGGCCAGCGCGTCCTTGCTCTTGGAGAAATATTTCGGACAGTGAGCGTTTTCGTGGGACGCGAACAGGTCCACCTGCGCTCTGCCGAACGTTTTCCACAGCAGTTGGATCGTCTTGCGGGTGCAGCGACCATTCCCCTGCTGGGACATTGTTTCTGGACAGTCTGTCTGGTCCCACATTCAGGTGACCAGGCACATGCGCTGCTCTCAGCGAGAGCAGGTTGTGCTGAGCCCAGACCAGAAGGCATTCCGTCAACCTGTAAAGGTTTCGGGACCTGACGCCGCCCTGGCGATTTATGTGTGCCACCACTGACATGTTGTCCGACCGGACCAGGACGTGGTGACCTTTTATCTGGGGACAGAAGCACCGTAGCGCTTTGTTGACTGCTATCATTTCCAAGCAGTTTATGTGAAGGAGCCTTTCCCGTTCTGACCACAGGCCAGCGAACGGTCTGCCCTTGAGCAGCGCTCCCCATCCCGAGGTGGAGGCGTCCGTAGACACCACCTGCACACTCGAGGCGGTCCCCAGACTCACACCTGACTGACACCAGTCGGTTACTTTCCAAGGTTTCAGAGCTGAAAACGCACTTTAGATCGACCCTGAGGCGAAACAGACCAGCGGTCCGTGCCCAGGGCGGAACTCGCGCTTTCAGCCACATCTGCAGTGGGCGCATGTGAAGCAGGCCCAGCTGGAGCACAGAGGCTGCTGAGGCCATCAGACCCAGCACTTTCTGAAACCTTTTGAGCGGGACTATAGAGCCGTGGCGGAAGGATTTCGCGACGCGCTGAATGTCTAGTCCGCACTCCGATGACAGGCGTGCTGTCATGGATCGCGAGTCCAGCACTGTACCCAGAAATAAATTTTCTGACTGGGGGACAGTGAGCTCTTCGCCCGATTGACTGTGAGGCCCAGATTCTCGAGGTGCTCGAGTAATGTGGCCCTGTGTTCTATGAGCTCTGAGTGAGATCGAGCTAGAATCAGCCAATCGTCCAAGTAGTTCAAAACTCGCATGCCCCGGGGTCTCAGGGGTGCGAGAACCGCGTCCATGCACTTCGTGAATGTACGGGGTGCTAGGGACAGGCCGAACGGCAGGACTGTGTATTGATATGCCTGGCCCTCAAAGGCGAATCTCAAGAATCACCTGTGATGGGACGCTATTTGTATCTGGAAATAGGCGTCTTTCAGATCTATTGACATAAACCAGTCCTCTTGGCAAACTTGCGTGAGGATTTTCCTGGTTGTAAGCATTCTGAACTGGTGCTTCACAAGCGCTCTGTTCAGCTGTCGCAGATCTAAAATGGGTCTGAGACCTCCATCTTTTTTCGGTACCAGAAAATATCTGCTGTGTAGGCCCCCTTTGCTCTGAGCTTGAGATAAATGTTCTATAGCACCTTTGCTCAGTAGTTTCGCTATCTCGGCTCGAAGTAGATGAGATACGTATAACGGCGGGGACGTCGAGCGAACTGTAGCGAATAGCCTCTTTTTATAGTGTTCAGCACCCATTCTGATACCCCAGGAAGCTGTGCCCACACTTTCGCGTGAATAGCTAGGGGTAGAATGAGATCTGGGCTCTGGCCGTGACATAGTGATGGCAAGGGAGCTCCGGCATGCTGTAACGCAGACACTGTGTTTACAGTGTGTGAGGCGGGGGGCGCGCCGATCGCGGCGGGCAGCCTGGCCGCGCTCAAAACCCTTATAGCAGTTTGCTGAGGGAGAGAGAGCGGGGCGAGCCCCGTGGGGCTTAACATGTCTGTGAGTGAATGTGGGCGCAGGACAGCGGGCACATTTACTGCACTGAAAAACACCGTCGGCCTGAGCTGACTGAATGCGTGTTGGTTTCGTTTTTACAGAACCCGTGGGACATGTGGTGTGTAGTGTTTGTGGGCACTGAGACGTAGGCACATACACTACATTTAGTGCACAATCGACATGAGGCGATTTTGTTTGTGCGAGCCCTGCATTTTTGCGCGCTGTGTTTGTGTGTAGAAATGAGCCCTGGGTTGTGGGCATTTTTATTACACTCATAACACCATCGGCTGTGGCCGGAATACCAGAAAATACACCGTTTATGTGATTTATCTGGGTCGCCGTGGGAACAGCATTTGTGTGCAGGCAAGCGGGCATGGTACTGGCTTGCTTACTGCAAAATACACTGGAACAGTCACATTTTCTGGAACTGAACGAGCGAAAATTTCAGTGGAAGTCTGGCTGCGGCGAGACTGAAACACCGTCGATTTCCTAGGAGGCTAGGAAGACTTGTGTTGGTTTTGTTTACAGAAACCGTGGTAGTGTTTGTGGGCACTGGGTTGTGGGCATATTCACTACATTTAATGCACAATTGACATGCGTCGATTTCATTTGTGCGAGCCCTGTACCGTGGCGGGCTGTGTTTGTGTGTAGAAATGAACACTGGGCTGTGAGTATTTTATTACACTTATAACCAGGGGTGCACATAACTTTTTCAGTGAGTTACTCAGGTGAGTACCAGGAGATGGTGTTTGGTACTCACCGCATATGTAGCGTGGTCTTAAGTGCAGTCCTCCTCAGTGTAGAAGCTGTCAATCACAGCTGTCAATCATGACGTCACATTCTCGTTTTTATAGCATCAAATAACTAACTAAAGACCAAACTTTGATACACTTTTAAAAAACGAACACTTAAATTTACATCAGCGTGAAAAAAACTACCTAAAATGACAGAAAACATCTTTGGAAAAAATGTATTTGAAGTGTAATTTGATTGTTTAGTTCATTAGACTTCATGGTGAGGATTTTGAACAACTCACTGTCAGCCGATATTTTGTCAGTCAAAAATAGTCGATCTCCGAATGCAACTTAACAGGGAGGAGAGTAAAGATGAAAAGCTCCTAAAGCTTCGTTACATATAAATTCACGGATAATTTGTTGTTTTGTCGTAAGTGAAAAACAATATTGATCTTGTATTTGAAAAAGGATCCTCATATAAGAAACAAAAATTCAGAGTCAGTTCATTCGCATTCGGAGATCGACTATTTTTGACTGACAAAAATGCCGGTGTTATTGTTCTGGCTGACACAGACACAGTGAGTTGTTCACAATCTTTCTTTTTAGTAAACTCTGTGTACACAAACAATGTTCTCAATGCTCGAGTTCATGTGTAGAGCCCTTGGTGATACTTCCAGCAAAGTTTCATGTTGTGTCGAGCCTTCTTAGTGTTTTAAAAATAGCGATTTTTGATGCTATCATGTATGCCTACGTACCCTAGCTCTCCCATTCAAAAGGCAATTTGACCGAAAACGAAAATACAGTCAAACTTAAAAGTGGCGTTTCCATTCCAATTATGCTTTGCCTCGGGTAGATTAACAAAAAGACCCTAGGTTGCATTTTGGCGACAGTTACCCTTTAAGTACGCAAAGGCGCGTAATAACACAAGTGGCATTACGCATTTCTGATTTATGTCGCGCATGTGTACCTGCGTACCAGTTATGTGCACCCCTGCTTATAACACCATCGGCTGTGGCCGGAAAACCAGAAATACAATGATTACATGATTTTTCTGGGTCGCCGTGGAAACGGCCTTTATGTGCAGGCAAGCGGGCCGTGGTACCAGCTTGTTTACTGCAAAATACACTGGAACAGTCACATTTTCTGGAACTGACCGAGCGAAACGTTTCGGTAGAAGTCCGGGATCGAACACGGGTCTCTCGCGCGAAGGCTTCGGGTTCCGCCACTGAGCCATAGGGAGAGCTACATTAGCGCAAGCAGATAAGAGAGCGTCATCACAGTTTTGTGTGTCTCGGCGTTTGTATGCAGGTGTGCGTGTTATACAACAGGCTCATTGCTGCAATAATGACATTTTCAGCCGCTCAAACTAGGAGCTGAGAAATGTTTGAGAAATGGAGATTAGTCCGGCCTCGGCGGGGACTAAAACACACTCTTTTCTCATTTTGCTGGTGACGCACGCCCATGGGGTGCGGGGTAGATTTCTTATAACGTAAAGAAAGCTAGCCGCGGTTTTAGGGCTCGCGGTCTTGATGCTGGCCCGTTTCCCTGACGACTCGCGGACAGAAGGGGGAGGTCCACAGAGCTCGCCCAGTCCTCACTGTCCGACGCCATGATAGAGCAGCAGGTCTCCGCTACAGATGCAGCTATCTCGTCGTCATTAATGGCGGAAGCGGCGGCGCGCGGCGGCCGTTATCTGTCAGTGAGTGACTCGAGTGAAGCTGGCAGGCGAACCGGCGAGCTTTCACGGGCTGGAGAAGGCTCGGGGACCCGCTGAGTACGGCGCTTTTTTACGGCGTGGCACTGCAGCGGGTGGAAGTGCAGTCTCGCTGAAGGATGCCAGGCGAGTCCTCAGAGTCACCGTAGGCAATCGCTCGCAGTGAGGGCAGCCGCCGTCGGCGAGCGCGAGAGCTGCATGATCCTCTCACAGGCAGGAACACATCACATGGCGGTCCCCGTCGCTGAATGTGGCTCGGCACGAGCCACAGGAGGATGGCATCTTTACAAAGACGCGGCTCTTTTAGATGATAGAAGTGTGAGTCGCGGGGCGAGCACACACACACACACATACACACAGAGCAGAGTAAAGGATATATAGTACGCCGGAAAGCGCAGCAGGTACGGCAGTTGAAGGCGGCGAGGCTAGCGACTCCAGAAGCTCGTCCCGTTGAAAGGCTTGCGTCGACGGCGCGGCTTCTCACTCCGGATCCAGCGATGCGAGAGGCTTCGCTGAAGAGATGAAAATCAGTGTACCAGCCTTATCGAGCTATATTTATAGGGCGAGACCACGCCCTTTCTGGCGGGACGTGACGAAATGGGCGCGAAATGCCCCCATTGGATATGGTGTCACGCAGCGCCTCTCTCGATAGGCTGCTGCTGTTGCAGCAGGGCAGCCAATAGGCGCGCGAGCCGTCCTGCCTATGTCTGCATGCTGCTGCACAGCGTTTTACATTAATTCAAAATTAAGGATAATTTTTGGCTTCAATATCTCGTGGAAAAGTGGTTTTCCCGATAGCGTAAGATATTACGCAGTACGAGAGATACTCTCGTAAGAGAACTCAGATGCGCGAGAGATTGTAATGACTAGGGATGCACGATGATATCGGGACAACATCGGTATCGGCCGATAAAAGCTTAAAATGACCATCATCGGCATCGGCCGATATGAATATTTCTGCCGATGAGCCTTGCCGATAGGGTGGCGTGTTTCCTATGCGCACGTGACGCGAACGAAGCATGAGCGCCAGCAGAACTTCCAACTAGGGGTGTGCGTCTCACGGTTTTTGATCGTGGACGATTAAAATGTCTCCACGATCTGCTTTTGAAGTAAAAATCATAGTATCGTGCATTCTATCAGTTCAATTCTGGCGCCTTCATCTCAACATACTGTACAACGCGACGTACATTCACATCACATCACATGTAAACGCAGAGGTAGAGTTACACTCACGGTCACGGGACACCGCAATTCACAAAAGTTCATTATTTGCATGTGCGCCGTCAAAGTCTTGCTAGGTAAACATATCATTCACGTGCTGATGCGCTGTTCTAACATCCGCTTTTCTGAGCGCGTTACACCCGACGCTCACAGGAACTAAAAGCCTGTCACAGAGTCTGCATGCATACTGGACTAATCTTTCGAGTCTTATTGCGCTAATACTGTCAAATACACACAAGGTTTACATAAACAAAGTTGGTTATGTCTAAAGTGAAAGCAAACAGAGAAAATCTGCTTGTCAAATGCGTGTATATTAGACGCGTCGCGTGCAGTTCTTAAAGAGACAGTATAATATGCTGCCGCTTGTCCTTAAAGAGATACTGCACCCAGAAATAAAAATTCTGTCATTATTTACTCACTCTAATGTTGTTCCAAACCTGTATTCATTTCTTTCTTGTGCTTAAATATACTATGGAAGTCACTGAAGTACAGCAACTGTTTGGTTAGCCACATTCTTGCAAATAACTTTTTATAATTTCAACAGAAGAAAGAAACTTGAGAGAGTAAATGATGACAATTTAAATTTTGGGGAGAACTATCTCGTTAATGTTAATAAAACAACAAAACACAAAGAGGAAATCACTCACTGCTCTTGACTGAGAACTTTAATAGAAGCTTTAATAAGCTTTTTTTGCACTTAAAAAACACACACAAATATATCGGTATCGGCATCGGGCAAAATTAGTCTGAAAATATCGGCATATCGAATATCGGCCAAAATCCTATATTGTGCATCCCTAGTAATGACGATTTACTACTAATCATGGAACCGGCTTTACTGACGAGATGTGCATGCGTCACAAACTTTGAGTATGCGCACGACGGGGGTCACGCGCGCTGGGGGGAGGGGGGTGTGGTTCAACCGTTTGATTGACGGACTTACTGTCCAATGATTCTGGTGGTCTTGGAAATGATTGGCTGGAGTTTTTCGAGTCCTGCCCGTTCCACAGATGATTAAATTGCTTAATTTTCATTTCAGTGCTTCTAACTCAGTGGCTGTGGGTTAGTCAAGTCAAGTCAAGTCACCTTTATTTATATAGCGCTTTTTACAATACAGATTGTATCAAAGCGCTTCACAGTGATAACATGAAAACAATATAACAAAGTTTGTTTCTAAAAGAAAATTGCGTCAATGTCCACCTTAAGTAAGGCAGATCAATAATATTATTGAATATTAAATGTCCCCAACTAAGCAAGCCAAAAGCCAAGGCAACAGTGGCAAGGAACCAAAACTCCATCAGGTGACAGAATGGAGAAAAAAACCTTGGGAGAAACCAGACTCAGTCGGGGGGCCAGTTCTCCTCTGACCAACGAAGGAACAGTGCATGATTCGGGCAGCATTACAAGTCAGATTGGAATCGGAACATTTAGAGTATTTATCCATTTCCATCTTTTGGAAGTCCAAGTAATCACACCGGTATTAAGACGAGTTGTTGAGGATCAGTGCCGTCCACCATAGAGAGTCCATATCGCCCGTGTTGAGTCGTCACTTCACAGGCTTTGTGATTGGGGCATCTGAAGTCTCCGTGAGAGGCTGGATACAAACTGGAGCTGACGAACGCCATTTTCTCGGGACTCGCGTCCCGAGATAACAGCAGAAAAGCAAAAAGGGAAAATAATTAGCGTAGCTGCTGTTCATAATGATGATTTCCATAACAAAGGCGTGAATGATAAAACATGAAGACAGTGACTCTTGCGTCCCAAAATCACCCCCCTCCGTCCCCCACTCAACTCAGCCCAGCTTACTGACCTCTACGTCCCTCCTGCTGCTGAGACCTAACCACAATCTCACAATCTCTCCACAACCCAACCATACGCACTAAACCCGTTGACTAAGGCTGTCGAGCCCCACTGGTGCGTGAATAGGCAGTTTCAGTGGACAACGGTTCCGTATGGCATACTACCTACCGCAACACAATATCTGCCCAACCACCCGTCATTCACGCAATACACAGGAACGTAATGACTGTAAATACTATGCAACCTATACAAATAACCTACAGTCTCTTCAAGTTTTATAGTATTAAATGCATTTGATCTGATTCAGCAGTGGTATAAAAGGTAAGCATTATGTAAATGCTCGGCTAAAGAGATGCGTCTTTAATCTAGTTTTAAACTGGGACAGCGAGTCAGAGACTCGAACAATATCAGGAAGGCTATTCCAGAGTTTTGGAGCTAAATGTGAGAACGCCCTCCCTCCTTTAGTGGACTTAGATATCCTAGGAATGACCAGAAGCCTCGAATTTAGTGATCTTAAAGAACGCGAGGGATTGTAGGGCGATAGAAGGTCCATTAAATACACAGGAGCTAAACCATTTAGGGCTTTATAGGTCAGTAATAGTACTTTGTAATTGATACGGAACTTGATAGGTAACCAGTGTAGAGATGATAAAATTGGTGTTATATGATCATATTTTCTTGACCTAGTAAGAACTCTAGCGGCTGCATTTTGCACTAACTGTAGCTTGTTTGAGGATGCAGGACAACCAGCTAATAAGGCATTACAGTAATCTAGTCTCGAGGTCATGAATGCATGGACTAACTTTTCTGCATCAGAAACAGATAGCATGTTACGTAATTTAGCAATGTTTCTAAGGTGGAAAAAGGCTGTTCTTGTAACATATGAAATATGATTTTCGAAAGACAGGTTGCGGTCTAGTATAACTCCCAGGTCTTTTACCGTAGAGGATAAAGTAACAGGACATCTTTCTATATTAAGGTTGTATTGTAAGTGGTTTTGTGGGTAGTTTTTTGGACCAACAAGTAATACCTCCGTTTTATCTGGATTTAGTAGCAGGAAATTACACGTCATCCAGCATTTTAAATCTTTAAGACACTCTGTCAATTTTGATGAGTTAGTGTTTTCATCTGGCCGTGATGAAATATATAATTGAGTGTCATCAGCATAACAGTGGAAATTAATTCCATGTTTTCTTATAATATTACCAAGTGGCAGCATATATATTGAGAATAGCAGAGGGCCTAACACCGATCCTTGCGGCACTCCATAGTCTACTGACGTTATCTTCGATTTTTCCCCATTTAAACAGACAAAATGGTAACGGTCCGATAAGTACGATCTGAACCAGCTTAATGCCTGTCCCTGAACACCAGTGTAGTTTTGTAGTCGATCCAAGAGTATTTTATGATCGATGGTGTCAAACGCAGCACTAAGATCGAGTAGAACTAGTATTGAGATACAGCCTTGGTCAGAAGCTAAAAGTAAATCATTTGTAATTTTAACTAGCGCAGTTTCTGTGCTATGATGCGGCCTGAATCCTGACTGAAATTTTTCATATATCTCATTTTCTTGCAAGAAAGAGCACAATTGAGCGGACACAGTTTTTTCTAGTATTTTAGACATAAATGGAAGATTTGAAATGGGTCTGTAATTTGCTAAGTTATTTGGATCTAATTGCGGTTTCTTAATAAGAGGTTTTATTACTGCCAGCTTGAATATTTTTGGAACATGACCTAAAGATAAAGACGAGTTAATAATATTAAGAAGAGGCTCTTCCACTACAGGTAACACTTCTTTCAGAAATTTAGTTGGTATTGGATCTAATAAACATGTTGTTGGTTTAGATGCAATGATAAGTTGATTTAGCTCTTCCTGTCCTATAGTTGTAAAGCGGTGTAGTTGTTCCAGAGGGGCCATAGTTGAGGCTAAATCATAAGACACCATAGAGGATTGTACATTTACAATTGTGTTTCTGATGCTTTCTATTTTCTCATTTAAGTAGTTCATAAAATCATTACTACTATACTGTAACGGAATATTTTGCTCTGGTGATGTCTGTTTATTTGTTAGTCTAGCCACGGTGTTAAATAAAAACCTTGGATTATTTTGGTTATTTTCTATTAGTTTGCGGAGATGCTCTGCCCTGGCTGCTTTTAGAGCCTTTTTATAATGTGACATACTGTCTTTCCACGCGATTCTAAAGACCTCTAAATTAGTTTGTTTCCATTTACGCTCTAAGTTACGAGTTTCTCTCTTGATAGCATGCGTAGCACTGTTGTACCATGGTGCTTTAGTTTTCTCTCTAACCTTTTTTGGTCTAATTGGTGCAACAATATCTAATGTACTAGAGAAAATGGTGCTCAAACTGCTAGTCATTTCCTCTAGCTCATCTGTTTGTTTGGGTTCTCTGAGCAGCTGAGATAGATCAGGTAAGCTATTTGAGAATCTATCTATAGTGGTCGGAAGGATTGTTCTGCCTGGTCTATAACGTGGCGCAACATGACAAATTTCAGCAGTACGTATTATACAAGTTACCATGTGATGATCAGTGAGATCGTCACTTTGCGGTATAATATCTATATCGGTTAGATTGGTTCCATATGATAAAATTAAGTCTAGTGTATGATTTAGACGATGAGTGGGACCACTGACGTTTTGCTTGACCCCAAAGGAGTTTAATAAATCTGTAAACGCAGTCCCTAACGCATCATTTGTGTTATCTACGTGTATGTTAAAGTCTCCAACAATTATTGCTTTATCGGTATTGACCAATAGATCTGAGAGAAAGTCTGCAAACTCTTTAAGGAAATCAGCGTAAGGTCCTGGAGGTCTATATACAGTAGCCAAGGCTAGAGATAATAGGGATTTCTTTCTTACATGTAAGAGCGTAACGTTTAGCACAAGTACTTCAAACGAATTAAACCTGTGACCTGTTTCCTCAGTAACATTAAGAATATCTCTATAGATTGTTGCAACTCCGCCGCCACGACCGATCAGACGGGGCTCATGCTTATAACAGTATCCTGGCGGAGTGGACTCATTTAGACCGAAATACTCGTTTGGTTTAAGCCAGGTTTCAGTAAGGCAAAGTACATCGAAGCTATTATCTGTGACCATTTCATTTACAATAACCGCCTTCCGTTAGGAATAGGATTTCAAGTTATTTTGAAAAAATGTACAAAAAAGAGAATCACATACCCCACCTTTAACTCTTCATAACCGACAGTCTTTTGTATCTTGATCACTGAAGCCAAAAACTTCTTCACATCAGGAAAAAATTCCTTTAAAATTCTGCTTTTTTCCCAAAGGTTTCATCAAGGAAATCATTAATCTCTTTTACCGTATATAACTGATCCTCATCATAATTGGAGGGAATATCTGACATTTCAGAGAGAAATTCATCATCAGCCATCTCTTCAGTCACATCAGTGCTTTCAGAGAGCTGAGACAGAGGTATATTATCGAATCGATTCTCAACAGTGTCTACATCTATATCATACGAACTTTCAAGATGGGATTTTTTGGCATCACTTGTCCCTGCCTCTTCAAAATTCCTCTTTTTTTTTCCTCCATCACAATTTTTATTTTTCCCCTTTTTTTTTCTGATTCCTTTTCACCCACTTCCTTTTGGCCTATATCTTCAGTTGATTCATTTTGTTCATGAGTACCCGATTCACTCAGTTCTTTGTCGGTTTCATTATCTGTGTCTGTTTTTTTACTTTTATCCACAATTTCTGCTTCACCATCGACCGCCTGTTCAATTACATTTGTTTTGTTGATATCGCCTTCAGCTTGTGTTTTATGCGGGCATTCCATTTTTTTATGCCCGACATTACCACACTTGAAGCATTTCAGATGATTGGTATTCGCATAGATCATATGATTTGTCTTCATGTTTAACCCGAAACGAGATTTCTAACGCCGGCGATTCTAAAACCATAAACAGCTGCCGCCTAAAAGACAGCACATGTTTTAAGGCTTCCTTTTTACACCCGAGTGGGATTAGTGTAATTACACTTACTATTTTCCCGAACCTCTGCAGTTCGTTTTCAATGCATGCATTCGGTATATAAGGTGGACAATTAGAAATGTTTACTCTTGTCGACTGCGATACCAAGGGTGAAACGATAACAAACGCTCCACTTACCCAAACGCCGCTCACGATGAGTTTACTCACAAAACTTTGATCCTTTAGAAACACAACTACGGCCTTGTTCATCCTGGAAGCGGATACAATGTTTTCGAATCCTGTTTGTTCTCCGATCGCCACAAGCACGTCCTCGACTGTTACACTAGCGTCAGGCACGCACCTGACTCCATGGCGGAGCGACACCGACGCAACCTCCATCTCAGCCCTCCGCCACGAGGCAAAACAACTTTTACCTAGCAAAAGTTTCCCTCAAATACTAAAATATCCTAAATAACCCTATAACTAAATAAAAAAAAGAATAAAAAAAAGAATGTGTACAAAAAGAAACTGAGAATAGTAAAGGAAAAACAAAAACTACCCCCAGAAACGCTCCTCTCACATTTCCCAAACTCCCAGCATGCAGAGAGAGAGAGAGAGAGAGAGAGAGAGAGAGAGAGAGAGAGAGAGAGAGAGAGAGAGAGAGAGAGAGAGAGAGAGAGAGAGAGAGAGAGAGAGAGAGAGAGAGAGAGAGAGAGAGAGAGAGAGAGAGAGAGAGAGAGAGAGAGAGACATGGTTCCGATGACAGTTGGCAGCAAAAATATGAGCTCCTGATATCAACAACATTTTTGCCAGAAAATGTAAGTTTTTTTATGACTCAACCTGCAAATATATGATTGTGAACAAAAGAGGCAGAAGATTTTGAAGGTAAGACCTCTGAAAACTATTTAATTTTTTTGTCATCACCTAAAAACTGCATAGAAACTCAACATATCAAGCTAACTGCTAGCCAAGCTAACATTCCGTGGCAGTTAATTCAGTTGAGAACAACATGGGCCTACCTAATGCAGAGGCATTTTTCAAAAATGAAGAGGAGCTGGAGATAATATATCCAGCAGAAGTTAAATCTACAAAAGATAAGAAAAAGATGAAAGAGATGATCCTGAGAGAGAACTCAGAGTTACTGCTGTCTGACTACAGTGGACCAGAAGACAACAGAGTCCGGTGTAACCTGCTGTTCTTCACTGAACACCCATCAGCCTGGCACACCATCCTCAGCTCTGCCATGACATGTAGAAGAAAAGGAGGTATCAGCAAAGGCAGACAACTCACTCTGGAAGGAGACAACGACACAAAGCTGATTGTGAACCTATATCATAACGGAACCGTCATGGTCCAGGGACCAGAAACCAGCCTTAATGAATTCCAGAGGAACTTCAAAAACCTTAAAGTGGAGGTTCAGAAGATTAAGAAAGACCCTGAAGTGAAGAGAAGCACAGAGGAGGGACTCAGCAACACAACGGACACAAACACTGACCCAGGCTCAAGAACTCCTCCGACAGACAGACACATCAGCACTCCTGCGTCTCCCAAGATAAAGGCCTTGAGAGACAACATCGCGGAGCTGGAGCAGGACTACTACTTGTTTAAAGAGGAAACTACCAACAACTTCCACCAGCTCCTGAATATGACCAGCCATCACAGCATTCAACAACTACAACAGCTCTGCTCAGCCGTTAAACATCTGGAGGAGGCCAATCAGGAGCTGAGAGAGGAGCTGAGGAGGGTGAGAGAGGATCTGGGTAGAAGAGAACAACACGGCCACACACTGGAGAGACTGCTGGAAGAGACCAGAAACCAGCTGCACACAAAACAACATCAGCAGTGTGTCAGCACTCAAACGCCCAGCGCCTCCACACCGAAACACATCCCATCATCAGCAGTGTCAGCACACACAAAGAAGAGCTCCTTCACTCCTGAACATCAGCAGTGTGTCAGCACTCAAACACCCAGCGCCTCCACGCCGAAACACATCCCATCATCAGCAGTGTCAGCACACACAAAGAAGAGCTCCTTCACTCCTGAACATCAGCAGTGTGTCAGTACACCATCACTGAGCTCCTTCACTCCTGAACATCAGCAGTGTGTCAGTACACCATCACTGAGCTCCTTCACTCCTGAACATCAGCAGTGTGTCAGTACACCATCACTGAGCTCCTTCACTCCTGAACATCAGCAGTGTGTCAGTACACCATCACTGAGCTCCTTCACTCCTGAACATCAGCAGTGTGTCAGTACACCATCACTGAGCTCCTTCACTCCTGCAACCCCACAATCTCATCAAGCCCCTCAGAGGAAGGTCAGCAGCAGCACCACACCATACCGTCCACCCACTGCAACACCATCCACGAGCACCGGCAGAGATCAGGCGAGTAAAGACAACATCGTCATCCTCTGTGACTCCAACGGCCACCATCTTGACCACAGACGTCTGTTTCCGGGCAGATCGGTGAAGAAGTTCTGGTGTCCCACCTCACACTCTGCTTTGAGACTGCTGCGAGAGGGAGTGCTGGGTGCACCGTCACACATCATCCTTCACACCGGAACAAACGACCTCAGTCCGAGGGTGGACCTCACTAAAGCCCTGTCCAACGTGGTGAAAACAGCCAGCAGGATCTACCCCGGAGCCAAGGTCATCATCTCAACCCTTCTACCTCGCAGAGACGTCCCTCAAAGGATCATCAACACAATCAACGCGGAGATAGCCAACATCTGTGCTTCAATGCCGAGCGTTCACATAGCCAACCATCAGCGCATCACCCATGAGCATCTATATGACCGTATCCACATCCATCGCGAGGGCATGAGACTGTTCGCAAAAACCATCAAGGAGTCAGCCCTGAAACGCCCTCAGAAAACCCCCCCTGAGCGCGAGTCAGTCGGACAGACGGACAGCTACGCCGCTGTAGTGGCAGGAACAGGTAGAGCCGACACCACCGACCTGATCCAGATCAAACACATGCTGAAGATTATATGTGACAATATGTTAGCTTAAGTACTCATAGTGTGTCTGTCAAGAATGATCATTATTTCTTAATCACTTTCTTATTTTTATTTTTTATTTTATTTTACAATTTAATTTTTATTTTTTATCCAATGTGTAAAATTGACCGACTCACCATACTTCTATATATCATCTATTTTACCTTTCTAATTGATTAATCTATATTTTAAAACATGATTGGGTCATGAATTTCATACATTTTTCTGGTAAATCCAATATTCGTCAATGTCATCGTTTAAAATAACATGCTATAACATTCAGGGATTGTTCTCTTCTGCCTTTGGGGAGAAAACTACTAACCCTGATTTTGTAAATATTGTATATAGTTCAGACTTAATTATATTACTTGAGACATGGTGTCGTTTAGACTCCAAAATCTGCACTCCTCCAAACTACAGAGAGCTACGAATCCCTTCTATCAAACAGCCTAATATTAAAAACGGAAGAGATTCAGGAGGAATCATAGTTTGGTTTAAAGACCATCTGTGGCATTATATTCAGCCTGTGAAAAAAGGGAAAACACACATTTGGTTAAAACTTCAAAAAGAGCTTCTGTGTTTAGATGAGGACATGTACCTGTGTGCCACATACATCCCCCCATACGAGTCTCCTTATTATAATGAAGACATCTTCCCAACCCTACAGTCAGAGATCGTTTACTTTCAAGCTCTGGGGTCGGTTCTGTTAATGGGGGACCTGAACGCTAGAACGGGGAAGGAAGCGGATTACATTACCTCAGATGGAGACAAATATATTAACAACTCACATATATATCAACGGAAACACTTTACGAAGGCACGTCAGAATTATGACAACACGATAAACAGGCACGGAAAACAAGTCCTGCAGCTCTGCAAGAGTCTGGGCCTGTATATAGTCAACGGCAGGACAAAGGGAGATTCTCTGGGTCGGTTCACCTATTGCTCATATCTCGGCAGCAGCGCAGTAGATTACGCCATCACTGATGTAGACCACAGTAAACTCAACTATTACACAGTCATGCCACAGCTGCCATTATCAGACCACAGTCACACAGTCCTCAGTCTGAACAGATCCGCGAATCTCCGGCCTTCAGACCCGAAGGTTAAACTGCACCCCCTCCCCTCCACATTTATATGGGGTAAAGACAGTCCTGCCCAGTACGAAGCCCAGCTCCACAGCACCCGGGTCCAGAACATGATAGATTCATTTCTATCTACTCCATTTAGTGAAGAGAGGAAAATTATCAATTTAGCAACTCACCAATTAAACGAAATATTTTCTACAGTGGTCAGAAAAGCCCTGAGAAAAAGAAAAAATTATAGATGTAAGAAAGAAACTGCTAAAGATGGTTGGTTTGATAAAGAGTGCCAAAAATTAAGAAAAGAATTAAGATCATTATCAAATATAAAACACAGAGACCCTGCAAACCAACAAACACGAGACAAATATCAGCAAACCCTCAAAACATACAAGTCAATACTAATACAGAAAAAAGCGGATCACATGAAATCAAAGCTTAATAAGATTGAGGAGGCAGTAGATCAGAATTCTTTTTGGGAATTATGGAAAAAATTAGATAAATCAAAAGAACCAAAACACATTCCCATCCATGACCCAAACATCTGGACCGAACATTTTGGAAAACTCTATTCCCAAAACGAACCAACCCTCACCCAAAAACACCTGACCTCCCAACTCCATAACCTGGAACGCACCGTAAAAGACCAGCTAAACCAGTTAGACCAGCCCATATTACTAATTGAACTAACAGACAAGATAAAATCCCTAAAAAATAAAAAATCCTGTGGCATGGATTTAATATCAAATGAGATGCTGAAACACAGCAGCCCCAAACTGAAAGAGGCAATTCTCAAATTATTCAATCTTTTATTAAAAGCAGGACACTTTCCTGAGACATGGAAAGAAAATTTGATTACCCCAATCTTTAAACAGGGCGAGAAGTACGACCCAAATAATTACAGGGGCATCACAGTGAGCAGCAACCTGGGCAAACTCTTCTGCTCCATCATCAACGACAGGCTAGTTCAGTTCCTCCAACAACACAAGATCCTTAACAGTTCTCAGATTGGATTTATGCCTAAACAGAGAACATCAAACCACATTTACACACTCCACACACTCATACAAAAACACGTCCAACAAACAAAACAAGGCAAAATATTTGGCTGCTTCATTGACTTTAAAAAAGCCTTTGATTCGGTATGGCAGAATGGACTTTTCCTAAAACTAATCCAAAGTGGAATAGGAGGAAGGACATATGACATTATAAAGGACATTTACAACGGGAACAAGTGCGGGGTGAAGATTAATGACAAACGTACTGATTATTTCAGTCAAACTAAAGGAGTCCGTCAAGGCTGCAGCCTCAGCCCGACTCTCTTTAACATCTATATTAATGAATTGGCTTCAGCACTTGAGAAGTCCTCTTGTCCTGGTCTGACCCTCGAGGACAGAGAAATCAAAAGCCTCCTGTACGCTGATGATCTTCTGCTGCTGTCTCCTCATGAAGAGGGTCTGCACCAAAGCCTCTCGCTTCTGGACCAGTACAGCAGCGACTGGGCCTTACCCATCAACATGGACAAGTCCAAAATCATGATCTTCCAGAAAAAACCTCGCCTTACTGACAAAAAATACACATTTACACTTGGGGGAACAATTCTTAATCATGTCACCTGCTATAATTATTTGGGTCTGACAATCTCAGCTTCTGGTAAATTTGACACTGCAATAAAAGATCTGACTGATAAAGCACGTAGGGCCTATTACAGTATAAGAAAACCCCTGTTCAAATTTAACCCACCCATCAAACTGTGGCTGAAAATCTTTGACAGCATCATCAAACCCATCCTTCTTTACGGCTGTGAAATCTGGGGCCCCAAATTTAAACTAAATTACGAATCCTGGGACAAAACCCCCGCTGAAATTTTCCACCTTGAGTTCTGCAAGAACATCCTGGGAACTCACAGAAACGCTCCAAGTCTGGGTTGCCGGGCAGAATTAGGCAGATTCCCTCTCCTATCTGAGATCCAGAAGAGAGCTGCAAAGTTCTGGTTTCATCTATCAGACGCACAGACAGAGAGCTACCATCACTGCGCTCTCAGACACAGGGCAGGACACACAGAGAGTGACCCCATGATACATTTAGTGGAAAAACACCAACTCAATTCATCAATTCAATTTAGACACTCAAAAGTAAAAGAAATAGGGAAAATAACCAAAGAAGAATACATACACGATTGGCAGATAAAGGTCACGCAACTAAATAAATTGCAATATTTCCACAAAATAAAGTCAGATTATAAATTGGCACCATACCTGACTGATATCAGTAACTATGGCCAGAGAAAGCTCCTGACTAAGTATCGCATTAGCGACCACAGTCTGTGTGTGGAGACGGGCCGACACCAGCAGAGCTGGAGAGAGAGAGAGCTCAGACTGTGTTCACACTGCCCTGACGGGGCCGTAGAGGACGAGCTGCACTTCCTCACCGAGTGCAGCAAGTACAAAAACATCAGGGACGCTTATTTCACACAAATAGCACAGATTATACCTCAATTCCAACAAGAGAGCCTTATAAACAAACTGTCTTATATATTCGGAGGGAGAGAAAGAAGAGTGTATTCAGCTGGCAGCGCAGTATGTGTCCTCCTGCCATCATATGAGGGAGAAGGGCTGAACCCTCTGCTCCATTAAACTGCTCTCTGCACTTATTTTTGTTATTGTATATATTTTTGTTATTTTATTTATTGAGATATATTTATGCATAATATGGAAATGTTTTTTTGTTTGTTTTTGTTTTTTTATTGTTCACTTTTATGTATCTAAATATATGTTTATATATTACTACTGCTTTGGCAATATTGTGCTATTTTACAGTCATGCCAATAAAGCTCAATTGAATTGAATTGAATTGAATTGAATTGAATTGAATTGAATTGAATTGAGAGAGACAGAGAGACAGAGACAGAGAGACAGAGAGAGAGAGAGAGACAGAGAGAGAGAGACTTTAAAGAATTGTAGGGGCTTAACGAGTTATTTGTATGGCAGTGGTGCCATATAGCACCTTATAAATAATTAATTACGTTTATATAGCGCTTTTTTAGGCACTCAAAGCGCTTCACAAGGAAGGGGGGAATCTCCTCAACCACCACCAATGTGCAGCATCCACCTGGATGATGCGACGGCAGCCATAGTGCGCCAGAACGCCCACCACACACCAGCTTACTGGTGGAGAGGAGACAGAGTGATGAAGCCAATCAGTATACATGGGGATGATTAGGAGGCCATGATGGACAGAGGCCACTGGGCAAATTTGGCCAGGATGCCGAGGTTACACCCCTACTCTTTCGAAAGACATCCTGGGATTTTTAATGACCACAGAGAGTCAGGACCTCGGTTTAACGTCTCATCCGAAGGACGGTGCTCTTTGACAGTATAGTGTCCCCGTCACTACACTGGGGCGTTAGGACCCCACACAGACCACAGGGTGAGCGCCCCCTGCTGGCCTCACTAACACCTCTTCCAGCAGCAACCTGGTTTTCTCAGAAGGTCTCCCATCCAGGTACTAACCAGGCTCAGCCCTGCTTAGCTTCAGTGGGCAACCAGTCTTGGGCTACAGGGTGATATGGCTGCTGGCTGGTTAAACACCCCAGAGAACCGCTGAAGAACCAAACTGGGCTTAACAGGTTCTTTAAATGGTAGTGGTTCTATATAGCACCATAACCACCGCAAAGAACCCCTGAAGAACTGCTGAAGAAGCATTTTTTTTTAGAGTGTAGGCCATAGAATACCACAGCAAATTGAAGCAAAAAAGATGCCAAAATTTTGTAGGAAAACCAATATCCTGACAGCTGCTCAATAAAGAAACACTAATATATAAAGTGGAGATGTGAAAATTTCACAATGAAGGGTAATTGTGTGTTAAATTGGTCTTACTATAAAAAGGTAATACAACTGTGACATTTATTTTCTAATATAACATGATTACATTAGATGGAGAGCAGTAGGTATGAAGGTAAGAAAAATGTATACATATACATTGCAAAACCAGTAACTGTTCTTCATTAGCATGTAACTTATATTCTAACTTATTCTAGTTTGTTCGTCCTTCCTTAGATTGAATGTTCAGAAGGTGAGACTGTGTGGTCAGACCTTCACAGTTGGCAAACAGCTGCCCTGCATGCATGCACATTTGCCTATTTTTTTTTTCTTCTTTTGTTGCTTTCATACCTGTTAGCTATAATGAATATGTTTGTTGAACATTCCCCTATATAAATGCTGTGGGTAAATCACTGGATCGGATCCATAAGCTATGGCTTATCAATTTTCACCACTCTTTATGAACATTTATGGAGTGTACTGTATGCTTTATGCTTTAACTCATTCCTCAGCAACATTAAAATAAATAAATAATAAATAAATAAATGCTGGACATGTCCCTTTAACCACAGCAGTATTTGCTGCTCAATTTAAATTAAGCCACAAATTGGCATCATAACAATAATCTGCGAATACACACGCACTGCAAAGACACAATGTCAATAGCATAATTTATTTGATATATTTACAGAACATCAGATACAAATTTTATTGAAACGAATGTAACAAAATAATGTGGGCGTGGTCTTTATGTCGCGAAATTAAAGCACATTAAAACTTCCCTTAACCCTTTAAGACTGGTTTGCGTGTGTCTGTTTAAAAGCCTATAGAAACTGAAACCAAATTGCTAGCTCAATCATTCTTTTTGCATACAAAACCAGAGATGTAACATGTTCAGATCAAGCCTCCAACATGCCCATGTTGCGTTGTTTTCACCCTCTAATCAGTCTGTACAAACTGCGTAATATGCGTTTACAAAAAAAACAACACAAAAATGCATTGCACGTCTTTGCACACATGTTCTGTAGATCTGCGATTGATAGTTACGTCTTCCGATGGCTCATTGACGTATCACGTTCTGTGCACTATGACCCCCGGGTGTGTCGCATGTTGTGACGTCACAAGCTGCGTCATTTGACCATGCGTTTGACTCGCGTGATTTTTTTTTTCCCCAAACCACTTCAGCGGAAATCCCGCCCTGCAGCCGATTCTAAAGTTTTCATTGCTCATGTCAATCACTGTACAGATTGCCTACACCAAACACTGATCCCTAAACCTACCCGTCACTGTAACCTAAACCAATGAAATCGGCTGCAGGGCGGGATTTCCGCTAAAGTGGTTTGGGGGAAAAAAAAATCACACGTTTGACTCCCGTTTGACTCCCATTCGCTATATGTTCCTTCTTATCGTTATTGTCTTTTTACCATTGCTTTATTTTATCATGTCTTTCTCCTTTAGACACTCACAAATACAAGCACATTCACACACACACACGCGTGCGCGCACGCACGCAACGTTATGTCTAAACGAAAGTACACGGACGCGGAGGTTTTGGAAATACATATTGCGTCCGATGACGATGTACTATATGTCTGCTCTTCTATTTATTTTTTATTTTAACCAATTCAATGTTCAATCAATATTCAAAAGCAAAATGTTATCTGTTTGACCACAAATGTAATTGAATATTTTACATGGCATTTCCCCTCCCTTTTTTTGAATGAGTGTAAAAATGAGTGTATCTTCAAAACTAATTTATGTAAACAGTTCAAATCAATTCTGTGTAGTTTTAAATTGTTTTATGCACGTTTTTCACATTGACAAGTTTGAGGTTGACATTTATCCATTTTTTGTATTGAATAAAATATGTAAAAAATAAATAATTAAAATTGTTTTTCTTTTTGTTTATTGCACTTTTGAGATATTTATCTAGTTACTATTGATTTTTTACAAACATAGCCTTCAAATTGGGAGAGTAAGGATTATTTTGATGTATGGCATATGAAAATGCTCAAAAGAATGACAGCACAGCATCTAAAAATACAAAGATATACTCTGGTGGAATTGTTCTATGGCAGGTCATAAAGGGTTAAAGGCGTCTGAAACATACAGCAGAGCAGAGCAGAGTAAACAACAGAGTCCTAATATGATACAAACATTTAACAATAACGTGGAAAGCTTTTAAATCTGCTGAGTGAAAAATTAGCTGTGACGCATTTTGTCACCGTTAAACATCTGCTGCAAATCCAGGTAAAACTGTCTGCATGCACGCGCACTTCCCCAGTTGATCCGTGACACCTGGCATTTCAACGTTGATTCACCGGTGAATCAACGTCACGCCGGTTTCACACTGCATGCGTTAGCAGAGCATAAGCAGCGCAGGACCAGTGCGTACGGTGAGCGGAAGCAGGACACGCGTGTTTTGCTTTCATACTGGCAGCGTTTGACGCGCGCGGCGTGTTTACAGACAAAGTATGGGTAAGTTGGCATTGCTTTATTTCGTTTTCAAATACATTTAAGAGAAAAGACTTGTCAAGAAGCTTATTTCATTAATTAATAGGCTATATTATATAACTTTTGGTTCATATTTGTTTTTGTTGACTTTGTTTTCTGTTTAAATTGATGAAGGTCATTTGATTGACTGTTTAAAACACAATAAATATCACCAATGCGCTTTTGGGTCAAACTGCTGTGTATTTTGGCCATGATCAATGCATTGTCACTTTAATTCAGCGTAAAGGCCTGTTCACACCGGGACGAATTTCGCGCGCGTTATTTTAGACGTTTTTTTAGACGTTATTTTGAGACGTTTAACGGGTCGTGACTAAACAAAGGGCGCCTATGTGAGTGTGCACACCGACGCGAAAAACGCCACGCATAAAAGCGTCATTTTTTAAAAACGCCTCGGGTTCGTTTTTTTGGTTTGACGCGCCGCGTCAAAAACTATCCGACCAATGAGATTGGCGCTTTTGCTCACGTGTCTGGAGCTTCTGAAGTTACAGTAAAACACAACTTGGGGGCGCTCAAACACAAAATGGTCTTGCCGAGCACACAAACGTAACGGCGAAGATGCGCGAAGTAGCGTCTACACACCATAGATATCCATAATAAAGGCTAGATGTCTCGTCCGCGCTGCTGGCCAATGGCCTTTATTATGGATATCTATGGTCTACACTGCCGGGACCGTTGATTTCGTGACATTGTTTCACCGTCTTGCAGCGACGTCGAGGTTTAATTAATTGGTTTAATTAAATGATTTTGCAAAACGAAACAACGTTGAAAATACAACCTTATATCTTATTTTTCAACATTGAATAAACTATAGATTGAGTTTCCTTTTCACTGTACTCTCTGAAGACATGACATTTACAGAAAATCAAACTAATTACGTAACTTGCTATGCATAATTTGCAATACTATCCTATATAGTGGCATCTGGGAAAACATTTGGTTCAAACTGTGTACAGATCGGTAGTTCAGGGGTGAGATGTTACACATTGTATAGGGGGAAAAAAATGTTGTCACTATGCCAGATTTTAAAATGAAAACACAATTTTGTTAGAATACATATATTTATCTGCTTTTTTATTTGTCTTGTTCAACAACAGCAAAAGACAAAACTATAATGAAATAAATTAAATTATAGATTTCATTCTAGAAGCATCATTAAACATCAAAAATTTGGTCTTTAAAAAGGTTCTTACAGCACTACAAGCCAGAATAATAATACATATAATTTCATTGAGTTCAACAGGTCTTTAAAAACGGTCTTACAGTACAAGCTAGAATAATAATATTAATAATAATAAATATATCATTTCAAGTAACATCCACAGGTCTTTAAAAAAGGCATTACAGTACAAGCCAGAATAATAATAAACTATTATTTAGAGTAATATCCCAGCAAACATTTGGACGTTTAATGACCGTTGAAAAGACGTCCGTCCGACACGTCCCGTCATGGTTGAAAAATAGTTCCAAAATGAAAGTTTAGAATGGACGTCATCTGACCGTGAATTCCACGTCTCTTCTGCGCGTCCCTGGACGTCTAAATGCGTCGTCATTTGTGTGTTTAAATGTGTTGCTGCATAATTTAAGTGTATATATAAGCCTGCATTTAAAATAATCACACACATATTGTGTAACATCGTGAAAGGCAATCAAGTCTTGAGGTTTACACATCTTGACAAAGGTTCTAAAAAGGTCCAAAATTGGTCCCGTCAGACCTGACCGTCAACAAAACGTTTTAATCACGTGTACATCACAAACAAGTACACATTATTTGTGGACATAAGAAAAAAAGCAGCATGTTCTGATTTAGCACAACATTTTATTGATCTTGAACAGCCAAAATTTCTCTTAATGTTTTTCAATGTTTAACATTTGTTAACCAAACTAAAATACCAATTACAAAATACTGAATTATTGTATAAAGGGATAGTTCACCCAAAAATGAAAATTCTTTCATTTACTCACCCTCATGTTCCAAACCTGTATGAGTTTCTTTCTTCTGCTGAACACAAAAGAAGATATTTTGAAGAATGTTTGTAACCAAGCAAATAGAGCAACCATTGACTACCATTATTGGAGACAGATTATTATGGTAGTTAATGGGAAGCTACTTGGTTACAAACATTCTTCCAAACATCTTTGTGTTTAGCATAACATAGAAAGGTATACAGGTTTGAAACATGACATGAGGTTGAGTAAATGATGACAATTTTCATTTTTAGGTGAACTATCCCTTTAAACACATTGTTTGGCTCATTTTTTGTATTCACCACCCCCAGCTCTTCCTGGAGCATGTTTCAGGTGTTCTGCCATTGCTGCATCAATTTCAGAATCTGTAGCATTTGGGCTCCACCTCTAAACAGCATCTAATGGAAGAGAATATATATATTTTTTAAATAAATAAAATTATAAATTTGAGGTAAATGATATGCACTTATTTTCAAAATATTTGTATGGTCTACAGCTAAATTTTAAAAAAAAACATGGAACAAGATGAATGAATCATGAATGAAACATTAGAAAAAGGTAATCAACATGCATTACATTTTATTTTATTGTATAAAAGATGTTCTGCTTTTATTTTTAAAGCAGTTACTGAAAACATACATGTTAAAATCCAGCTAAACATTTCATTCCATTTCAGATAATTTACTTTCTGAAAGAAACTCTCAAAAGGCTACATTAATAAGTTACAGTAATAACTTTGACTGTATCATTAAGCAATATACTTTATACTATGGTATACCCTTGTATACGTTCAAAGTAACTTTTAGCCTACTGGCTAATTTTAGCCAAACTCAGTAAATTTCAGTTGACAATGTGGGCATCATTTCTTTCGGTTCATTCATGTCAAACAAGTAAAACTCAAGCACGTTAATCTAATAATACAAAATGTTTACCCAACAGTAGATAATATCGACACAACTCCCTCCTCAATTCCTCCTCTCCTCGTGGTTGTTCATTCCGGAGAAGGCCTACTCGAGTCTATGGGGAGAACGCGTTAACATCTCGCGAGATAATCTATCCCATCACAGGATTTTGTAATAACGCGAGATCTTTTGTTACTACATCTTGGCAGCACAGTTTATGGTTTGGGCAATTACATCCAACTCAGACATAAATGGTGAACGGGTATATTTCTGTTTTACATACATACTATATGTAGCGTCGTGGGGTATGTGAAGGAGTCTCAAGAGAACTCGCAAAGGTTTTACCACACTTCTAACAGAAATGACAATATAATACGGTCGACTACGCCACCCCGGAAAACCAGGGAAATAGCCCTAAGGGCACACAAGTTCGTTTTGCGTGGCTGGGTGAGAAGACATGAGTCGTATATAATAGAAAAATTTATTTGTTTTTGTTTGTTAACAAAATATTAAAGTTAAAAATTCAAAGTTTTAAAACTTGTCACAAGCATTATAATGAGACACCATTAATCAACACAACATACACACACATTCAATTTAAAGAAACAAATTAACCAGGAGCGGGGGTGTCCGGAGGTATGGGTCAGCTGCCAAGTTGGAAGACAAACCCCCCACAATAGTCCACTACAAATACCCACTGCGCACGTGAAGGTTAAATGCCAGAAGACACAACACTCGATGCGAGTACCCCATACAGTTTGGCAGCTTCACCCTCGCCCTCCAGAAAACCCCAGCTCCTGCAACAAGAAAATAAAATAAATAAACACAAAAGTCACTGTGATCCAAGGTCCGATATTTTAAGGCTTTAACTCACTTGACCGGGTAATGACCCTCACAATACCACATAAAAGTAAATTAATCATATAAACAATTAAACTTCAGTTGATAGTGACCACAAAAGAAAATAAACCACAATAAACAAAGAAAAAGAAAACAATTAATCAAACATCCACGCTTATGGATCAATGGGATTCATGGCGACAGCCAGTTTACACAAAGCTCGCAAAAATGCTTAAACGCACCCGTTAGTTCCAATCGGCGGTGACCAGTAGAGACAGGCTTTCCACAAAGTCAAACGAATGCACAATCGTCTCCAACTGCATGCGAGAGAATTACAGCAGTAGAGAGGTTTCCATCATTTAGGTCGAGGCAAAACAGCGACGCAGTCGTAATTATACACGATCACAACTCATCAGTGATACACAGTTCCCATGATTAGCCCAAGAGACTCAGCTATGCAGGGAGGCCTGCCGAGCAGAAAGATAATGTCAGACAACAACAGCAAGTTATTAGTACCCAAAACTATAATCTTACATACCACGGAGGGATACTGCTCACAAACTGCTTCGTTGTCGCACACCATAATATAATACAGCCTCCCACTCAGGTACATAGGTGACATTCTATCATTGCCGCTGCAGATATTAAATCACAACCCAGCTAACAAAAAACGTCCCCAGAACGTCCACTGCGAACGTCCCCTGAACGTCTTCGTGTAGGGTTCTTTAAACGTTCGCAGGACGTCGTGGGAGACGTTCGCGGGACGTCCCGAGGGACCTCGCGGGACGTTTAGAAAACTTTCGGGGACCTTTACGGAACGTTCACTAGAAGTCCTTTTAACATCTTAAGACCCTTTTATAGTGTAGCATTAGTCTGATAACACAAAATCGAACAACCAAGGAACAAACACACAACAAGGAATATCAGGAAACAAAAATACTTTTATTTTCATAAACAAAAAAAGTGCGTGTGTGTGTTGCGTGTCTAGTTGCCAAGTTTCCAGCTGAAACGAAGTTCACATGTGTCTTCAAATGCGCTGGCAGCTGTGTGTGTGTGTGTGTTTGTCGGTCAGCTGTGGGATTAATCCGATGGCAATTCTCCCCCTTTGGCCCTAAAACAACAAAATAAACATATTCAGTTATGATTTTATCCAAGTGGAATATAACGTTGTCTCATTTCAGCTACATTTAACGTTAGCTTCGTAGTGTTAGGCATAACGGTTATCAGCGGTACATTGCGGACAACTTCAGCAAACGTTTTAAAAGGTAACATTTTCATATAATTTAAAGACGGACAGTGGTTATGGTAACTGATTTATAATAACCTAAAAATTAAAAATACCTTTAGACAGACGACGGACAGAGAAAACACAATAAGGCTGCGTCTGAGGAGGACCGTTAACTGTCACTACGCTATGCAGCTGAGCGTTGCCATGGATACAAACCATAGACTGTGATACAAACCGCGTACATAAGGAATGACGTCACTCGCTTAGGTGCATTTGATCCTATGATTTGATAGTCACTTGCTTGTTTCTCCAATTTTTTTTTTGTTATTTGATCTGCATGTGCCGATCGGGAACGTTACAAAGCGGACCTAATGCGGACCTAAGGGGACGTTTGAAACGTCCGGGGTTGCCCTTGTTTGCTGGGAAGTTGTCAACCTGGCACTGGCCACTTTGTGATTATAATTTATTTAAACAAGATAAAGTAAATATTAGTATACAAATCGTGTATTTCATAAAGATAATTCCTGATAATTGTGTCTGTCTTGCTAGAATAGACGTGCAAAAGACGTCAGTGGACGCCTTCACAACCTCTTAAAAACTACTCGGGCAATTAAATGAAGGGGGGGGGGGGGGGGGGGTTGGAAAGGGTTAAATGAAATGCTGACAGACTGACCCTGTAAATATGAACAAAATGAACGGCAATACTTATCTTTCATCTCCTATGGTTCAGATCAGTTCGGACGAATCCAAGAAACACCAGCATACATTTCAATGTAAGGGTCTACTCTTCAAAATGCATCCCACTTTTTAATACAAAACAACGAAAAAATAGGGGAAAAAACGAAATATCCTCCTTTGTTTTCATGAGCGCTTCCAGTTAGAGTAATCCATCATGTTCACTTTCGATGAAATAACAATTCTAATCTGTATTCCAATGTTCAAAAACGATCTCTCCCCCGTAGTTTAGACTGTTGCCGATAAAATGAGTCCTTCCATCTCTCTCTCCTTCAATCACAGGCTCTGAAATGACCAAAATAGGAAGGGAAGCGCAACAACAGGCTATCCAGCCTGTCACTCTCGGACTCCGGTCTATGAGTGGATAAAATCCATCCAATGACGGGTCAGCATAGTTTTGATGGATGGGAGTATGAACCAACTAAAACACGAATACAGTGCATGAAAATTTGCTTAGTTTACGTAAACAGAGCTGTCTAAAACAAGGTCCTCCTCTCGTGCGCTCCTCGACATTTTACGCACAGCGCGCACAGATTAGCCATTGTTTTGCTACACGGAGCTCAACGCACGAACTTTCTCCAACGTTATATTTGACATTCTCCATCATGGAGCGTCGACTAAATAAGAGTTTTTGTGGTGTTGGGAGTGTATTGGACGCGGTGACGAGATACAGCGACGAAGAAAGCAGAAAGACACGGAGAGAGTCATCTCAGACAGAGCGCACAGTGTCCGTGCGTCGATTCAGCATGTTTGTTTATATGGACTGACTCGACCCCGATTTAGATTGGTAAGTTTCATCACGTTGTCTTGACTTTTTATGTTTATGAAATATTGGCATTTTTTCTGTTCATGTCATGTTTTTGGTTATAAAATGACAGTGGAGATGACAAAGACACGATCGAGGCTATACGAGTAGCTAGGTGATACAGGGCTGTATATTATGTAGCTACAATGTACGATCTGTTATGTTTTCCCCAATATCTGTTTGTTTTATGTTTGATTTTAAATGTCATTGTAAGCTTTTATAAAAGTTGAATAAAAAAATAAATAAAAAAGGGCTGTATATTATACATAAAGACATAATATTTATGTCACACGCACATTATATATGATGCATTGATATAACAACAATGCAAGGAAAGGATTACAAGTCAGGTGAAGATGTGTGGAAAATATATATAATTATTACAAAGCATTTATAATCCTGAGCATTATAAGCATAAGGTATTTGACAAATAGGCATTTGTTATTGTAATATTGATGCTCCTAATAATATTATGTCTCTAATATTTGACTCAAACTGAAATCCACTTTTGTGTGTGTTCCTGTGCTGTAAAATAGGCCTCCAACTGAAACAGATCCAGACTGGAATCCGGAGTCCAGTCCTGAGCGACGAAAGAGACCATGGCAGTCTTCATCTCCATCTGAATCTGCTTCAGCTAACATTACCAGAGGTAGAGGTACAGGGAGAGGGAGAGGGAGCCAGTCAGTACCTACTGTGTCTCTTAGCTAAGACAGTGAAAGATGGCACAATGTTGATGAGGATGTTTTTGCTATTAGAATTGTTCAAAATAAAGAGTATTTTGTTCAAATGTTCAAATGTTGTGCTGAAATAGTTTTTTCTTGTGTGGTTTGATGGGCAGAAAAGTTTTGAATTGATATACATGTATGTTGTATGTAGTGTTTACTCCTTATGTCATTTGGTTACCAGGTGTCCATTTGGAGTCTCCAAATGGCCTTTTGCAAAGGACGCCTAGACTTTTCTTGAATAAAAGCTTACAGAAGCTACATTTTTGGGAGTATCATCTTCAAATTTGAATCAAAACATGGTCAGACATTCAGTTTTATCTTTATGGTGTTTTCAGGCCATTAACCTAAAAGTCTGATCAATTTTTCCCTTAATGAAGTTCATTCAAAGAAATCGTTAGTCACTTTAATGTAAATTTTACCTTGTTTTACTCTGTTCCTGTGCAACTTTGAGTTATTATGACTCTTGGGTAACAAAGTTTCAAGTGTCTAGTTTAAAAAAATATCAGAGTTATGAATGTGGACCATATGGTTTAGGAGCTACAGACATTTGTATTTGGGTATGTCGTTTTCAGAAAATTCTCAAAAATAGGGGCGCTGGTTAAGAGAAACCCATTATCATTCAAACTTTTTTTTATGTGGGTTTCAAGTAAGTTCTTATAAAACTACATGCCAGAATTATCATCAAGTAACATCTTTCAACATCAGTAAATCACTAATGAACCAAAAACATTTTACTCTAGGTTTCATTCTTGAATTATATATTGATCTAGAAACAATAATTAAACTTATTAAATTTTTATAATTTTTTTAAGTGAATTGAGTCTTCATGGAAGAGTCGTCTTACGGCCACCACCACCCATCCTCTCTGGTGCATATTTTAAGTATTTTGACATGGTCTCCAATATTTGTGTACATGTTGTGTTGTATGCATTGATGACAGCGTCTAAAGAGAAAAATAAAGACCGTTTAGATCAACATAACTGCTGTATATTTCAGCCCATGAAACATCCTGTGTTTTACTTTTTCACAAAGATAGAATAGAATCACATTTAGGTGCATGTTAAGAAATATTTGCAAACATTATTGATGTGTGAAGCCAGAAAACCACTTTGTTGGTACTAACTTTTGACTATTGGAAGTAAAAGAGGCACAAACAATTAAAAGACTGCCATTAACTTGTTAAATGATCGATAAGAATTACAATTTGTAACTACTGTAACTAGTTTAATTACATTTGGATAAGCACAAAAAAAACAATCAAACACAAATGTCCCACAAATGAGTTGTTCTGCACCCGTTTTATTTTTATTTTTTTACTTACCACAGATGATCTGAGAAAATGGCAGCTTCCCACGTTTCCCCTTTAAATTCATCTGTGCCATCAAGGCATTTGAGAGAGTTCTAAAAAACAAACATGCATGTAAATATATATTAAGTTCTCATTTATAAAAGGTATCTTTTCCATGTTAAATACATGACAATACATTTGCAACGTCTTTTGCATAGAGCAGAGACATTGCAACGACAGCAAGAAACTAGAGCTTAATGTGTGGCATAATTATTTATTTTAAATAAATGCAGCAATGTGTGGCATAAATGGTACTTACGCAGACATTGATTTTTTCACCATGTCTACCTCATCAACACCTCCCAGTCTTTTCAAATATGCTTGCTGTAAAGGAGTAAAACAGAACAACAAAAATTACTTGTCTGTAAGATGAACTTGACAATAGAAATCTGACAAAATAAAAGGGTCTACCCCTTCACCCCGGGTTAGCATAATTTCTAACTGGGGTGTAAATTGGACAGTTCATCACGATACGATATCGATTCTCTCAGCCAGCAATACGATATATGTCGATACCTTAACAAATTCTGTGATACAATTCAGGGATATATTGATAGATTTATCGATATTTAGATATTATGTGCCAAGTTTACACTCACAAATGCAACAAAAAAAATATATAACATGTCTTTTTGTTTGTGCATTTGAAGTAATATCAAACTGCAGCTGGGTTGTTTTGATTAAGTAATAAGAATCCAAAAACATACAGGTAACTTACCAAATAAAAAGTTAATTGAAAGTATGTTTTATATTTGTTTTAGCAAAAGCTAAACTGAGTTTCAGGGTTAAACAAAACCAAGTAATTGCTATGATACATAAAAAAAAAAAAACACTTGGTTAATCTCCTCAGCTGACATAGACGCCTGTCAAACTTTGTTGTTGTGATCACATCCAGCGAGCTTTTCCCTCACCACTGTAACATGCTGCTTTAGCAAGCTTCTGTGAAAAAGTTTCAGCTTTTATTTTCCTTTTACGTAAAAATAATCATTTAATTAATTATAGAACACAATAGAATGTTAATTATCAATTAACATTTGGGAATAGTCACTTTGAGGCTAGAACTGTGATTTGTGATTAAGCTAGAACTTACCAAGGCTGCTCTTTCCATTTTGTCTTCTAAACGACTCTCCAGTTCTTGGAATTCGATCTTACTGTTTGCTTGCTTCAGATTAAATGTAGTCCCATCAGAGGTTCCAATAGCAATTTTTATTGAATCTCTTATGTCAATAAGCATTTGAAGCACTTTCTTCAGGAATTCTAGGATTTAGGGAAGTGAGAACATGAGTTAATAGGGTTGGGCAATAACCTCTATAGGTACTATGTGGTTTACAGCAGTTAACAACTTCAACTTATAAATACCCATTACAGATAATGTATCCAAGCTTATTCTTCATAGTCTGACAAATTATTAACTTAAAAAAAATAAATTATACTGCCCAGCACTAACACAAATCACTATGAAAAGTCAGTAAAATTAAAAGTGACTACTTACTTTCCTCTCTGATAGAGGAAAGTTTGATGCCTTCAATTTTGGAGCAATTTTAGTCTGTTGGCACACTTCAGAGAAAGCAGGCTCTGATCTTTCCCTGTCCTCATTGTTGTATGGCACACAATATCTTTTTCCCTCACTTGACAGTTCTGCACTCATGGACCTTACTCTCTTCTTGTGGGATTTAAGGGGTGGATGACTACTCGGATGCTGGCTCAGGCTTCTCTGTAAACCTCTTATTCTCTGGCTGTCACTTTTGAGGGGGACATCAATATACCAACAAATGTTAAATAGGTTGTGGTCTTAGAGTTAAAATGAAATTAAAGTTTAGACACTGTCTAACAAAACAATACTTAACACCAAAGATAGTTTATTCTTCTACTTATCTATTATGGTATAAATCCATAATTATAAATTCAGGTAGGTCGTCAATGGTATTTTTTAGTGAGAGGCTCACCTCTTACTGCCATTTCTGCATTTGTCACGGGAGGCTGATTTAGAGGGTCTCCTTTTGCTGTGTGACTGGGTGTCTATGGATCTATCTGACAGACTCCAGTTGCTGTGTGACTCTGAAGAAATACTTCTCAAGCTGTGCGAGAGGGATTTACTTGGGCCTCTTCTGTGGCCATGTGAGAGGGACTCACTGGACTGATCTCTCCTGTGATTCTGTGAGAGAGACCCTATGGGGCTTCTCTGGCTGTGTGAGAGGGACTCAGAGGGATTACTTGGGCTGCATGTGGATGGTCTGCTTTGGTTTGGACAGATGCCAACAGTTTCTACTAAAAAAGAATAGATGACAATAAAGACAAAATACTAAAAAACAGTTATGTACCAAGCCGATCTTAAGGATCAATATCAGGGCTGATTAAACTTTAACTATCCTAAGCCCAATCCCTTATTTTATATCAGCTATATTAAGTGACTCGGATCGGGGGCACAAAAAAAATTGGATTGGGACATCCCTACTAAACTTTTACTATGCACTAACTTTCATGGAACAAAATTTAAGTTTAGTGTTGAAATAAGACAAGATTTTGATTTAAGTTCAGCAGAAAAAAAGGGTTGAACAAACACCAACCAGAATGCACATTCTTCTGAACTTTTTTGGGTACATCAGGAAGAAAGAGATCATCTACGAGGAAAAAGGATATAGATACTAAATATCTCTGACCATAGGCTCCATTCAGGTCATATTTATAAGCATTATTGGCAGGCATAAACAATTTATCAATTTCATATGAAAAATGTTTTTTACTACTATGTCAGATACCTGCGTGCTCACATATTTTTGGGGCCCAGCAACAGCCACCATTTCAAATCCATTTACATTAGTGTCAGGAAGGTCATCTGCAATAATTTACATTCAATATTTTTATTTTTAAAAGGTTCAGTCTTACACAAAAGGAAAACAACTAAAATCAAAACTCTTCTCATTTATCTTTATGGCATTTTAAGTAGAAAATCAAAATACCAGAAGGTACACCGAACGCCATGAAAGTTTTATGGAAATTATTAAAAATGCACTGGCTGGTAACTTAAAAATAAAATGCAGGCGGGGAAACAGTTAATAATAAACTACTGTAAGGACTGGGCAAAAAGGGTGAATCTGAATAACTAAATACATCCTGCTAAAGACCCAAAAAGACTGAATGCAACACACACACACACACTCTCTCTCTCAGGAATGGCCAGAGTCATAAAATGCTTGAAACATTCCATTCCCTCCCCCATCTCTGCAAGAGAGATAACAGAACTCTGACACACACACACACACGAACCAACACCCACACACACATAATGGACCTTTACATTACACGCATAAAACGAGCCATTACCAATTGTATACGATATATTCCTGTATGTCTGTGTGTTTCCCAGTCCATGGTAGTTTAGAAATGATCTCCTAGCGTATCAGTGAAACTCTTGAGAGTTTAAAAGTTATGTATTAAGATGTATCTTCATATTCCAATTATGTGTAAATGTTGTGTTTGGTACCGTTTTAATTATCTCGTTCCAACTGATTTGGTCAGATACAGAAGATTACAGTAAAATGTATGTTTTCTATGTTTTTATCATCTTGTGGAATGATTCTGACAAATTCTGACTGGTCATAAAAGAGGCGGACACGGCCATAGTTTAACTTTGACAAGACAAAGAGAATTTGGCCGCCAAAAGTTTCGTTGAATGTCATTGGCCAGTTCGCACCTCAGAGGTGTGGACTCCAGTTCCTCTAAAGAGGACTGAACCTTCCTCTCGCTCTCTTCCTCTCGTGTCCTCGTGTCATGATGTAACGTCTCGCCTCCGGGCGAGTTCTTCGCCTTTCTTTTATTTGTTTCTAGTTTAGTTTGTGTTTTTCAGTTGTAGATAAGTCTCTGTGTTTAATTCCAATCGACGATTGAAAAGAAAACCCCGTGACATATCTCTTCAGCAAATCCATCTACAAGGGACCTTTAAACGAGCGCGCGCTCGCTTTGAAGGAGAAACACGTGCACGTGACCGCGTGACGCGCCGGACCGAGCGAAGCACGCGCTTCTTCGCCAGCCATGCACAGATGGAACATTAACTCCTCGTGATTCCTCCGTTCTACGAAGTGAAACGAACTCAGCCGAACTATTTTCCTTTGGTAATGTTACCCCAAAGACTGTGAACCTCCGTTCAACACGCGCGCCAAGCAGCCCACGTGATGCTTCCTCACACACAAAGGAATCCTCTCACGCACGCGGCCAGACAAGGCCGCGCAGGATTGCCGCGATACAGAGAGACCAAGAAACTTGCGCAAGTATATCTCTTTATAGAGCTTCTAAGAAGTTTTAAGATGATGTTCCGTGTTGTTATCGGAGAGGTGAATGTCTTCCTGCCAATGAAATTCTCCCAATTTTCTCTGTTCTCTCTCTCCCCATCCCCTTTCCTCTCTCTCTCTTACTCGCTCACGCGGGTAAGTTATCCATTGTCCAAACTTTACGCATTTCTCGTTCATTGATGTCTTATTGTATTGTTCATTGATGTCTATGTGTTTGTAAATACCTATATCCCGTGTAACCGTAGTAAATACATAAGTAGTCATGCCTCTATTAAATTAATTATATATTCATTTTGATTGATGTGCTGTCTCTTTGCTCAATTTCAAGTCCCTTAAGTGCAAAAGGTCTTATGCTACATGCTTACTAAAATTAAAAATACCTTAAAGAGAATGTGTTGTGTTTATAGGGCGGGAAACCCAATTCTTCTGGCCAGAGAATTGCGTTTCCTGAAATCCTATAAAGTAAGATGATATTGTGGATCCCACAAATATTATCCTGACAATTGAGCTAATTCATTTTACCTGTTTGTGAAACATGGTCCGTGTAATTAACTACAATCAACTTGTGGTTAATTTCCGGGATTCACACGTATGCATGCAGGTAAAATGACAGATCCTCCCTTAGAGGGAGATTAAATTTAATGTAAGACTGATCTAATCCAAACATGTATGAATAATTATTAATTATGATATGCAAATTCCCCACGGATTAGATCCGCCCTGAATCCTTACACTACCAACCCATTTGATAGTCAGGATAGCTCTTCTTCTTTGACTTCCTCTTTTCTGGGATCTTTAATGGTTCTTCCTCTGGGCAGCTCAATTCAGCAGTGGTTGTTAAATCATAGTTTTCACATTCCTGTCTGTTATCTGAAAGACATTGTTTTGCACAGGTATAATGGAATTATTAATGTTACACCTACTCTGATAACAGCTTGTAAACTAGGGCTGGGTATTCACACACAAATAAAAAAATAAAATAAAAAAATCCACTGTAAACTATACAGGGAGTCAAGTATGTACGACATTAGGCTGCTATACTATTGAAGGTTAAAATTAAATGATTTGTATACAAACACTTAAAGAACGCCAAAACAGTATTCATAATAAAATAGACAGAATCTGATACTTTTTGTTTCACATCAGAAGTAAAAAAGCTTATTGAGATTTACTGGATGCATACACGCTACAAACGTTTGTTCATTTATCAACTGAAAACAGTATAGAATAAAAGATTAAAAGACTAAAATGTTATTGGGATTTAAGAATTTATAGCCTACCAGTTCACAAAAAAAGACAATAGATTATAAAATCGAGAAATTTATATTTTTCTCAGCGATAATGTAAACAAAATAATTACATACCTGACTGAAATTTTACTTTGATAAGAGGAAACTTCATCCATATATCTTCAGGCTCTTTGCAGGTTTTCATGGCTTTTTTCACTCCTTGATCAGGCCAAAACACACAACCATTTTTAACCCAACATGATGGCATGACTCCCTCCATCTCTCCATTGCATTCTCTCCATACAGCTCTGGCCCACATTGTTCTTGTCTTCCACTATACATAAACAAACATAAAAACAATAACGGTTTAAAAGCTATGACATCTTGTGACAATTGTGCAGATGGTTAAATGGAAAAGGATACTGGTGAAATGTTATTGCCATAACATTTAGTACAAAACATATTGTACAAAACATTAGTAGGATTGGGGTTACCTATTACAAATACTAAATTTGTCCAGTTTTGAAAACATGGATTTTAAGTTAAGTCTCCACTCCAGAAACCACTTCAGATTTCCTCCCCTCTTATTTTGTAATAAAACCTTGTCATAAAACTCGTTTAAATGATCATACGACGCCTCCTCGCTGCTTTGTCGACTACATGCTGCTTTTTGTCTTGATGACGCATGCGGCGGCCGCGGTGCGACACTGGTGGCTGGTGTTGCCAGATTGGGTGTTTTTTTTTCGCTACATATTAAGGCCTGTTTACGTGTGTTTTAGCCGGGTTTTCGCCTGGAAGGCTCTATAGAAATCTGGCACCCTATTGAACGAAGTTAAACTGAGAGAGCGTGCGTTCACAGACACCAGAATGAACGAGTTCACAGTAACGTTCATCAGTCAGTAATACAGTACGTTCAGTTCACGTTCGCCCAAAATATGAACGAGTTCATGAACTATCGTTTATTGAACGCGTTCAGGCACAACACTGACCATTTTATACCTGTCTTAAGCACAGACCACTTGTGATCTGATCTTAAATATGAATCACAATACCAGGTGTAAACGGTGTCAATATTTTTACAGGTGTACACACATTTAAAGTATGAACACCTTCACAGTGGGATATCTGTGTTTGAAATGTGCTTTTTTGTTATAATAGGCTACAACAAAAAAATTTTGACATCCCTTGAAACAGAACATTTATGTGAAAAAAATTACCATGTCTTTAACACCTCTTGCACATACTTGGACAGTTCTTAATGCTTTTCACTGCCATGAAGCATTGGTATCAGAACAAATCCATTTACATATGGAAGACAGACAGCTTTCTTTCTCAGGTCTTTCAGTTCAATGAGCTTTCGTTTTCCAGGTCTTCTTTTATCCCTTAGAAGCGCAATGTTTAAGTTTGGAGTTGCATGGTGTGTCAAAGAAACTGTCTAATGGCTCGTTTCCACTGAGTGGTACGGTACGGTACAGTACAGTACGGGTCGGGTCGGTACAGCATGATCCGGCTAGCGTTTCCACTACCGACAGTACCCTTACTTGATAGGCGTGGTGTTTGCCGGAAAGAAGCGATCAACGTCATTTTCGCGCGAAGAAAGCGACATCGTAAACAACAATGGATGACAGACAGCAGATCTTGTTCTTGCTTCTCGGCATGTTTGTCACAAGAAACAAGCACTGGCATTAGGCGTTTCTCAATACCAAGTAGCCACGCAAAGTCCGACTCAGGAGAATGATCCCGAGGACGCGAGTCTAGTAACTCTGCTGATGGAACAGCGCGTTCTTGAATGCGCCACTCAGCTCGCTCGCTCGCTCTGCTACTCCGGTTATGTACATTTTAGGCAACAATAAAACGAAATATGTTATAAAACACAACTCTGCTTCTTTTCAATTTAATTTAAATACATTTTAAACATTATAAGCACACAAATGTGGTTCAGGCAACGCATAGCCTATTGATTATATTCACTGCATGTATGTAACGTTATATTTATAACAAAACTAAATATAAAACACTACCCTGCCTCTTTTCGTTTAAATTAAAAAATATTAAACATCTTCCAGGCAATGTATTGCATATTGCATTGGTACAAATGTTGCAATAAACAACATTACAGATGATCTTGTAATAAAATAAAAAAATGACAAAACTATCTATTTTTGTTGAATTTCAGTTTTATCAATAATAGCCATTATAAAAGTATAAGTAAAAGGTACAAAAAGAAATACAGTAAAGCTGTAATAACATAAAGCAAAAAATTCAGTCAAATATAGCCTACAAATTCAGCGCTCAAATATATGAAACTTCACTTAGCCTTCTGCCAAAACTATTGGCCAGGGAACGAATTATAGATTCACGAGACCAAAGATCGCCTGTTAGGTCTATACAAGACGAATTATATCTCATGTTTAACCACTACAGAGACGTCAGAGTCAGCGGCAAACATCAGAATGACTAGCCGGGGAAAGGCTGCTCAGCGGGGTACTTGAGCGCCGAGCGCCCGGTGATTGCTTGGAATGGATCTTCAAATTATCATAAATCTATAAATAAACCACAGATTTGAGCTTTAAAAAACTACTTTCTCGCCTGAAAAACTCTTAAAACTACATTTCGTGACACAATAACAGTAGTATTATATTTCAACTGTATGCTTCTAATGCCCTTGTAGCACGCGCAAGTGACGATACTCTGTCAACCAATCACCGTTCTGCAGTGAGTCTAGCTCCACCTTTTAGTACCGTACCACTGTGCTAGGTACCTGTAATGGAAATTTCTTTTGAATGTATCTTTTGAAACTTATATCTGCTTGTGTGTTTTACAAAACATAGATGTGTTGAGGAAGTTGCAGGATGCATTAATATTCTTTGCAAATAGTTCAATAGTGTCTTCTTTGCAAAGAGGTCAAAGGGACAGTGCAAGGGGACAGAATGATTAGTTTTTCTTAGCAATAGATAACTTAGAGTGCATCAAGAGCGAGACATGTTTGGTTAGGTGTTTCTTAAAGTGACATTTGTGCTGACTGTGGAGATGCATAGATAAGGGGTGTTAGAGAATAGGGGAACTGAAAACTGTCCACGTGCAGGGGTCTTAGTCCAAAGATCTTCAGAGGAGGGGTGATCTTTTGGGTATATAAACTCTGTGAAAAGAGAAGACTTTTGCCCTTCTCATGTCAGACTCTGTCTGTGTGTGAACTGCCTTTCTTGCAAGAAATAAATACTAACACTTATAACTTTCGAGATCTTCATTTGTTCTTCAACTGTTGTATAAGGTGTTGATAAAAGAATTTCCACGACAGTACCCCAACGGAAGGGTACCCAAAAAGTGGTACGGTACGGTTCGGCTTTTTGGTACCATTCACAACTTTTGACAGTGGAAACGCAAATAACTGCGTACCGAACCGAACTGTACCGTACCGTACCGTACCACTTAGTGGAAACGAGCCATAAATGGTCAAGGTTGTACACCTCACACAAACACACTTTATCCATTGTCTTTTCCTTTACAAAGGCAAAACCATCTCCAACAAGAAAACAGGAGTCCTTCTTTTTGGTGGACACAAATGTCCGGTGGAGTGCTGGTGTAATGCATACTTTGGCATTATCCATTTCAGTTATCCTCTTGTAAAGTTGTGTAATGTTTTTTTTTGCATTCCTGACACTTTTCTTCAGCTTTTGCAGATGGTTCTCGAATGAAAAAGCACTTGTCTCATTTAGTGAAGTTCCAAAATTCCTAACATCTTCTGCTAAGTGGGTAAGAGAGTGAACATTGTAAGAAGGAAAGATGGGACTGTATAGCTTAGTAGATGCTTTATAAAAATACATCAGTAATTCTTCAGCATAGGCAGTATATGCACTCCTAGTGTAGTCATCAGAGTCCAACAGTATGGACATGGCAACAGTCAGTGTCAGGAAGTGGTGGTAGAAGCTCTCAGGCAGCACTGCACGAAGAGCAACAGGTCCAGTGTACAGTAAGAACTGTCGGAATTCAGTTGCTTTCCATCTGTCCAGAACAGCAAGAGACCGCGGCTGTCTGGCAAATTCTCTTGGCAATGTTCCATTGAGGGACTCAAGTTTGAATGAAATTTCACCAATTTGTCTCTGAGAAAGTTTACACTCTCTTGGACCCTGTCTGAGGAAATTCAGTAAGCGTCTAACCACCCCTAGGCAGACAAGATGCATGTAGTCTAAGACAAATGACTGTATGCATGGAAAGCCTACATCTACGAGGGGTGAGTGTCCACTTTGGTGAGAAGAGTAGGACTGCCTGTTGAATTCCTCTTCTGTTCTTGATGAAACATTATCTTGTGATTGGTGATTAAACACAACCCTGTGGTTCACATATTGTCCTTTAATAGTGCATCGCTCGCAACTATTGTATCCAGTGTGTCCCTTTATGCATCTTAAAGGGATAGTTCACTTTGAAATACATTTTTTATGTTTTAGCTTACCTCAAGGGCATCCAAGATGTAGGTGTCTTTGTTTCCGCAGTAGTTTCAATTTTGATAATTTTAGGTCAAACCGTTCTTGTCTGTCAGTCATATAATGCAGGTCTATGGTCACCACCTCAAAGAGCATGCACAGAGAAGTCCAAATTAAACATGATTTAATGACTCGTAAATGTAAGTACACATTGATGGCCTAAGACACGAAACGAGCGGTTTGTGTGAGAAAACGAACAGTATTTATATCGTTTTTACCTCTTGTAACGCACAGACCGAAGCGCCCGCGCCCTCAGATCACTTGGACGTGGCTGTGGTTACAAGAAGTAAAAACGATATAAATACTGTTCGTTTTCTCACACAAACCGCTCGTTTCGTGTCTTAGGCCATCAATGTGTACTTACATTTACGAGTCATTAAATCATGTTTAATTTGGACTTCTCTGTGCATGCTCTTTGAGGTGGTGACCATAGACCTGCATTATATGACTGACAGACAAGAACGGTTTGACCTAAAAATATCAAAATTGAAACTTCTGCGGAAACAAAGACACCTACATCTTGGATGCCCTTGAGGTAAGCTAAAACATATAAAAAAATTATTTCAAAGTGAACTATCCCTTTAAGAAGGCTCTTGCTGGAGCATCACAAATGAAAGCATTAACTTTCACATTTAAGGTTTCATCTTTGAAAGCAATTCCATCTTGTTGGAGCCTAGTAAGCTCTTCAAGAAATTCTGACATGAAATCACTCACAGAATTGGGTTTTTCATTGCCACAAAATACAGCTACAATAAAAGGCTGAAACCTTAGTTTTGACCCTGCAAAGGATTGGCCAAATCTGGACATTTGATGACTTGAACAATGGCAAACCGTCTATGTTAAAATTCAGGAGTACATGATTTTCTCTGGAGAAGTCATCAGGGTATTGTGAACATATTTTCAAAATTCCTGACTCAAGACCAAAATACAGATATTGTCCACCACATAATTCCCGTTCTTCTACTTGGCGAGGAGTTACTAACAGTGTTCTTGCATCTTTAGGCAGCCGATGTCCATGTTTTCTTAACACAGAGAGGAGCTCATCAACAAATGTTCGTGCTGCTTTATTCTGAACAGCCCATTTAGCCAAATCACTCCTCAAATCACTTAATTCATCTGAGGAGGTGTCGGTTTCAGTACCATGATCACTTTCACTGTAACTATCATACGGCTGGCCATCATGATCATAAGCAAGACCATCGATGTCTGCAGCACTCTCTGCACCATTTTCTCTCTGAAAGCTGTTACTGGTTGCACCCAGGTCAGACCCAGAAGCAAAAGAAGAAAGATTTAGTCGACTAAAACTAAAACAATTCAGATGACTAAAATATAACGGGTTTAGTTCAATTGTAATGCATTAATTTAGAATTTCTCTAAAATTTCCAAACCCACAGGCCTATACTCGCGGAGAAAACATCTTTAACCTGTTAATATTGAGGGTGCTCCGATTGATTGGTCGCCGATCATAATCGGCCGATAATTGCTTTGGGATGTGTGATCGGCGGTCTCTATAAAGGCCAATCCAGAAAAGCCGATCAGATGACGCAAAACTCGCGAGACAATTTTTTATGCCCTAGTAAAAATGGCTTCACCGGTCTGGCAATTCTACAAGGTGTGTGAAAGACAATTCATTAGCAATCTGCAATGTGTGTACCATGCCGCTGCCCGCTTGTCAAACAGTGCAGCCACAGTGCTCAACCTGTAAATAAATCCATCGATCCGCAATCTTTCTTTGAGTTCTAAAATGGTCTAGTGGTAGATATTTTGCCAAGCGTGTCAGAGGTTACGGGTTCTAATCCGCACGTCTCGTATAGTTGTTTTTTTTCTCTCATCAAAACTGAATATGTTCATCAGTGGTTACAGTATATCAATCAGGGACACGTTTGTGTGCATTTTATTTTGAGATCTCACCGGAATGAATAGAGAGTCTCCACAACGGCGATAGATTGAAGCACGCGTCTGAGTGAAGATTGCATGAGCCACAGAGAACACTGTATCCATGACACTGATCGCCGCGGCAACGAGCGCACAGCTTGAGTAAAAAACAAGAAGACATTTTAGCGCTAGATTTCTTATTTAATAGCGAACTAAATGAATGCTCTGCTAGTTAACTGGAGATGTTTTATTTATTTGTATTAGGTACAAGGGTTCTTGCACAAAAAAAAAAAAAATATATATATTGATGCTTAAGAAGTATTTTTATTTGTTTTTTTTTTTGTTTTTTTTGCTGTGCACTTTACTACCTGTGGTCCTTTAAGTGTATTAGAAAAACTGATGGCTGACTGACTCAAAACATTATTTTGGCTATAGCCTTTTTTGTTGTAGTTTTTAGTTTAAAGTAGTCTAAAGCTAAATTTAAAGACTCAGATGTTCTGTCTTTTATCTTTTTTTTATTTTATATTCTACAGGAAAGTTGTATTTGTCAAGCCCTAAGCTGTTCCCAATAACAAAGCACAGGCTGCTAATTTAATATGCTGGACATGTTGCTTGCAAATAAATACACAGGTGTCAATTCATACGTTGTCTTCTCTTAATTGTAATACTTAAATGTACATTGATGTTAAATATAGTTTAATAAATAATGCTACATGATAAATAGAAGGCTTCAAATAGACCCTGTAATCGGTGATCGGTATCGGTATCGGGTGATACAGCTTCCAGTAATCGGGTATCGGCCCCAAAAATCCTGATCGAAGCACCCCTAGTTAACCCTCTACTGCACGCATTATTATGCAATCAAGGAAAAAAATTGTACAGTGTTTTTTTATATATAAAATAGACTCAAATTAACTTTTTTTTGGGGGGGGGGGGGGGGGGGGGGGGGGTACTTTTGGGTGCGTTGTGCGACAATGGTCAACATTGTGCGATGGAACAGCCTGATGCGTTTTCTCCCAAAATTACATGAAATTCATAAATGATTACAGACCTGTCTTTTAGAAATGAAATTGTTTTTATTATTTAAAATATTTTCAAGAGCTTTGTGTACAAAATATGGAACTAATTTTCAAAGTATTATTTCAACAACATTTACAAAACATCTGACGCAAACTCATAAGAACTGTTCAAGTGAAACTAATCGATGTGAAACGCCTTGAAGCTGTTGTTCTCTCCGTTAAAGGGATACTCCACTTTTTTTGGAAATAGGCTCATTTTACAACTCCCCCAGAGTTAAACTGTTGAGTTTTACCGTTTTTGAATCCATTCAGCCGATCTCCGGTTCTGGCGGTACCACTTTTAGCATAGCTTAGCATACATCATTGGAGTGGACAAGACCATTAGCATTTCTAATAAGAAAATGACCAAAGAATTTCGATATTTTTCCTATTTAAAACTTGACTCTTCTGTAGTTATATCGTGCACTAAGACCGACGGAAAATGTAAAGTTGCGATTTTCTAGGCTGATATGGCTAGGAACTATACTCTCATTCCTGCGTAATAATCAAGAAACTTCACTGCCGTACCATGAGAGCAGCAGGCGTAATGATATGACGCAGTGCCTGAAAATAGGCCACCTTCCGTCAACACAACGGAACTATTTTCAGGCGCTGCGTCATATCATTACGCCTGCCGCTCTCATGGTACGGCAGTGACGTTTCTTGATTATTACGCAGGAATGAGAGTATAGTTCCTAGCCAAATCAGCCTAGAAAATCGCAACTTTACATTTTCCGTCGGTCTTAGTGCACGATGTAACTACAGAAGAGTCAAGTTTTAAATAGGAAAAATATCGAAACTCTTTGGTCATTTTTTTTTTAGAAATGCTAATGGTCTTGTCCACTTCAATGATGTATGCTAAGCTATGCTAAAAGTGGTACCGCCAGAACCGGAGATCGGCTGAATGGATTCAAAAACGGTAAAACTCAACAGTTTAACTCTGGGGGAGTTGTAAAATGAGCCTATTTCCAAAAAAAGTGGAGTATCCCTTTAAGGCAGAGGTGCACCTTGCACTTAGAGCAAACCACTCTGACGATGTCCTTGCAGCCAGGATTCTTGCACCTTCCTTTTGGTGCACCCATCTCTGGCCAGTGATCAAAGCGGTCAAGACGGATGCTGCTTGGTGGAAGGGGGGCAGTGGGTCCTTTGTGCCGCTTCTCTTCTATACGGACCTCCAAACTCTGTAAGGGTCTACCTTTTCGTTTGGTGGTGCCCTTGTTGAGTGCACATGTGCATTGGGACTGCACAGCGACTTGTGTATGTGGTTATTTTTTGTTCACCATACAGATTTTGGAATGGAAAAATACTTTACACCTTTCCCAACATCAGCTCAACACTGTGCAAAGGACGACATGTAACCTGAATGTTGAACATACCGGAATAGATACATACCTGTCTCTTCGTCCTCTGAGTCTACTAGGCCTAATTCTGCCTGCCTCTCATACTCCTCGTCACTGATCCCTAGCTCATCCTCACTTTCATGAGATGGTATAACCACTTGTACCCTGTACATTTCAGCCCTCCTCTCAGCCTTGCCATGGAACATTGACGGCTTCATTTTCTAAACAAAATAAGCGTATATATATTTTACTTTTATACTTTTCTTTTTACTTTGTAAATATATACAACTATATATTTATATATGAGTAGAATACAACCATCAAACTATATCAGTGCATCCATACATTGTCATTCATACAAAGCTACTCTGCATTAGCATGGGCAAAATATTGTTCCATTACCGCACAATGTTGCCATATGGCAACATACCTATTTTATTGAATAAAAAGGTAATAGAAGTATCAAAACAATGTGACAATGATTGAAAAAATATTAGAACTTACCCCAGATGCTTGATGTAATTTAAAATTCTGAAGAAATATGAAAAAAATTAGGAAAATCTTCACATATTCACGAGCACTTCTTCAGCAACTGGAGTCATCAAAAGTGTGTGAAAAGAATGACAGGGCAAGAGTGTGTAGTGTCATGTGATGTCATCAAATCATATCATTGGTTACCACCAGGTTCTATTATGAATTTAAGATCAATCAGAGCTCATGTTTATTTTCAAATTTCAAGAAATGTCCGAAGAAAGGGTATGTTGGCAACACCGTGCAGTAGAGGGTTAATATGAATGATTTTAAAGTTTGGACATGCAATACAGATACAGATTTAACTACTGTGACTTAAAAAAATATCTTAAAATTAAATAAAATCACTTTTTCTAAAGTAGAATAGTCTTCTTTTCAATGAATTATGCATTCTTTATAACTAGCCTACTTGCATACATCATTCTTTATTCTTTCAAGCAGCAGACATTTATTTGTACGAATTAAATATAATGAATCCTTATTAAAGCTATTAACGAGCAGTGAATGCTTTTCTCTTTTTCTTTTGTTGCTTGATCAATTTTAAAGGTTCTCTAAGCGATGTCGGGTGACGTCACTTCTTGTTGACGTTTAAAGTATTGTCAAACAAAACGGAGGCTAGCTAGACCCTCCCTCCTCATCCGCGCACTAACCCCCCAAACCCCGCCCCCAAGTCCTTCTTGTCGGTGATTGGCTGGAAGTGTTTGTCATGTTTCGTGGAGCGGGTTAGCCCAGTTTGTTTTTGTTGCTGTTCGTGGAGCCTGGGCTGTCTACAGAGATCGTGTTTCTTTACAGTGTGTTCAGGGGACAGGCAGCCAGCGGTTAGTGAGGAGATGTTTGCTGTATGTGACAAAAAAATGTTTTGGCCTAAAAAACGCTTAGAGCACCTTTAAGGACACAGAACACATTAGGTTTATTACCCACTTTTTTGGATTTACTTTTTTTTTTTTTTTTACTTCAGCAATAATCTGCCACGGGTCTTCTTTAAAATTATACCAAACTTAAAGTCCCCGTGAACCGGAAGTTGCAAACGACTTTTCTCCAGTGTTGTGACGTATTTCCGAGAGAAACGGAATACTAAATGAGGCAAAATGGTGGGCGTGGCTTTTTCCCCAACTAGCACCTGATTGGATCTAGAAAAGTAGGTGTTTTCATTCAGCCTGTCTACTGTCAGTTGGAGGGGCGTGGTTACGGATGTTAAGCAGACACCCAAACCGTCAAACCTACGTCATCAGGGAAGGTCCTCCAACGCAGAGGGGAGGGGAAATTTTAGATTTTGATTAAAGATTACGAAGCCAAAAAAATTTTTTGTGTGGATTGACTTGCATGGATGAATTGTTCACCACAAAACGATCAATTTAGGCAAACAAAGTAAGTATGGTCAATTTTGAATTCGTGCTCCCAAAAGTTTATGACAGTTTTTTAAGTGGACATTTTTGTCCTCTATGTAGCTATGTCTAACTTTTTTTAATTGATGCTCAAGGGTTAAGAAACATTATAGACTTAAGACGTGAAAATGATCAACTTTAGTGATGCACTGTCCGAAAGAAACCGTTCTAGGTTCAGTACTGGTGATTCGAGAACCGCTGTAGCCTACCTGTGCATTCGGTAGTACACGCATGCTCAGTATCAACAGCTCGTGCTCATCACTTCTCTCAGCACATCAAATCATGAGCTGTTGAGTTACTGGAGAAATATACTCCGGGGTAGGCCTATTGGTTTATTTCTAGTCGGAGGGACTGTCAGGCATGTCCGAATGTGAGTAACTTTAGGAACTTGTAGATGAGCGATGACTAAAGACGCAAACTGTTTTGAACGATTCCTTCACGAACCAGACAACAACGAAGATACAAAAATAAGAAGCACCCATTGTCCTTTAACATTTCATTGGTACGCCAATGTTATATGACGCTTATTAACAAATAAAAAACCTTGCAAAACTGCCCCCATCTTAGCTTACCGCTACCAAATCACACGCTGCTATAATTTACTTCAGATTCATAGGGGAATTAACTATACAAATAAGGCCTAGCTAAAGTTAAATAGCTGAAAAATAGTGAAAAAATAAAAGCTGCTAACGTTCAATTGGCGGTCGACCTAACGTTTACGTTACACAACACTTGTCTCTCTGAAAATCACCGTAGCAACTGCAAAAACACAATGGTGGCAAAAGTAGTTAAAGTGTAAATTGCAGGTAAAAATTTTCACGAAGATAATGCAATGTGCTTACTAAACATAAAGATAAGAACCGGCCACCATTGTTTTTTATACCAAAATGCTGAATATAATATGAAAAGTTGGTGCGTTTTACAGTGGTTTTAAGCACGCCCCCTCCCTTCCACTAGGCTGGGCGTGACGTCATAAAAGGTTGTAAGGACTGGGCTAAAAGGGTGAATCTGAATAACTAAATGCATCCTGCTAAAGACCCAAAAAGACTGAATGTAACACACACACACACACACACACACACGAGCCCTTCCCTCCCCCAACACACGAGTGAAGCTCCTGTTACAAGTTTATAACCCATCGGAATGTCGCAGAATGTCTCTGAACAGAGAGACGGACATTTCTGTTGGGTAAAGACATAAAAACCATTGAATATATTTTGTTAAATGTATATGTGTTTTTCCCCATGTCACAGTGAAATATCTTTGTTTGGCCACGCCATAAATAGACATTAGAAATACCTTCTTTATGCATATTAAATACCTCTGTATTTTTCCTTTGACTTTCATTTGATGTGTTTGACACCTCTAAAATGCTCATGGAACGGGCTATCTGAATATGCAAAGAGATATAAAGTAAAGTGTATTTTTAATAGGTTTTACCGCCATTGAAGATTCAAACTGTTAAACTATACACCCTCCTTGAACACACCCCTCTACCACGAGGGGCACGTTCTTCCAAACAAAGGACAATAAACCAAGGGTTCCCGCGTGCAACATCCATTCCCCGATTGGCCCAGTGAACAGGAAGGGGATGGATTCCTCCGAGGTGATAAATGTAGGAGCGCGGCTCCGCCCAACTCTCTCCTGCAGTCTGACCGTCTCAGAGAAACATGTGATGCTAGCGATCTCCTCATGGAGATCTGATCCCACCATGGATCTTTTCTTTTGTTCGTCTAAAGTTCGTCTCTTCTTTAACTTACTCCCGAGTTCGTCTCCCAGGAAAGGAAATGGACTTTGCCGAACTATTTCCTCGGGTAACGTCACCTTAAAGACTTTAAGCCTTTCAAACACTCGCGCCGAATGCCAACGAACGCCACGTGATCCCCCATGGAACAAAGGGGCCACGCGCAAGCGGCCAACCATGCACGCGCCGGGACGGGCCGTGCAAAAACGCTGCGGCCGCGCTCCACACGACGCGCGCAAGCAGGACAGGACCTTCGTTCAACATGCGGGCCGACCGGACCGCGCAAGGAGCCCGCGACACACACACAGACCTCACGTTTGCAAGTATCATTCCCGTTACAGCTTCTAAGAAGCCTTACAATGGTGTTTTCGTGTTGTTATCAGAGAGGTGAATGTCTTCCTGCCAATGAAATTCTCCCAATTTCTCTGTTCTCTCTCTCCCCATCCCCTTTCCTCTCTCTCTTACTCGCTCACGCGTGTAAGTTATCCATTGTCCAAACTTTAAGCATTTCTCGTTCATTGATGTCTTATTGTATTGTTCATTGATGTCTATGTGTTTGTAAATACATATATCCCGTGTAACCGTAGTAAATACATAAGTAGTCATGCCTCTATTAAATTAATTATATATTCATTAGATTGGTGTGCTGTCTCTTTGCTCAATTTCAAGTCACTTAAGTGCCAAAGGTCTAAATGCTACAAGCTTTACGAATTAAAGATACTTTAAAGAGTAACGTTAACGTTATGTGTTGATAGGGCGGGAAACCCAATTCTTCTGGCCAGAGAATTGCGTTTCCTGAAATCCTATAAAGTAAGATGATATTGTGGATCCCACAAATATTATCCTGACAATTGAGCTAATTCATTTTACCTGTTTGTGAAACATGGTCCGTGTAATTAACTGCAATCAACTTGTGGTTAATTTCCGGGATTCACATGCACGCATGCAGGTAGAATGACAGATCCTCCCTTATCGGGAGATTTATTAACATGTAAGACTGATCTAATCCAAACATGTATGAATAATTATTAATTACCAATTATTAATTATGATATGCAAATTCCCCACGGATTAGATCCGCCCTGAATCCTTACAAGGTACTCCAAGCTTTTACTGTCTATGCTCCAGGCCTGGAGTTACGTTATATTGGAGACGTAGCTAGCAAAAATGGTTAACTATTGTGTTTGTGCGGGATGTACGAATACATCAAAAACGGGGGAGAGGCTCCACAAGTTCCCCAAGGACAAACGGCTGATTCGTGCCTGTAAGTGTTAGCATAACTTACCCGAGGTAGAGCTTAGATCGGGCCCAAAAAAATCAAGCAAGACCCTACCCGAGCCCGCTGTGTCCGAGCCTGGTCCGGCCCTGCCCGACACATTAACTGTAATTATGAGCCCGAGCCCGGTTCAAACCTGACTATTTTTTAATACGTGGGTCGTTATAACTGACGTTCTCAACTACTTTCTATATTACTTTTTCCCGCCCGCAACATTTATGTTTTGTCCCGCTCCCACCCGCAAAAAGACTTTTTTTCTGTACCTCCAAATACTTTCAAGTTAGCCTACGTGTCGCCACCATACACATCAGCATACATGCTCCTGATCAATTATTATTTATAAAGCATTAACACACAAACCACTGTTATAACATAAAAGCAAGCGGGCTACTGCGTGCAAAGTGCGCACCCATAATAATTCCTAAAAAGCTGACATCAGTTCATCGCGATCTCACACATCTCTGTTATTATCAATGAAGCTTTCATAATATATACACTATGTTTGTTATAATTATAGGATTTGCCAGCATACAGAATTCAGCACTGAACAAAAAGTCAGTTTTGAGCGGTGAGGGGAGTCCATCGTAAATGCTTCTGATTGGCCATTATTGCGTTCAAGAAATCAACACATATGTCTGTGATTGGCTACATCGCTCAACGCTGCAGACATGTTAGAAATAGAAACTCTGCCTGTAAACCGTTTCTGTTTTGTTTTAGTTGTTCTTATTGCTTTTCTGCAACAGATGAATAAAAATGTATTCGTTTTTATGTTTTATTCATAGATATTTCTAGTTTGCAGGAGTCCCGCGAATCGTTTTATTCTCCCTCAACCGGCACACACAGAGTGAGTGCATTACCGCCCGCGCTCCCTTTTATGACGTCATCACCCAGTTACGGTAAAAAAACATGCTACCTTTGAAGAAACCCCAATAAATGTTATTTTAACGCATTTTAAGACAGAAGTTTTTACATACACATTGAGCACTTTAATGAAGTGACAGAAAAGACAGAAAGACAGAAAGATTAAACTATCATGATCAAAAGTAAAACGGTGAAACGACCAATATGGCGAAGTGTTGATTTGCAGTCTGTTATTTAATTTGACAAAAGTGTTTTCATATGCATGGTAAACGGCAAGCACATAAAATTGTAAATCCACACAAAATATCGTTAAGGCAAAGTTTCTGCTGCTCTCTTGTGGTTGAAATTATTGTTAATAATGATAATAATTATATTTACAGCTGTGAATACTTTTCTGTTCTGAGCTGCAAGATCCTTGGTTGAATATTTTAGGAGAAGTGAACTGGCCAATACTAAGCTGAAAGAAAAGCAGCAACAGATGAACACACCAGAGCATAAACTGATACAAGACGTCGCAACCCGGTGGAATAGCACCTACTTTATGGTGGAGAGACTGCTGGAGCAGCGCTGGCCCGTTACTTCCACGCTTTCTGATCCTGAAGTGACACCAAGAGGCAAACATTACTAGGGCCCTATGAAATCCGTTTTATTTTTTCCCAAATTCCGTTTTTTCCGTTTTAATTTTTGGGAATTAATTTGTTTTACCCTTTACTGTTATTTTAGTCATAAAAAGAGTGTGCTTTTAAAGTTAATGATTAAAATGTATACAAATAAAATAGGAATGACCTTAAATTACAGACATTTACTCAGTAGCCTTTTCAGGACAAATACTGCATGATGCAGTAACAACAAAATATGGTTATGAGCTTTAAACTGTCCAGTAAAATAAATTATATTAGTTTAAAGTTTAAATAAGTCACACTCTGTCTCTCTCTCGCCCAGTGTCACTCGCGGAGTTCGCTTCGCTTTTGTCCAGTCCGGCGCCTCATAGACAGACGCGGTGTGTTTGTGTGTGTGTGTGTGCGCGCGCGCGTGTATGTATGTGAGAGAGACGCGTGAGTGATAGAGAGACGGAGGGAGAGCGGGGAAAGGAAATACAACAGAAAGAATACTCTGCGTGTTTTAAATAGCGTAAAAAATTTAACAAAACGCAATATGTGGCGGCAGGAGTTGATTTTGTGGCCACGAATTAGTCTATGTGTGGGAAACACTGCATAAAAGTCACGTGCGAACTGCTCGGCTCGGTACTGAGGGCTTATAGCGTCGAGTTTCTTAACTTTTTCGCCGAGGAAAGCAGAGCCGTGGAGAGCCGCTTTGCCATGCTTTCATTGTTTTGATGCCGTCATTGGAGCTGAAATGACGGTAGGGGTTGTGTCGCCCAGATTTGCTTCCCCCGGTCTGCATTTTCACCAGACATATGTTCTTCTCCCACACAAAAACAGAATTTCAATCCAAATATGTAAAATTCCACGAAATTCCGCGTTAATTCCCCAATTCCGTAATTCCGTCCGCGATTCCGTGATCGCGGAAATCATAGGGCCCTACATTACTTTGATTTGAAGCCTGATCAGTGGTCATTGCTTGAGGAGCTGACCCAGGGCCTACAGCCTTTTCAATGTGCCACTGAGTTTCTCAATGGCCAAGAGTACACAACATTGTCATGCCTTCCTCAGCTTGCAAAAGGCCTACAGAGGTCTGTGCAACAATCCTTGATCTTTGAAACTACTCCTGGAAAAGCTTTTTTAGCCAAAGCTTCTAAAGAGTTAACAGAGAGGTGGGGGGATATCAGCACTTTCTCCAAGGAGAAAGATAACACTGTTCTTCTGTCAGCAGCCCTAGATCCAAGATTTAGAAAACTCAAGTTTATGCCTGCTGAACAGAGGATAGAGGTTAAAAGCACGGTTGAAGTCCTTGCTATTAAAACAGGAAAAGAGTTCTGGAAATCTACAAAAGAAGGGCAGCTTCAGTGTCACAGTGTCACTGTTCCTAGGAGAGATGAAAAGTCAGTGCTAGAAAACCTCCTCCTCTTCACTGAGGCTGTAGGTGTCAGACTGGAGGAGTCGCATGAGGAACAAAAGATTCAGATGGTGAGAAAGGAAGTACAAATGTACTTCTCAGAATCGCAAATAGCCAAACAAGAAGATCCTTTAGGTTGGTGGAAGGAAAATGAGGGACGTTTCCCTAACCTATCAAAGCTGGCAAGATCTTTTCTTTGCATTCCTGCCACATCCACTCCATCAGAACGGATCTTCTCTGTTGCAGGAAACATTTGCTCACAAAAAAGAGCAAGTTTGTCACGTGAACATGTTGATATGCTGACGTTTCTTCATTTTAATTCAGCACTTATTTGCTTATTTTTTTTGTTGTTTTCTGTAATGCAGCTGATTCATTTGTTTGTTTGTTTTTCTATTGAGAACATCATATTTAAGCAATGCTTAGAGAGCATTTGTGTGGGATTTGAGTTGGACAGAAATCTGAAAAATTTAAGAGAATGACCTGTTTAGTTCATTAAAGGTCAATAAAACACCATTTCAAAAGATGAAGTGATTTTTTTTATTTTATATTATAGTTATAGCCTGGTTAAAACCAGACCATTCTCGGTTGTAACTGAGTTATGGTCTGGCAAAGCTTCATAGACAAATCATTTCCAAAGGGGCGTCACCAACGGATGTAGCTCAAATGCATCTGGGCGCAATTGGATAGACCTAAAACCAATCAGAGCGATGAAGGAGATGACGTATGCAGAGCGACGTTCGTCTGTTATAGAACAACTTAGTTTGAATAAACGAGCAGACACTGATTAGCTACTTGCTCTACGTTTATTTAAAATTAACAGCAAGACAACTAGAAGTGAAAGTGCTTTCCATTAAATAAATCACACACAGTAAACAAAACCTTAACAAAAAAAAACTTTGCAATGAACTTTACAATTTAGACGCGCAAACTGGGTGCCGGTGCGGTGAGACTTAGTAGCCTACATGCTCGGGCAGATTCGGCTTGAAGTCGTTCATCCTCGGACGCGGATGTTACAAAAAAAGCCGTGCACACAGCCAAGCGAAATGGGGTCTTGCCGGTCTTGCTCACCGAACGCGTCATTTTTGCCGCGCGGACCTTCACGCTCTTAAAGGCTTTACTCTGTGTCAGCGCGCGCTCTGATCGGTAAAGGGGCAGAGATTTCAGACCTCCGTTTATTAAGGAGATCTCCAAGATTTCTCTTCTTGGGAGGGGGTGGTGCACAGACCTCTCCCGAATCATCTCCAGCAGAAGCAGCCTCCGAAGCACCACTAACTCCGCCTCCGTTTCCCTCGTAAGCTGATATTAGTATTTAAACATTCTCTATGATAAAAAATGTTTGAATTTTTTTTTTTTAATAACATGGTTTTGCCAGTTATAGAGTTCTAATGACGGTGTTCAACTATAACCGTCACACCCCTAGTTCCGTTTCTGATTGGTGCTGCGATTTCGACGGATTAGAAATGGGCTTGAATGAGCTCTTTGCCAGACTAACTTGCAGAGCAAATCTAAATTTAAGTTTTCCCAGGCTATTATAGTCAGAATATGTATAACTCAATGTTTTAACTAATTAAAAAGGCTGAATAATCGTTCCAAACGTCGTCAAAAAAAATATCTACGCTTAGTCGATTAATCGTTCTAATAATCGTTAGAATAATCGATTATCAAAATAATCGTTTGTTGCAGCCCTATTCAGTATTGTGCAATATAGCATACAGAAGGTGAGGGACATTTTGGGGGGAAAGAAGTGCTGCATTTTATCATTTAAACATGTGACTTTTCATGAAAATTCTATAATCCAAGATGGCCGCCACCATATGCATATGACGTCATAATATACAAATTAGATGGGAAAATTTTATCCCTACATAAACTTTGGGTCATCCTTAATATTTCTCTAATTTACAGAAAGTCTCTATCTTTTATCACTTTTAAGATATAGCCTTTTGAAATTAAGATGTCAAAATCGAACGTTTTAGGAAAAAACCTCTGGCGCCTAAAGGGTTCAACAAGCCCTTTGCACTCAAGGGGATAGTTTCAGGCTTCATAAATTTGGCAGACTGATCTCATGAAATGGCGTATGTATGACACGCCAATTCGTATTTCCATTTTTGGCGTGCTATCAACACGCATAATCGCTTTTCAGCATGTTTATCAACGCCGTTGACTGAACGTTACATTACTGTATATATATAAATATATGACCTACCCCAACCCCGTCCCTAAACCTACCCGTCACTGGGGTTAATACTATTTATGAGTCTTCCCCTACCATCCTAGGAAAAAAAATATTGCTCCACAGATGTAGATATGAATTTTGCTTCGTTTCGCTCGGACATTTAACGGCGTACACATGCACGCGGAATCACTCGGACGTTTAACGGCGTAGACATACACGCAAAAGATGACGGTTCGTTTCGGCGTGGACGTACACGCGGATAGCTCAAAATGCGTATAGATAACACGCCACTTGACTTGAAAGTGGCGTGTATGTTTACGCAAAGTCATGATGTTGAATTTGGAGAGAAGTTCCCTAACCAGTAGCAGCATTTCAGCATGTAGCACATGGATAATGGGCTTTTCATTCTGCAACTTCTTCAGGAACACCTGGAAAGTTGGAAGTACACCTGAAAATCACAATAGAACCTGATTAGAAATGTGTCTGAATATTTTATCCATTTATTCATTATCACATTCATAGTAATGTAACATACTCTTTCTGGAATATTACAACCCTTTATATATTTTTTTAGCTTTATTGTTGTTTATTTTAATCGGTATTATTTTGAAATGTGCTGTTTAAATAAAGTTTAGTAGTAGTACAATTAACTAAAGTGATCCGATTAACAGTGATCTAAAAACGGCATTTATGGTTAACTTAGATTCCATTCCAGGATTCCAGGGAAAATAAGCATATAATAAATATACCAATAAAGGGATTTCAATACATAAGAAATCTCTGTACTTTTCTTACCACTTAAAGTGAATAAAAAGTGAACATACCTCAGTATAAATCAATCATGGTTGTGAGCTTACAAAAAGCATACAGATGCGCGTCTTCCAATTTTTATTGACATCACTTCCGATCTTCTCAGATTTTGCCATTTGCTGTTGCAGAAAAATGATCCTGGTCTTCTTATCAGATGTAACTGCATGCTTATCAAGAAGCTGGTTTAGGAGCCATCTGCATCACAAAAAAAACATATACACAAGGATTAAGGAGAGTAAACAGACATTGCTATTTCTAATTGCCAATACTTAATTTGTCATGATATAATTTTTGTGTTTAGAGGTCAAGGCACTTTCCATCCCTCATATGAAGGTTATTTAATAATTTGATTGCATCTGTAATGAAGCCGAGCTTCAATATTTGTTCTAACATATTTAACCCTTTGAGTCACTACTGTATATACAATATACATATTGTTTGTTTGATTATCGGCCCAAAGAAAGGCTAATGAGATCTTGCAAACTGGGCCTACAAGTACAGAAATTAAATAATAAAAAAAGAGAATGCTATTGCCATGTACCTGTGTTTGTATTGATCATGAGGAGACAGAACGCTGTAGAAGTGCACAATCAATGGATCCATAAGCTCCCGTATTCTGTTGTACACATCTAGCATTGCAGGAACCTGCTTCTGATGGGACGTATTAGGCTCTTATTCGCCAAATGAAGTAAGGACTGAAACTCAGAAAAAACTTCTTTCTGTTTGGGTGATTTTTCAATGTCATAGTATACATCAGAGCTGATGTCCAGGAGTGATGGATTTTCTCTCCTGACTAGTGTCTCTACTCCAGACATTTTCCCTTTCATTACATCCAACAGTATACCAACAACCTGATTCCAGTTCAGGCTATATGACTGGAGAATATCTGTCAATGTGTGTGTGATTGTTAAAGGCACACCGTGGAACTTTTGGCCACTAGTGGCACTCGACCTGTAACTTTCACGTCTGCGTTCCTAGAAGCCGCAAGCTCCGCAGCACTGTCGCAAAAGTCAACAAACAGTCAACCAGTCAGCCTCCCGTGTCTTTAGATTGTGTGTGCAGACAGGAGTTGACTTGTTGGTTGGAGAGAGATAATCGACTCACTATTGAAGAAAAGAATAATATAAATATAAGATGACTAATATAAATTATATAAACAAAATAAATTAAGGGGGAGGGGGAGTGTTTGCTCTGTGGGCCGTGGACGAGGAAGAAGAAGCAGCAGACCATCTACTCAGACAGCTGATTATGAAAGGCTCGAGGATCTTCAACAGAGGAGGAGAGCTGACATGCAGGTATGTGTACACTATTTATCTATTATTTATACTGTAATTTATAAGACTACTATGTTGACAATTTTGTTTTATGCATCTTAGGCCAGACTAGAATCACTTGAAGCAGACCAAAGAGATGTTCTGCTACAATTAGTGCTAGACAGATTGCATGGACTGCTTTTTGATCTCCTTGCACTGCAGGACAATCCTCAAACACCTGTAGCTGGACGTATGCATTGGTGTGTGTGTTCAAACTGTAGAGACATGCCTACAGATATTGAGAGACTCTGCTGTGGTCAGCCTCCAGACCGCTGCATTAGTAAACTGCCACACATGGACTTCTACATCCGGGATGAGGGAGTTCTGCGTCTAGCTTGTGCTGCGTGGAATGACATCTTTGCAGTCGATGACGTCCAGGAACCAGGCGAAGAGCAGCGCTCTAACAGACATGCAGCTTATAGGAATTCCGTGCTCTGGCAACATGGGCGTTTAGGGGAGGGCAATAGAGTGGTCATAGCTAGCTGTGTTGTGCGGCGCATTAGGGACAAGTATCCAGATGCTAATGGACAATTACAGGCTTTAGAGTGTGCCGGCTTCCATGACTTATTAATGTCAATAAAAGGAGTACATATGAAAATGTGTGTTAAATTTCTTTTGTAGTTCAAGAAGATTTTACTTAGATTTATCTTTGGAAGTAGATTTTACAATGAATTCTCAAACTACCCATTCACTTACAGTACATAGGAAAACTAATAAAAGAATATTATGCACAGCGTAAAAGTTATCATAAAATTTATTCAAATAAAGAATGAACAAAAACAGTTACAAAACAAAAATTCTGTTTTAGTCTTCCATTACTAGAGCCATTGCTCCCCGAGAAATGTGTCTTGCCACAAGGGGGGGGGGGGGGGTGTGTCTGCTGTGCCAACCAGCCCAAGGCGCTCAGGGTCATCTTCTGAAAGAGTTCTTCTTCGAGGAAGGCCGGACCCACTCTCTAATCTTCTCCTAAGAATTGCCTTCTGAAGGTCGGGAATGTAGGCATACGTCTTGGCCTCTTTTGTAACATGCACACTCCAGTTTTTCGACTTCTTGTTGTAGTACCTTCTGTAACTGTAAACACATAGAATACCACATAGTATTCCCCTTCCAACAATAAATTAAAAAGTGTATACAGTAAAAATTAGGGGTGTAACGGTACACAAAAATCCCGGTTCGGTACGTACCTCGGTTTTAAAGTCACGGTTCGGTACGTTTTCGATACAGCAAAAAGAAAGAAATGCCAGAGAAATTTCCTATTTACATTTACATTTAGTCATTTAGCAGACGCTTTTATCCAAAGCGACTTACAACTGAGGACTAAACCAAGCGAGTCATCGTGAAGAGGCAAAAGCAACGCAAGAAGTGCTCAAAATACAAAGTTCAGACATAGCTCGGAGTAGCATAAGCCAGGCAAGCGAGGATTTAGAGGAAAGGATTTTTTTTTTTTTTTATGTTAAGTGCTCCCGGAAGAGATGAGTTTTCAGTTGTCTTTTGAATGTTGTCAGGGATTCTGCATTCCGGATGAGGGTGGGGAGATCATTCCACCAGCATGGAACCGTGAATGAGAATGTTCTGGAGAGTGATTTTGTGCCCCGCTGTGATGGTACCACGAGCCGTCGCTCATTGACCGATCGTAGGCTTCTGGTAGGGATGTAGACTTGTAGTAGTGAGTGGAAGTAGGAGGGAGCTGAACCTGTGGTCAATCTGTAAGCAAGCATCAAAGCCTTGAACTTGATGCGAGCAGCGAGTGGTAGCCAGTGCAGAGAGATGAGCAGAGGAGTGACGTGGGCCCTTTTGGGCTCGTTGAAGACCAGACGAGCAGCAGCATTCTGGATCATTTGTAGAGGTTTAGTTGCACATGATGGAAGTCCAGCCAGAAGAGCATTGCAGTAATCGAGCCTAGAAATGACCAGGGCCTGGACGAGAAGTTGTGTTGCATGCTCAGTTAGGAAAGGCCTGATCTTCCTGATGTTGTGCATAGCAAACCTGCATGATCGAGCTGTCTTTGTAATGTGGTCTGTGAAGGTCAGCTGATCATCAAAGATTACACCAAGATTTCTGACCGACCTTGATGGGGTGATTGAGGATGAATCTACCTGGATAGTGAGGTCGTGCTGTAGAGACGGATTGGCAGGGAGGACGAGAAGCTCAGTCTTTGCCAGGTTGAGCTGCAGGTGATGTTCCTTCATCCATGCCGAGATGTCCGCCAGACAGTTTGAGATCCGTCCAGCTACTGTGGGATCATCTGGTTGAAATGAGAGGTAGAGCTGGGTGTCATCAGCATAGCAATGGTAAGAGAAACCATGTGCCTGTATGATAGGTCCCAGTGATGTGGTGTAAATGGAGAAAAGGAGCGGTCCGAGAACTGAACCCTGAGGAACGCCTGTGGTCAGTTGATGTGCTTTGGATACCTCACCTCTCCATGTGACCTTGAAAGACCTACCTGTGAGATAGGACTCAAACCAGTTGAGGGAGGTTCCAGTGATGCCCAGTGATGAGAGGGCGGACAAGAGGATCTGATGATTCACAGTGTCGAAGGCAGCAGACAGGTCCAGTAGAATGAGAACTGATGATTTGGAAGCAGCTTTTGCGATCCGCAAGGCTTCCGTGACTGACAGCAATGCAGTCTCAGTTGAATGTCCTTTCTTGAAGCCAGATTGGTTGACATCCAGCTGGTTGTTCAGAGACAGGAAGGATGATACTTGGTTAAAAGCAACTCGTTCAAGTGTTTTTGCAATGAATGGTAGGAGAGAGACAGGTCTGTAGTTCTCTAGAAGTGATGTGTTTAATGTTGATTTTTTAAGCAGAGGGGTTACCCGAGCCTGCTTAAATGCTGTAGGGAAAATGCCAGTGTGGAGGGATGAGTTGATAATGTGTGTGAGAGCTGGTAGAAGTGTGGGAGAGATGGCTTGTAGAAGGTGTGAGGGGATGGGGTCTAGAGGGCAGGTGGTAGGATGACTGGAGAGGAGAAGTTTAGATACTTCTTCATCGGTTAGTGGAGTGAAGGAGGAGAGAAGGTTATTGGCTGTGGGAGAGGTTAGTCTGGGTTCCTGTGCTGAGAACTGACTGCTGATAGTGGTAGTTTTGTTAGTGAAGAAGTTAGCAAAGTCATCAGCAGTTAAAGAGGAGGTGGGTGGTGGTGGAGGTGGACAGAGGAGAGAATTGAATGTCTTGAACAGTGAACGTGTGTTAGAGGCGCTGTTGATCTTGTTGTGGAAATATGAAGATTTTGCGGCGTGAACGTCAACAGAGAAGGCAGAGAGCAGAGATTGATACCTAGTGAGGTCAGATGTGTCTTTTGATTTGCGCCATTTCCTCTCCGCTGCCCTGAGCTTGGTCCGGTGTTCACGAAGAACCTCAGATAACCAGGGGTTAGAGGGAGTGGTGCGTGCTGGCCTAGAGGAGAGAGGGCAGATATTGTCTAAAGAAGAGGTTAGGATGGAGCATAAAGTATCCGTTGCAGTATTCACATCCAGAGATGAGAAATGTGAGGGTGAGGGAAGAGAGGATGACACAGCAGAGGAAAGATGGGATGGAGAAAGTGAGCGCAGGTTTCGTCTGAAAGTAAATGGTGGGGAGGTTGGTGGAGCATGGGTAGTGAGTTGTAGATTGAAAGTAATGAGGAAATGATCTGAAACTTGGAGAGGTTTCACCAAAATGTTGTCTGTGATACAGTTGCGTGTGTAAACCAGGTCCAGTTGGTTGCCTGACTTGTGAGTACCGGTGGTGATGAGCCGTTTGAGATCGAAAGAGGCTAGGAGAGAGATGAAGTCTGTTGCATACGGCTTGGCTCGGTGAATGTTGAAATTGCCAAAGACTGCAAGTGGGATGCCATCCTGAGGGAAAGAGGACAGCAACACATCCAGCTCTTCTACAAAGCTTCCTAGTTGACCTGGGGGACGATAAATAACTACAATATGGATCTTCATGGGAGTTGTAAGTGTAATAGCATGATATTCAAATGAGTTGTTATTGCATAGAGAAGAGAGAGGTGAATATTTCCAATTGTTAGAAATGAGAAGACCAGTGCCCCCACCCCTCCCGGACTGGCGAGGTGTGTGAGAGAAAGAGAAGTTGTTAGAGAGAGCAGCAGGGGTTGCTGAGTCTTCTGGACGGATCCAGGTCTCAGTCAAGCCCAAGATATTAAGATTAGAATGAGATGCAAAGGCTGGAATGAAGTCAGCTTTATTGACTGCTGATTGACAATTCCATAGACCCATAGAAAGAGTGAGAGGTGAGTGTGAGGATGAGAGAAAAGGGCGCAGATAAGCAGTATTGCGCTGCCTTCTGTGCGTGGTGAGAGAGCGTTGTCGAGACAACAGGAATGTATTGGAAGCACATAATGATAATGGGAAATAAGATAGAGGTAGGAAAGGAAAGGGTGAAGAAGATACTTTAAGTGCCTTGCAGGTGTCCTTGCTCGGTGGAGTCGCGCAGGTAGAGTCGCAGGTCTTTACCCGAGTCGGTCTTAACACGAGGAGGCTGAACACGAGAGCTGAATGCTTCCGCTGACGCTTCCGCGACAGCGCGCACACTACATAGAAATAATGCTATCAATCGTCTGAGTGAGGACAGCTGTGGTAGTCCTTGCAATTAGCACAGCGAAAGCAAGTATCCCGACAATAGCCCAAATCGAAACTAGCTGTTATGAACAGCAATACTTAAGTGCTACAATAACAAACAGACTCCAACCCTTAAGACGGCAGATATTCAAAATAGGAACGCGACTAATTAAAATAAAGATATTTAGTGAAGATAAAAATTACAAAGAAGCAAAGAATCGAAAATAGCCCTACTTACTTGACAAATGGTAAACAGAGCAACAAGAGAACTGGATATTAAGAAAAAACAACTTACGCGCTCTTGACGTTCTCACCGAGTGACTGCTGTCCTGGCTTTCACCTGAATTTACTTCTAATTTATATCTGCTTTAACAGCCCTTGCAATTAGCACAGCGAAAGCAAGTATCCCGACAATAGCCCAAATCGAAACTAGCTGTTATGAACAGCAATACTTAAGTGCTACAATAACAAACAGACTCCAACCCTTAAGACGGCAGATATTCAAAATAGGAACGCGACTAATTAAAATAAAGATATTTAGTGAAGATAAAAATTACAAAGAAGCAAAGAATCGAAAATAGCCCTACTTACTTGACAAATGGTAAACAGAGCAACAAGAGAACTGGATATTAAGAAAAAACAACTTACGCGCTCTTGACGTTCTCACCGAGTGACTGCTGTCCTGGCTTTCACCTGAATTTACTTCTAATTTATATCTGCTTTAACAGCCCTTGCAATTAGCACAGCGAAAGCAAGTATCCCGACAATAGCCCAAATCGAAACTAGCTGTTATGAACAGCAATACTTAAGTGCTACAATAACAAACAGACTCCAACCCTTAAGACGGCACGGCAGATATTCAAAATAGGAACGCGACTAATTAAAATAAAGATATTTAGTGAAGATAAAAATTACAAAGAAGCAAAGAATCGAAAATAGCCCTACTTACTTGACAAATGGTAAACAGAGCAACAAGAGAACTGGATATTAAGAAAAAACAACTTACGCGCTCTTGACGTTCTCACCGAGTGACTGCTGTCCTGGCTTTCACCTGAATTTACTTCTAATTTATATCTGCTTTAACAGCCCTTGCAATTAGCACAGCGAAAGCAAGTATCCCGACAATAGCCCAAATCGAAACTAGCTGTTATGAAAAGCAATACTTAAGTGCTACAATAACAAACAGACTCCAACCCTTAAGACGGCACGGCAGATATTCAAAATAGGAACGCGACTAATTAAAATAAAGATATTTAGTGAAGATAAAAATTACAAAGAAGCAAAGAATCGAAAATAGCCCTACTTACTTGACAAATGGTAAACAGAGCAACAAGAGAACTGGATATTAAGAAAAAACAACTTACGCGCTCTTGACGTTCTCACCGAGTGACTGCTGTCCTGGCTTTCACCTGAATTTACTTCTAATTTATATCTGCTTTAACAGCCCTTGCAATTAGCACAGCGAAAGCAAGTATCCCGACAATAGCCCAAATCGAAACTAGCTGTTATGAACAGCAATACTTAAGTGCTACAATAACAAACAGACTCCAACCCTTAAGACGGCACGGCAGATATTCAAAATAGGAACGCGACTAATTAAAATAAAGATATTTAGTGAAGATAAAAATTACAAAGAAGCAAAGAATCGAAAATAGCCCTACTTACTTGACAAATGGTAAACAGAGCAACAAGAGAACTGGATATTAAGAAAAAACAACTTACGCGCTCTTGACGTTCTCACCGAGTGACTGCTGTCCTGGCTTTCACCTGAATTTACTTCTAATTTATATCTGCTTTAACAGCCCTTGCAATTAGCACAGCGAAAGCAAGTATCCCGACAATAGCCCAAATCGAAACTAGCTGTTATGAACAGCAATACTTAAGTGCTACAATAACAAACAGACTCCAACCCTTAAGACGGCACGGCAGATATTCAAAATAGGAACGCGACTAATTAAAATAAAGATATTTAGTGAAGATAAAAATTACAAAGAAGCAAAGAATCGAAAATAGCCCTACTTACTTGACAAATGGTAAACAGAGCAACAAGAGAACTGGATATTAAGAAAAAACAACTTACGCGCTCTTGACGTTCTCACCGAGTGACTGCTGTCCTGGCTTTCACCTGAATTTACTTCTAATTTATATCTGCTTTAACAGCCCTTGCAATTAGCACAGCGAAAGCAAGTATCCCGACAATAGCCCAAATCGAAACTAGCTGTTATGAACAGCAATACTTAAGTGCTACAATAACAAACAGACTCCAACCCTTAAGACGGCACGGCAGATATTCAAAATAGGAACGCGACTAATTAAAATAAAGATATTTAGTGAAGATAAAAATTACAAAGAAGCAAAGAATCGAAAATAGCCCTACTTACTTGACAAATGGTAAACAGAGCAACAAGAGAACTGGATATTAAGAAAAAACAACTTACGCGCTCTTGACGTTCTCACCGAGTGACTGCTGTCCTGGCTTTCACCTGAATTTACTTCTAATTTATATCTGCTTTAACAGCCCTTGCAATTAGCACAGCGAAAGCAAGTATCCCGACAATAGCCCAAATCGAAACTAGCTGTTATGAACAGCAATACTTAAGTGCTACAATAACAAACAGACTCCAACCCTTAAGACGGCACGGCAGATATTCAAAATAGGAACGCGACTAATTAAAATAAAGATATTTAGTGAAGATAAAAATTACAAAGAAGCAAAGAATCGAAAATAGCCCTACTTACTTGACAAATGGTAAACAGAGCAACAAGAGAACTGGATATTAAGAAAAAACAACTTACGCGCTCTTGACGTTCTCACCGAGTGACTGCTGTCCTGGCTTTCACCTGAATTTACTTCTAATTTATATCTGCTTTAACAGCCCTTGCAATTAGCACAGCGAAAGCAAGTATCCCGACAATAGCCCAAATCGAAACTAGCTGTTATGAACAGCAATACTTAAGTGCTACAATAACAAACAGACTCCAACCCTTAAGACGGCACGGCAGATATTCAAAATAGGAACGCGACTAATTAAAATAAAGATATTTAGTGAAGATAAAAATTACAAAGAAGCAAAGAATCGAAAATAGCCCTACTTACTTGACAAATGGTAAACAGAGCAACAAGAGAACTGGATATTAAGAAAAAACAACTTACGCGCTCTTGACGTTCTCACCGAGTGACTGCTGTCCTGGCTTTCACCTGAATTTACTTCTAATTTATATCTGCTTTAACAGCCCTTGCAATTAGCACAGCGAAAGCAAGTATCCCGACAATAGCCCAAATCGAAACTAGCTGTTATGAAAAGCAATACTTAAGTGCTACAATAACAAACAGACTCCAACCCTTAAGACGGCACGGCAGATATTCAAAATAGGAACGCGACTAATTAAAATAAAGATATTTAGTGAAGATAAAAATTACAAAGAAGCAAAGAATCGAAAATAGCCCTACTTACTTGACAAATGGTAAACAGAGCAACAAGAGAACTGGATATTAAGAAAAAACAACTTACGCGCTCTTGACGTTCTCACCGAGTGACTGCTGTCCTGGCTTTCACCTGAATTTACTTCTAATTTATATCTGCTTTAACAGCCCTTGCAATTAGCACAGCGAAAGCAAGTATCCCGACAATAGCCCAAATCGAAACTAGCTGTTATGAACAGCAATACTTAAGTGCTACAATAACAAACAGACTCCAACCCTTAAGACGGCACGGCAGATATTCAAAATAGGAACGCGACTAATTAAAATAAAGATATTTAGTGAAGATAAAAATTACAAAGAAGCAAAGAATCGAAAATAGCCCTACTTACTTGACAAATGGTAAACAGAGCAACAAGAGAACTGGATATTAAGAAAAAACAACTTACGCGCTCTTGACGTTCTCACCGAGTGACTGCTGTCCTGGCTTTCACCTGAATTTACTTCTAATTTATATCTGCTTTAACAGCCCTTGCAATTAGCACAGCGAAAGCAAGTATCCCGACAATAGCCCAAATCGAAACTAGCTGTTATGAACAGCAATACTTAAGTGCTACAATAACAAACAGACTCCAACCCTTAAGACGGCACGGCAGATATTCAAAATAGGAACGCGACTAATTAAAATAAAGATATTTAGTGAAGATAAAAATTACAAAGAAGCAAAGAATCGAAAATAGCCCTACTTACTTGACAAATGGTAAACAGAGCAACAAGAGAACTGGATATTAAGAAAAAACAACTTACGCGCTCTTGACGTTCTCACCGAGTGACTGCTGTCCTGGCTTTCACCTGAATTTACTTCTAATTTATATCTGCTTTAACAGCCCTTGCAATTAGCACAGCGAAAGCAAGTATCCCGACAATAGCCCAAATCGAAACTAGCTGTTATGAACAGCAATACTTAAGTGCTACAATAACAAACAGACTCCAACCCTTAAGACGGCACGGCAGATATTCAAAATAGGAACGCGACTAATTAAAATAAAGATATTTAGTGAAGATAAAAATTACAAAGAAGCAAAGAATCGAAAATAGCCCTACTTACTTGACAAATGGTAAACAGAGCAACAAGAGAACTGGATATTAAGAAAAAACAACTTACGCGCTCTTGACGTTCTCACCGAGTGACTGCTGTCCTGGCTTTCACCTGAATTTACTTCTAATTTATATCTGCTTTAACAGCCCTTGCAATTAGCACAGCGAAAGCAAGTATCCCGACAATAGCCCAAATCGAAACTAGCTGTTATGAACAGCAATACTTAAGTGCTACAATAACAAACAGACTCCAACCCTTAAGACGGCACGGCAGATATTCAAAATAGGAACGCGACTAATTAAAATAAAGATATTTAGTGAAGATAAAAATTACAAAGAAGCAAAGAATCGAAAATAGCCCTACTTACTTGACAAATGGTAAACAGAGCAACAAGAGAACTGGATATTAAGAAAAAACAACTTACGCGCTCTTGACGTTCTCACCGAGTGACTGCTGTCCTGGCTTTCACCTGAATTTACTTCTAATTTATATCTGCTTTAACAGCCCTTGCAATTAGCACAGCGAAAGCAAGTATCCCGACAATAGCCCAAATCGAAACTAGCTGTTATGAACAGCAATACTTAAGTGCTACAATAACAAACAGACTCCAACCCTTAAGACGGCACGGCAGATATTCAAAATAGGAACGCGACTAATTAAAATAAAGATATTTAGTGAAGATAAAAATTACAAAGAAGCAAAGAATCGAAAATAGCCCTACTTACTTGACAAATGGTAAACAGAGCAACAAGAGAACTGGATATTAAGAAAAAACAACTTACGCGCTCTTGACGTTCTCACCGAGTGACTGCTGTCCTGGCTTTCACCTGAATTTACTTCTAATTTATATCTGCTTTAACAGCCCTTGCAATTAGCACAGCGAAAGCAAGTATCCCGACAATAGCCCAAATCGAAACTAGCTGTTATGAACAGCAATACTTAAGTGCTACAATAACAAACAGACTCCAACCCTTAAGACGGCACGGCAGATATTCAAAATAGGAACGCGACTAATTAAAATAAAGATATTTAGTGAAGATAAAAATTACAAAGAAGCAAAGAATCGAAAATAGCCCTACTTACTTGACAAATGGTAAACAGAGCAACAAGAGAACTGGATATTAAGAAAAAACAACTTACGCGCTCTTGACGTTCTCACCGAGTGACTGCTGTCCTGGCTTTCACCTGAATTTACTTCTAATTTATATCTGCTTTAACAGCCCTTGCAATTAGCACAGCGAAAGCAAGTATCCCGACAATAGCCCAAATCGAAACTAGCTGTTATGAACAGCAATACTTAAGTGCTACAATAACAAACAGACTCCAACCCTTAAGACGGCACGGCAGATATTCAAAATAGGAACGCGACTAATTAAAATAAAGATATTTAGTGAAGATAAAAATTACAAAGAAGCAAAGAATCGAAAATAGCCCTACTTACTTGACAAATGGTAAACAGAGCAACAAGAGAACTGGATATTAAGAAAAAACAACTTACGCGCTCTTGACGTTCTCACCGAGTGACTGCTGTCCTGGCTTTCACCTGAATTTACTTCTAATTTATATCTGCTTTAACAGCCCTTGCAATTAGCACAGCGAAAGCAAGTATCCCGACAATAGCCCAAATCGAAACTAGCTGTTATGAAAAGCAATACTTAAGTGCTACAATAACAAACAGACTCCAACCCTTAAGACGGCACGGCAGATATTCAAAATAGGAACGCGACTAATTAAAATAAAGATATTTAGTGAAGATAAAAATTACAAAGAAGCAAAGAATCGAAAATAGCCCTACTTACTTGACAAATGGTAAACAGAGCAACAAGAGAACTGGATATTAAGAAAAAACAACTTACGCGCTCTTGACGTTCTCACCGAGTGACTGCTGTCCTGGCTTTCACCTGAATTTACTTCTAATTTATATCTGCTTTAACAGCCCTTGCAATTAGCACAGCGAAAGCAAGTATCCCGACAATAGCCCAAATCGAAACTAGCTGTTATGAACAGCAATACTTAAGTGCTACAATAACAAACAGACTCCAACCCTTAAGACGGCACGGCAGATATTCAAAATAGGAACGCGACTAATTAAAATAAAGATATTTAGTGAAGATAAAAATTACAAAGAAGCAAAGAATCGAAAATAGCCCTACTTACTTGACAAATGGTAAACAGAGCAACAAGAGAACTGGATATTAAGAAAAAACAACTTACGCGCTCTTGACGTTCTCACCGAGTGACTGCTGTCCTGGCTTTCACCTGAATTTACTTCTAATTTATATCTGCTTTAACAGCCCTTGCAATTAGCACAGCGAAAGCAAGTATCCCGACAATAGCCCAAATCGAAACTAGCTGTTATGAACAGCAATACTTAAGTGCTACAATAACAAACAGACTCCAACCCTTAAGACGGCACGGCAGATATTCAAAATAGGAACGCGACTAATTAAAATAAAGATATTTAGTGAAGATAAAAATTACAAAGAAGCAAAGAATCGAAAATAGCCCTACTTACTTGACAAATGGTAAACAGAGCAACAAGAGAACTGGATATTAAGAAAAAACAACTTACGCGCTCTTGACGTTCTCACCGAGTGACTGCTGTCCTGGCTTTCACCTGAATTTACTTCTAATTTATATCTGCTTTAACAGCCCTTGCAATTAGCACAGCGAAAGCAAGTATCCCGACAATAGCCCAAATCGAAACTAGCTGTTATGAACAGCAATACTTAAGTGCTACAATAACAAACAGACTCCAACCCTTAAGACGGCACGGCAGATATTCAAAATAGGAACGCGACTAATTAAAATAAAGATATTTAGTGAAGATAAAAATTACAAAGAAGCAAAGAATCGAAAATAGCCCTACTTACTTGACAAATGGTAAACAGAGCAACAAGAGAACTGGATATTAAGAAAAAACAACTTACGCGCTCTTGACGTTCTCACCGAGTGACTGCTGTCCTGGCTTTCACCTGAATTTACTTCTAATTTATATCTGCTTTAACAGCCCTTGCAATTAGCACAGCGAAAGCAAGTATCCCGACAATAGCCCAAATCGAAACTAGCTGTTATGAACAGCAATACTTAAGTGCTACAATAACAAACAGACTCCAACCCTTAAGACGGCACGGCAGATATTCAAAATAGGAACGCGACTAATTAAAATAAAGATATTTAGTGAAGATAAAAATTACAAAGAAGCAAAGAATCGAAAATAGCCCTACTTACTTGACAAATGGTAAACAGAGCAACAAGAGAACTGGATATTAAGAAAAAACAACTTACGCGCTCTTGACGTTCTCACCGAGTGACTGCTGTCCTGGCTTTCACCTGAATTTACTTCTAATTTATATCTGCTTTAACAGCCCTTGCAATTAGCACAGCGAAAGCAAGTATCCCGACAATAGCCCAAATCGAAACTAGCTGTTATGAACAGCAATACTTAAGTGCTACAATAACAAACAGACTCCAACCCTTAAGACGGCACGGCAGATATTCAAAATAGGAACGCGACTAATTAAAATAAAGATATTTAGTGAAGATAAAAATTACAAAGAAGCAAAGAATCGAAAATAGCCCTACTTACTTGACAAATGGTAAACAGAGCAACAAGAGAACTGGATATTAAGAAAAAACAACTTACGCGCTCTTGACGTTCTCACCGAGTGACTGCTGTCCTGGCTTTCACCTGAATTTACTTCTAATTTATATCTGCTTTAACAGCCCTTGCAATTAGCACAGCGAAAGCAAGTATCCCGACAATAGCCCAAATCGAAACTAGCTGTTATGAACAGCAATACTTAAGTGCTACAATAACAAACAGACTCCAACCCTTAAGACGGCACGGCAGATATTCAAAATAGGAACGCGACTAATTAAAATAAAGATATTTAGTGAAGATAAAAATTACAAAGAAGCAAAGAATCGAAAATAGCCCTACTTACTTGACAAATGGTAAACAGAGCAACAAGAGAACTGGATATTAAGAAAAAACAACTTACGCGCTCTTGACGTTCTCACCGAGTGACTGCTGTCCTGGCTTTCACCTGAATTTACTTCTAATTTATATCTGCTTTAACAGCCCTTGCAATTAGCACAGCGAAAGCAAGTATCCCGACAATAGCCCAAATCGAAACTAGCTGTTATGAACAGCAATACTTAAGTGCTACAATAACAAACAGACTCCAACCCTTAAGACGGCACGGCAGATATTCAAAATAGGAACGCGACTAATTAAAATAAAGATATTTAGTGAAGATAAAAATTACAAAGAAGCAAAGAATCGAAAATAGCCCTACTTACTTGACAAATGGTAAACAGAGCAACAAGAGAACTGGATATTAAGAAAAAACAACTTACGCGCTCTTGACGTTCTCACCGAGTGACTGCTGTCCTGGCTTTCACCTGAATTTACTTCTAATTTATATCTGCTTTAACAGCCCTTGCAATTAGCACAGCGAAAGCAAGTATCCCGACAATAGCCCAAATCGAAACTAGCTGTTATGAACAGCAATACTTAAGTGCTACAATAACAAACAGACTCCAACCCTTAAGACGGCACGGCAGATATTCAAAATAGGAACGCGACTAATTAAAATAAAGATATTTAGTGAAGATAAAAATTACAAAGAAGCAAAGAATCGAAAATAGCCCTACTTACTTGACAAATGGTAAACAGAGCAACAAGAGAACTGGATATTAAGAAAAAACAACTTACGCGCTCTTGACGTTCTCACCGAGTGACTGCTGTCCTGGCTTTCACCTGAATTTACTTCTAATTTATATCTGCTTTAACAGCCCTTGCAATTAGCACAGCGAAAGCAAGTATCCCGACAATAGCCCAAATCGAAACTAGCTGTTATGAACAGCAATACTTAAGTGCTACAATAACAAACAGACTCCAACCCTTAAGACGGCACGGCAGATATTCAAAATAGGAACGCGACTAATTAAAATAAAGATATTTAGTGAAGATAAAAATTACAAAGAAGCAAAGAATCGAAAATAGCCCTACTTACTTGACAAATGGTAAACAGAGCAACAAGAGAACTGGATATTAAGAAAAAACAACTTACGCGCTCTTGACGTTCTCACCGAGTGACTGCTGTCCTGGCTTTCACCTGAATTTACTTCTAATTTATATCTGCTTTAACAGCCCTTGCAATTAGCACAGCGAAAGCAAGTATCCCGACAATAGCCCAAATCGAAACTAGCTGTTATGAACAGCAATACTTAAGTGCTACAATAACAAACAGACTCCAACCCTTAAGACGGCACGGCAGATATTCAAAATAGGAACGCGACTAATTAAAATAAAGATATTTAGTGAAGATAAAAATTACAAAGAAGCAAAGAATCGAAAATAGCCCTACTTACTTGACAAATGGTAAACAGAGCAACAAGAGAACTGGATATTAAGAAAAAACAACTTACGCGCTCTTGACGTTCTCACCGAGTGACTGCTGTCCTGGCTTTCACCTGAATTTACTTCTAATTTATATCTGCTTTAACAGCCCTTGCAATTAGCACAGCGAAAGCAAGTATCCCGACAATAGCCCAAATCGAAACTAGCTGTTATGAACAGCAATACTTAAGTGCTACAATAACAAACAGACTCCAACCCTTAAGACGGCACGGCAGATATTCAAAATAGGAACGCGACTAATTAAAATAAAGATATTTAGTGAAGATAAAAATTACAAAGAAGCAAAGAATCGAAAATAGCCCTACTTACTTGACAAATGGTAAACAGAGCAACAAGAGAACTGGATATTAAGAAAAAACAACTTACGCGCTCTTGACGTTCTCACCGAGTGACTGCTGTCCTGGCTTTCACCTGAATTTACTTCTAATTTATATCTGCTTTAACAGCCCTTGCAATTAGCACAGCGAAAGCAAGTATCCCGACAATAGCCCAAATCGAAACTAGCTGTTATGAACAGCAATACTTAAGTGCTACAATAACAAACAGACTCCAACCCTTAAGACGGCAGATATTCAAAATAGGAACGCGACTAATTAAAATAAAGATATTTAGTGAAGATAAAAATTACAAAGAAGCAAAGAATCGAAAATAGCCCTACTTACTTGACAAATGGTAAACAGAGCAACAAGAGAACTGGATATTAAGAAAAAACAACTTACGCGCTCTTGACGTTCTCACCGAGTGACTGCTGTCCTGGCTTTCACCTGAATTTACTTCTAATTTATATCTGCTTTAACAGCCCTTGCAATTAGCACAGCGAAAGCAAGTATCCCGACAATAGCCCAAATGGAAACTAGCTGTTATGAACAGCAATACTTAAGTGCTACAATAACAAACAGACTCCAACCCTTAAGACGGCAGATATTCAAAATAGGAACGCGACTAATTAAAATAAAGATATTTAGTGAAGATAAAAATTACAAAGAAGCAAAGAATCGAAAATAGCCCTACTTACTTGACAAATGGTAAACAGAGCAACAAGAGAACTGGATATTAAGAAAAAACAACTTACGCGCTCTTGACGTTCTCACCGAGTGACTGCTGTCCTGGCTTTCACCTGAATTTACTTCTAATTTATATCTGCTTTAACAGCCCTTGCAATTAGCACAGCGAAAGCAAGTATCCCGACAATAGCCCAAATCGAAACTAGCTGTTATGAACAGCAATACTGCTGTCCTATTTGTTAAAAGAAAAAGAATATTTTTAAATTAGTTTGAGTTTTCCTACATCTTGAAACTTTCAGGTTTATAAATGGGGGTCATCTTTGAAAGGATGAACAAATAATGTTTTGGTCATCACATTAAAAATAACATTTAAATATATATTTATTTATATATTATTTGAGTTTTGAAGTGCTGGAAAAAGATGTGTGAAGTACTTGAAAGCATTTCACTATTCCAGTCAAACTGGTTACAGTTAGTGCTACTATATTAAATCCATGGGGAATGTTGCTGTTCTGTGGACGTGAAGTATTAGTTCATTCACGGCACAATGTTTCTCCTGGTTTCCACGTCAGCGCTGTTTGATCTAATAGAGATCTACGGTTAATAACGGAGAAATGTGAATGCTTCTCACTAGATCTCGCAGCGATGTTATTACTTCAGTGGCGAATTCAAATGTTTTCTTTACTGGATCTCTTAGCGCTGTGTTGTAACAGTGTCGCTTGATCGAGATCGGCTCGTGCTGCACAGATGTTGCTGGTCCGAACTGATAAACGATCCGTGAAGCACATAATGAGTAGCGCAGTTTCGTTCCGCTTTCATTACGCTTGCCATTTGATGTTGCGCAACGTTGTGGTGGTCGCGCCAGCGCGAATTTTGTCGGCAGGAAAAATGGTCCAAGGAATCGTTCGGTTTGTATGCGTACCGAACCGGAAGCCTCGAACCGAAACGGTTCAATACGAATACATGTACCGTTACACCCCTAGTAAAAATACATACATTTTTTCTCCTTTTCTGTTGCGTCTATGCTCGCGGCCATTGTGGTAATTGTAATCAATTCCAGCAAGAAAAACCCTGGTTCTGTACACTTTATATTTATAGGCAAAGCACTTCCCTGTATACATCAGAATATGGTTCTGAAAACTCTCCAAATCTGAGGTAGTCCTGTAAAAATTTGATTGAAATTGTAAGTGTGGTCTATGGCATTTAAAGTATCCAAAGCAACAAAAAGATAAAGAAATAAATAGATAGATAAACTGGACAAACATACCTGAATGTGATGTACTTTTTCACATCTTTCAGCCAGCGTTTATTCAAAACAATGGCAGTTAGGGTCTGATGAGCAGCAGAACCAGCAACCCAAGAAAGTTATGATACAGCTACAGGTGAAAGTCGAAAAATTTGAATATCATGCAAAAGTTATAATTTTGATGATTATGGCTTACAGTTTATGAAAACCCCAAATTCAAAATCTCAAAAAATTTGAATATTACATGAAATCAATAAAAAAAAAGGGATTTTAAATACAGAAATGTCGGCCCTCTGAAAAGTATAATCATGCATATGTATACGTATACTAAATATATTAGTTTCATCTTTTAATCTGAATTACTGAAATACATTTTTCGAGTTTCACCTATATATCAACATGCAGTTGTACTAAATTAAATTATCTAAATGTGTGAAACAAAATGCTCCATGTTACCTTGCTGTATCCACGGCTTATCTTGACTGCTGTCATCCAATGGCTCATGCTCACAGAACCCTGTGGCCCATGTGTGTTCATTGCGTACATGATGTAGTACACCATGAGTAGTGTTATCATAAACGTTGTGTCACTTTTGATGATTTATGGCCCTATATTGATACCTGTCAGTCATGACGAACTGTGTTTCTGATTTACGGTGGTAGCTGACAGGCTCCTGTATGTCTGGTAAGTTTTACGAAGTGTTGTTGTGTTGTGGTGATGCGACATGTCCTCTGTGCTGATGTCCGGGTATGTTTTAAAAGACGAAAAAAAAAACTTTTGTTTGATTTATGACCATCTTTTGGTAGATTTAGGCACCCCTTGTCACTCATGATTGACAGGGACTCCATGTGTCAACAAAAATCTGGGGTCCTTCCAGTCAGCTGGGGAGAAACTGTTGCTGATTGTATTTTCCTTTGATTGTTGGGGGTGAAATTCACCAAAGCAGGTATCACGTAATGGTGGCACCCTGAGTGTTGAAAACCTTTGTTGTAGGGTAGCCTATATGTTAATTGAGTCAAAACATTTTGAGTCAAGGCATTCAGGAATACCATTAACCCTACGTGTGTGTGTGTGTGTGTGTGTGTGTGTGTGTGTGTGTGTGTGTGTGTGTGTGTGTGTGTGTGTGTGTGTGAGCACCTCAGTAGGATCAGTAGTACCTGAACTATAGGTTTATGTTAATGCCTAAGTCTAATAATTTGACACGTTTCATCAAGCCAAAGAGTCCCAATTACCCACACACCCCGTACTATATTCTTCTCAACAAGAAAAGGTGTTTCTAGAACATCTGTATCTGTTTCCCGACGCCAATAGGATCAGTGTTAATAAGACAAAGAATCAAAACATTTTTCTAAAATCACAGTTAAGGTGTTTACAAGTGGAACTGGCGGGGGAAGAGTGCATCCTAAATGGGTTTGTTAATGGTTTTACAACAGTTGCTCAGGCTGGATTTTTAAAGAATGACACTTCATCAAAGCTTTCCGGTGATTCTCTGGGCTCGCACACAAAAACATCTTTTTAGTGTCTCTAAATTTGGTTGTTGCATTTTGTTATTTTAGTATTTTTAAAGAAATGTTTTAGTTTTTAACCCAACCCATAGTGTGTGTGTGTGTGTGTGTGTGTGTGTGTGTGGTGTTGCAAAACAACAACAAATGTACATATTTTACTTCAAACAAAGGGATTTAAATGTTATTTGTTTGCCACAAAAAGCAAGGAAAGTTGTCTATTTTCTTTAAATAAAACTTTTACTTTATTGTATTCTTTAAAACAGACTGATGACCAGCAGCATGTATTAGAACTGTAGCCGAGCAGTTTCCTCTAGAACACAATTTTCACTAGAAAATGTATGACTGAACCTTTTTTTCTTTTGACAAACCTACATTTCAAATTATACATGAGGTGTGTAACAACCACACATTGATTCCTAAGATCCGGGGCACAATGCAAACAAGCAAAAGTCAAGAAATCAAATCTTAGTGTAATCTCTGTGAGGTCAGAAATCAAAACTTTATGTTGAGTGATCCAGATAAATCTTTATGCTACAAAACATCATGGAAGTCACTGGCACTTTAAACATCCAGCACAAAATTAAAAGAGATGAGCTTAGGATGTTTCGACTATTACACATCCTCCAAAAATGTGTGTGTGTGTGTGTGTAGATAGTACTGCTAAACTCTTTGTGCGTATTTTTACACGCTAACATATTTTGACAGGGGGTATTTCACACCGCAGTGATACAAAGTTTTCACACTCTTGAATAACTTTCAAACATAATCTTTATATATAGTTACTGTATGTGTGTCCAAAACATCTGTAAGATTCAAAAGACCAAATCAGTAAGAAAAGAGGGCACAGCATACATTGAAAAGTAAGATTTATAATAAATACACAAAATCCATTTGTGAACAATTGTAAAAGTTTGTACATTTTGTTTTGTAAGTGGTGTTTTTATCACTCCACTAGTGTTATTCGTCTTATTTAGATAGCAATATTTTGTTTGTTGGACTCTTCTTTGAGAACTGTCAACATTCAGTGTTTATAGGAATAAATGCAAATTAAGAATTTAAGTGATAGTATTTCTGCTTGAGAGTGTTTGACTAAATTGATATTTCTTTTAATGTAACTTTACAGCTATCTATGATTTCAGTTTACACAAAGCATCAACACGAAAAATAAGTTATGCTTTTAGTTTAAGTTTTACACTTAATCTGTTACAACTGAATCGCATCTGACTATTGCACTGAGAGCTATACATTGATTCATTTCATCAACTTTAACTATGGTAAATAAAGTTCCACACTCTGGCAAAATGAAAAGAAATAATGAAGTGTGCATAAATCACCATGTAAATTCAAGACCCCAAATCACTAAGAAAATAAATTACGCCATACAGACATTGTTTATGATGCATACAGAATATAGAAAACTCAAATGATGAGCAATTTGTACTTTTGTTTCATGTTTGTAAATATGGTTTTCCAAATGGCTTTTTATCACACCACTAGACATAGTCATCTAGTTGAGATGACACTGTTCACATTTTTTTCTTTTTTTGTTTTAGGTGAAGACAGAAACGATGTACGTTTATGCTATTCCGCACATGGGAAAACGTGTGATGAACGCATGGCTTACATTTAAGTCCTTTTGACAAACCAGTATTTCATATTATATTATATTATATTATATTATACTTAATATTATATTAAGTTGCTCAACGTCCCGCTTAGCATTAAAGATTAGTTTGTTTTTAATTGGTATCATCATCTTCTTTGACTCAAATAAAGTTACTATATGTGCTATAAATCTTTGTACATTTTTTTTTTTTGCTCTTCTGTCAGATTTGTTAGAGGAACTATGCCACAGTATTGTAATGCAAACACATTAAGAACAATAAAGTTACATGTCTTTGTAAAGACTATGAGTAAAATTCAAACAACAGGATTTATGTTTGCACAAAAGGAAATACAAGAGGTAAATTTACTACACCAGTGTACAGGGTATAAGAGGGTTGAAAAGCTCTGTTTATAATAAACACACAAAAGTGTGCAAATGACGGTTCTATTACGCCGATAGATTTAGTCATCTTGAGTAGTATTAACATAAACCATGTGTCAAAAAAGGTGTTTTATGACTTTGATTTATGGCTCTGAGGTTCCCCTGTCTCTGATTTATGATGGGTCGCTGACAGGCTCCGGTATGTCTAGGCTGCGCGACACCATGTGACATCATCCGTGCCGATGTCCGGGGACTTTTAAAAACAAACAAACAGATCAAACAGATGTTAAATTTTTGACTGGTTTTTACGACTGGGTTAATGAACTCACACCTCGCAACTTGCCATTGTAGTTTTTATGGTATGAGGTGTGCCTTTTTCACAACTACGTCACTACCTACGTCTTTTGTTGCAGTTTTAAATAAGGTTAGGGGTTACACTGTTGAACACAGAAGACATTCTACGACTTTCCTGATACAATGGCTACTCCGAGAACTCCTAAAACCCCTAGAAAGGTTATGTGTATTTCGCCGACAAGAGGACCTGTTGAAATGAGAGAAGATCTAACTTTTGCTCCAAGGAAAAAGCTAAATGTTAGCTTGACAAGATTTCTTCATGAAGACAGTGCTCTTGTGAAACAGGATTTCTCAATGTCTGGTGGTCGTGTGGTGAGGTATGTGTTTGACAAGGTGATGCGTACTGTGAAACTCTACACAGGAGATGTTGAAGACGATTTTACATCACAGACCCCATGTGTGATTTTCCACAAGAAGGACTGGTTTCTGTTTTTCAACTACGTTTGGAGAGATTTGAACGACTGTGGTGATGATCCGTTGTACGTAGCCGAGTGGGATGGCTCAATTCCTGACACAAGATTTCGTGTGGTCGGGGACCATAGTAAAAAGTTACCAGACGATTGTGTTTATATTTTCTGCTGCAACGACAAGACAAAGCTCTGCGAACGTGCGTGGCCTGTTCGTGAATCTGAGCATCACTTGTGCTACGACATGAAATTTTTGTTTCAGTGGAAAGATGTTCGTACGCTTGACAACGTATTTACATGCATCGACAAGATGTTTAGATGGTGCGACATGTATGACCGTTACAGTTCTGTAAAGATTAAATTGTTTCACCCTGAGCAGGGCGTTACCAACGCTGAAGACCGCCTCTTAACTCCACCCACGTATTACAGCCATTAAAAACGCCTGCAGATCGGTACAATTGCTACATTCATTCACCATGTCTCAAGAATCTACAACAGTCTACTGCTACACCAACAACCCTGAGGCTCCCCCAGCGATGCCTGATGACAATGCTACGCCGCTGGAGCCCCACCCACAAACTTGCGACAACAGTTGGTTGGATAAATTTTGCATGGATCTTGGATATCACAACATGACCTTCCTTACAACACCATACGGCAACACTGGTGCAATAGCTGGAGCTGCGGCCCTTGCTGGAATTGACAACACAGACAGTTGTATCCGCTCGGACGGATTCAAAATCATAAAAGCGACTGTTGTGGTCCTTCTGGAACACGTCATCAACAAAAAGCTGAAAGAAATCTGTTTGGGTTGTGAAGTGGATCACCCCAGTCAGATTAGACATTCCTGCCTGTTTGAACCGGGTCCCTATTTCTTTGATGCCTACTTTGAGGAACTGACACGTAATCTGGTGAAACCGGACCTTAAGCACATCGTTGCTCAAGCATTGAGCCGTTGTGGTTTAAGGGTTCACCCCCAGAGGATTCAAGGTTCAGTGGAGGCTATTTTACACGAACTGCGTGACGAAGTTTTCATTGTGGAAAAGCTTCGTGAAGTCAGAGAGAAAGTTGTGGACGTCAGCAGCGAACAAATTGTCTATGACGCTGTGGACAGCTGGAAAGGTATTGTCCAAGTTGAGTGACTGTAACACCGACATGGGGAATACGTGTTTTGCAACAGGTCTGGCAAAGTGTCTACTTAAACAACGTATTAGATGTGAGATGACCGGCTTGTTGTATAAGATTATTAATGAATGTGCCAATGTATCTGTTACTGTAAACAGATGTGCTGTAGATACCAATCGTTTTACAAACCTCATGAAACAAATGTCTGTTGTAAGAACTGTGTCAAATGAATGGACAGATTTGATGCGTTTATGCGTTAATGCTGGTGAACCAATTTGTGTGACTATCAGAAAGATTTTAGACCTGATGACTGAATGCGGCAGCTGTATTAGAATAGCTGATATATTGTGCTTGTGTACATATGTGACTGATCTATGTGTAGACATATTGACAAGAAACAATCAGGCTGATATTTGTGAAATTATTGAAACCTTGGTTGATTACATTCTTGAAAAAAACATTGTGATGTGTATACATTTTTTACACTACATTGATGCTGTATGATACCTTTGTTTCCTTTTACTGTTTAAGAAATAAAAACCCAAATTACTTAAACCATCTGTGTTATTCTTTTTGTGGAGCCTGAAGTGGAAACATGTCAGAAGAAATGAAAAAGACTTATTACACACCTTCTAACCCTGGTTCTTTAGGGGGGAAAAAACGCTTAAAAGAAGCTGTTTTAAAAGAAATGGGTGTTCGTTTAACCGATAAAGAGGTTTCAGACTGGCTCGCTGGCGAGGATGCATATACACTACACAGAACGGCCCCTCTAAAATACAAAAGGAATCGGGTTTTTGTCTACGGTATCGACATGGAGTTCCAGGCCGATCTAGTTGATATGTCTGCATATGCCCCGGTAAATGACAACAACCATTTTTTGCTGACATGCATCGATCTCTTTAGTAAATATGCATGGACAAGGGCTTTAAAAAACAAGAGTGGTGTAGAGGTCTCTAAAGCTTTTGAATCCATACTGAAAGAGGGACGCGTACCACAGAAATTACAGACAGATAAAGGAAAGGAGTTTTTTAACAAACATTTTCAAAATGTAACAAAAAAGTACAATATAGCCCATTTCGCAACTGCCACAGAATTAAAGGCATGTGTTGTCGAGCGGTTTAATAGAACCTTAAAAGGTAGAATGTGGAGATATTTAACTGCTACAAACTCCAAACGTTACATCGACATACTTCAAGACATTACACAAGGATATAATGCGAGCCATCACAGAAGCATCAAGATGAGGCCGATTGATGTGGGGAAAGAAAACGAGTCTGTGGTGCTGCATAACCTATATGGTGATACCAGACCTCATAGTGTTAACCCCGTATTTAAATACAAGATTGGTGACGTGGTTCGAATTTCTAAAGTCAGAGGACCGTTTGCAAAGGGGTATGAGGAAAACTACACACAAGAGTATTTTACTATATCAGCGTGTATCCCACGAGAACCCCCTGTTTACAGATTGAGTGATTACGACGGGGATGTTATCGACGGCGTTTTTTATGCGGAAGAATTGCAAAAAATATTTGTCAGTAAAAACAAGACATTTAAAGTTGAAAAAATTTTAGATAAGAAGACGAAGGGTCGCAAAACATTAGTGCTGGTACAGTGGCTCGGATGGCCAGCGAAGTTTGCGTCATGGATCGACCAGAAAGAATTAGTTGATGTACAGAAGCCATAAATACAAACCACACACACAGGATGCATACAGTTGTATAAAAACCAGACATGGCTGAGGGTGGATTTTATGTCACACTACCCTGCAACGCTTCGCAGTCTGTATACCCTAATAATAAAATCTCTAATTATAGAACAAGACTGGCTACCACTATAAATATAAAAGGAGAATGGGAGGTGGGGCTTGTTCAAATTGAATATCCTAGAAGCTGGTACACCTTTAACAGCAACGACGCCGTTTTCGAGATAAACATTGGACCCACCACGACCGATGGTGAAAAGTACACTAACAGCTTACGCCATGGTGTAGATGTGAAGAAGACCAGCTTATCGAAACTACGCATACCAATAAAAACAGGGTATTACGACAATGTCCCATCTCTAGTTAGTGTAATAAATGATTTAGTAGCGCCTCAGGGGGAATTCGGTTATGACCGCGTAAAAAACAAAGTATTTCTGAAAGCAAAACCTAACATTTCAATGACCTTCCATGGAAAACTAGCCATTATTTTAGGATTGAAACCAGGCGTCCCTATAGGAGATTCTATTCTGCAAAAAACAAACCCTGAAAAAACTAATTATGAAAAGGATATTGTAACATATGCAATGCATCAGTCGGACATACACGGTGGTTTCTATACTCTTTATATCTACACGGACATTATCCGTTACCAATCAGTGGGTGATGCTTTTGTACCGCTCCTGGAGTGTGTACAAATAACAGGGGACAACAATAGCACAGTCAGTGTTCGATACGACAAACCCCACTACGCGTCTATCAACAAATCAGTCATCACAGATATTGTTATAGAAGTGAAGGACGATCAGAACCAGCACGTCCCATTTTCTTACGGGAAAGTGTGCATCAAACTTCACTTCAGGCCTGTAAAACACTTTGTTTAAAATGGCATATTTCAACAATCACAATGTTGACCCTATGCGTTACGTTGCCTATTACCAGAATCAGGCAGGCAGCGGGCTCCCCGGGTATGCAGGAGGTGGAGTCATGTATGGGGCTGGTTTGGGGGGGATTTTTCGGGGGCTCTTTAGAATGGCTATACCACTACTAAGACGAGGATTTAGCATAGCCAAGCCGCATCTTAAATCAGCTGCAAAAAACATACTAAGTGACGTTGTTAGTAATACGTTATCAAGATCTTTTAACAACAACTATGATGCTCAAGACGGATCCGGACTAATGGTAATGGCTCGCAAAAGAGCATCTAGGCCGCCAGGGGTGCGGAGGAGTGGCCAGAAGCAGAAGAAAACAAAACAACCTCCCAAGAAAACATCAGTTGTAAAACGCAAGCGCAAGGAGACAGCTAAGCGTACTGCTTCAAAAAGATCAAGGAGCTCTGTTAAAACAATATTTTAAATCATGGCGTTACTACACAACATGTCAGAAGAGTGTTTAAAGACTGAACTGGATCTGTTTACTGTACCACTAACTCAAACAGCAATTGAAAAAAACACTTATATAGAAGTTCCACCACTATCAGCGATATCCGACACATCTCCGCTGGAATTTTTTATTGCGGGGAATGGGGAGGATTACATAGATCTAAACAGCACACTACTTTTTTTGCGCCTCAAAATCACTAATCCTGATGGGACGGATATTGCAGACGGAGATCCCGTAGGTCTTGTGAACTACCCTGGATCTACAATTTTTTCACAAGTGGATGTGTCGCTTGGAGATCGGCTTATATCACAGAGTTCTAGCACATACCCATACCGCTGTGTGATAGAATGTCTTACCAATTATGGTAAAGACGCCCTTGAAACGCTTTTCTCAGCAGGGCTCTTTTACCTGGACTCTGCGGGCCATATGGATGTGGCTGACCCGGCTGGGGGAAATCGCGGGCTGACAAAGAGAGCAGCCTTCACCAACGCTAGTAATGTGGTCGAACTACTTGCTCCTGTTCACAGTGACATCTTCTTTCAGGAAAAACTATTACTTAATGGATTAGATCTTAAAATTAGAATGACTAGAGGTAAGGATGAATTCTGCCTGATGAGGAGCAACGCTACAGCCTATAAACTAAACATCCTGTCTGCGTCGCTATTTGTGAAAAAAGTGTCTGTGTCGCCAGCTGTGAGACTGGGGCATGCACAAGCTCTACTCTCAACCACAGCCAAATACCCCATCGACAGAGTGTGTCTGAAAAACTTCTCAATACCTACAGGCTCACGTGTCTGCAATCAAGAAAACTTGTTCTTAGGAACTCTGCCAAAATCTCTGGTTCTAGCTATGGTTGATAATGATGCATTTGTGGGTGCCTATAATAAAAACCCATTTGCGTTTAAAAACTATGATTTAGAATTTCTGGCCATTTATCTGGATGGGCAACAGTACCCAGCGAAGCCCCTGCAACCTGAATATGAAAATGGTTCTGCAGTGCGGGAGTTTTACCAGCTAGCGCTGGCTTCTGGAAGGCATCTTAAAAACCAACCTCTATGTATCGATAGAGAGGATTTTCTGCACGGCTATACACTCTATGCGTTCAATTTCACACCGGATCAGGAGTGTAGCCAGCACGTATCGCTTATCAAAAGTGGCAATATTAGACTAGAAGCCCGTTTTAGACAGCCGCTACCACGTACGATTAACTTAATTGTTTATGCATTGTTTGATAGTTTGATTGAAGTGTCAAATCGCCGACAGGTCCTGGTTGATTACTACTAATACATTCAAATGAACACTATACAGCTTACGGCCGTCATGGATAAGGTTTCATGCGATACTTATTTTCTCGGAGTTCTACCATGTGACTACCTACCAAAAACCCCTTTAAGAAAACTACCAGCAATGGTTTTGATCAATACACATCCTTCAGGACTCCCAGGGGAACACTGGTTGGCTATCTACATAAATGAGGATGGTGTAGGATGTTTTTTCGACAGCTTCGGTAATAAACCAGATTATCATGGTTTTCCGCCGATTATCAAAAACTTTTTAAAGCTCAACTCTAGTCAAGTACTACATTCAACTGTGCAAGTCCAAGATTTTTCATCAGATACATGTGGACAACATTGTGTGTTCTTTCTCTACCACATGGCAAAGGGATTTGATTATGATTATGTGATGAAATTGTATACCAACGATTTTATTAAAAATGACAAAAAGGTGTCAGCATTTGTGAGAAAACTAAAACAAGCACCATGTAGTGAAAATGTTTTCAAATGTGTTCAGTGTGTACAAATGGGTGAAATGTTCATGTCTCATGCTTAATATTTTAATAAAACAACTAAAGAACGGAATTTTGTTTCTTTATCGCCACTTTTATTACACATACATCACATCATAAGTTCTCAAAAAAAAAAAAAGAGAGAAATTGAGAACACAATACATACAAACTGTTAGTTTAAAAACTTAACCACCGACTCGGGTCTTTCTGTTTCTTACTCCTCTTAGATGATCCTGTTATAGACGTGGTCGATTTGGTTTTGAAAGAGTTAATTGCATGTCTGACATTGTGGTTTGGTACCACAGAGTATGGCAAATTTAAACTAGCAAAAGCCTCCAGAAATTCACGCCACCCGCCAGGTCTCCGCTCGTCAACAATCTTTTGTGGAGCCGTGACGCTTTTAACTAAGTCAAGCATGTGTGAACCAGGGATTGTTCTGCCTTTAAACACAAACTCTCCCGACTCAGTCCATGAAGTAACATCTTTAGTTTTAGACATTTTATCTAAAATGTAACGAACATTTTTCACACTCCTCTGTGGAATATTTTTTAAAATCTCATCTGCAAAATCACCTAAATCGTCATGGGCACGCACATGGCCTGGTGCGGGTGGGTCTTCTTTTTCAACATTACTAGGCTGTGGTAGCCTTAATGTTAATGTACCGGAATCTCTATCCCCTTGTCTAGTGAGTGTTAAAAACCGCTGCAAAACACCTGTGTACATCTTAGCTTTTTCATGGTGATCCAGATCAGACCTGTGCAAAATATTTCTTATAGTCATGTCCAGATCATTCTCCACAACCTGTTGTATAGACTCACGGGTGTTAGAGGATTTCAGCTTATCCAACTGGTGTTGCGGTACTAAAAACATCTTCTCGGCATACTCCATCACCAAACTTATTTAGATGTAACCAAACTGGTTATAAACGGGATTGCCGCACTTAGCAAAGGTAGTAGAAATCCTCCTTGTTGGTTGATTAACCGTCTTTTACGTCTAACTCCAACCTTTTTATCTGCAACAGTTTTGATCTCACTTCTTCTTCTCTTCAGTTTCTGATATTGCTGTGGTGTTAGCGGAATATTACCGTGGACTACGTTAAGAGCTACTTCACACAATGTCACAATGAGTTCGTCTGCAGCCGCCTCTAAAATAACGCGTCTTTGTTTAGGCGTGGCTTTTAATAACAATTTTAAAAGAGGTAGGTTTCTTAAAAGTCTTGCAGACATTTTCAAATCTCTCTGTCAATGTTTTCTTTTCTGAATGTACACGACTGGATGTTGTGACAGAATATCTGTTCTGAGACGGTACTGTTCTGGTGTTTTCGCTTTAAAGTCAATCAATAGATACCCGAAAGGGGTGCTGGTAGCATTTTCATAACACTCCATAAAGTATTTTGTGTTCCTGGGGTACATCTGCCGCGCTAAGACATTAATTTGGGTATTGTCTCTAGGGTTTTTAAACAATACCAAATAATTAGTGTTCAAACTGATAGTCCTACTGGATTTACCTTGAAAAAATAAGTTTTGTACGATATATATTGCACTCAAGCTTCTATGGTGCACATAGTTGGTAAACAAACGTTCAACTTCTGAATTGCTGCTAGCATCTTTCATAACATCATCCAATATCACAAAATTGGTCTTGTTGGTGGGAAACAAGCGATCATCATTCAGAGTCTGCGGTATACCTTCAATAAATTTAATATCATACAGTTTCAACAATTCATCATACATAGGTTGCCAGCAGTCATAAATGTACACAATGTTTTCAATTTTTTTAGAAATTACACTTTTAGCATTTTCCAACAACTTTTTTACAAAAAATGTTTTTCCTGAGCTAGAAGGACCGCTTAACACACATGAAAAAGGATGTTGTAATCTAAAATCAAAACCATCCGGGTCTACCACACCCCGGTGCCCAAAAACGTTGTCAGTAGCCATATGGTAGCGTAGTTAGGTCGGGTAGCAGTACACGCTTGTTGTATACGACTTTAAATTTTTTCACAACTGACTTGTTGTGCAATGTGAACTGCTTTTTGTTCCTCACTATACTGTCGGTGTACGCGAGAATGTGATTACTGTCACCCCGCCCCCTCACATATTGATCGACAAGCCCAATTAATGTGTCTAACCTAATGGTCTCGGAGTTTACAGCATTCAGTGTGATGCCTTTGGCCTTCATACAGACCTTACCCTTAGCAGTTCTGTACCCGTAACTTTTCGGACCACTTGCCGAAAATTCCACAATATGGTCTCCATCCCCAACTTCATCAGTAAGGTCACCAAGATATGGCCCCAGTGGGGGCTCATATTCACCCTCTTTAGACGTGAACACAACACTATCTGTGTCGCAATAAAGCAGTCTATCACCCAACCTGTCCATAAGATCATAAAGTTCTAACCGCGCGTGGGCCGTTGTAAAAGCCCCGAGAAAGACGTTAATGTCACGAGTCTGGGTCCCTTTCCCATTTGCGTAAGCCCACTGAACGATCGCAACAGTGTCTGACACAAATGAGAAATGCTTGAGGTCATACTCAGTGCCAAAAATGTATCGGGCAAACTGTTCAGGGTCTGTTAGTATTTCGGTTGTCGGTAACTCCTCGCGCATACTGAACCTCCCCCACAAAGAGTTAAGCAGTAGCTTCATGATGGATCTACGTGCAGCATTAAACTCAATCTTGTCCAGATTCAGCTTAATCCCTTCTTTCTCAAAGTAATCTCTAACATACGATTCTTTGTCAGCGTCGGTCACAACGTCTTTTGGAAAACCTGAACTTTCCTGTTTGAACTGTAAAAATGTTTTAACATAATCACAAAACAATGTTTCAGAGCGTTGGGGAAAATGCCAGACCTCATCGATTTTTGTCACTACATAACCCTTCTCAACGGCTTTTAACAGTTCAATGCTAACCCAACACCCGTGAATTGATCTTTCCTCATCAGTATGCACACACGGGTGTGTCTGGTTCTGCTGTTCAGCACATGCCCTGCAAAGAGGGAACATTAACTTACCCCCGGTCCTATAAGGCAGTACGGGGTGAAGCAACCCCCGTGGCGGAAGGACTGTTGCCTTGACGAGTCCGTAATAATCTTCAAGGTTTTGAAAATCCTTGTGTATTATTTCCGGATGCCCAATTGGGTAACATTTTCGAGCCTGACAGTAGGGATATAGTGATGTAAAGTCAACATACCTAATCCGATCGCCCTCCGCAACTTTGTGATACAGTTTTAATGCGTTCGTTCGGCCGCCGAATAGAGCTTCACGGGGTTTCAATCTTTCAGTGTGTTTGTAAGTGGACATGAAATCCATAACTGCAACATCACTCTGTTTAGCGCGCATCCACGCACATTCCCAAATCACCTCGACCTGAAGACCGTACGCACGCTCCAAAATTTCAATCTTGTCGTCGCATTGTCTTCTCAAAACGCCATAAGGCACTTTTGATAAGGGGTTTAGATCGTTGGGGTTATAACATCGTTCACAACCATGAAAGAAACACCCGAGAAATTCGAATGCTTTTTTCACGTTGCCATCGTCGTAGAAACCATCCACATAGTATTTCCCAAATGACGCCTCACCGGTGTTTAAAGCATGTTGAATTTCTATGCCCCGTGATTTTCGGATGAATTCGAGCCATTCAATTGAAATGGTCGAATAAGTTTTGTTCTGATTGGTGTACGCATTGTTACGTGTCAGAGCTATTGTGTCTTTTGGGATGTAGTGTGTTTTATATGTGGCCATACATGTTGCTGCCAAAGTGGTGTAATTAAATGGATCAAGGCCTGTACACAAAATGAATTCGTCGCGGTACTTCATGCATGCCTCCCTCAGCAAAACGACATCGTTTTTACCATAAAGCGCGAGTTCTTTTTTAAAATCGAACACTTTGTCAGATGTGGTATTGTACCAATCATCAAACGCAGCCCTGTCTTGGTTCGACATTGTTGCATACCCGTAAAATTTCTTGTCAGGGTACGGGCCTATGTAGTTGTCATTTTCAACGCGGTTAAAGTGGTGCGGAAAATACCCCTTCTCTGCATTAGTCAGATTAAATGCAACGGGTGTCTTCGCCAGACGCATGGGTATGAATGAATATGTATCAATAAAACGTTGCTTGAAAGCTGCGTCATACATTAAGATTAGCCTGCAACCTTGCATTGTGATTTTAGGAGCAATCCCCATCTTAGTAAAGAATTCCAAAATTATGAAATTGTCAAACCCCGCTGCATTGTGGGCTAGCCATGTGTAATTAAGGTAACGTGGTTGTCTGAATTTTTTAACGAGACGATCCACACAATCGGTCCCTTCAGCCACGAATTCCTCGCCATCAAACGTGATAGCACATACAAAATTGGCAACGTGTTTACCATTTTCATAACGGGTCTCAAAATCGTAGAAAATGTAACGATCGTTCGGCATCTCCGGCTTAACTGGTTGGATAAAACACTGATGTACACCATCGGTGACCAAACTCTCACCACAGTGCATACAACGATCTGCAGGGCATTTATGGGGTTTGGGTTTAGTACCGCTGACATGGTAACGTCTATTACATTTACCGCAATATTTAGTCACGTCGCACTGCGCGTATTGCATACCCCGAGGTGGTTTTTTATGCATCTCGAAACAATAGTCAGACTTACAGTAGCGCAGGCAGTCGCCGCAATGTTTTGGCTTTTTGGGGTGTTTATGACATTCCGGGTCATTACAGACATCGCAGATGTACCGACATCTGTGATCTCTCCTACAGGTGAATCCTCGGTGGCAGAACTCACACACGTATGGGGTGCCAATAAATGCACGTAGATTTTTAATCATAAAATAATGATTGTCATGCAGGTACAAAAATACTGTTTTAGGATGCGGATCGTCTGTGTTTGTATACTTCTCCAAAACACCCGTATCAGTCCGATAGAAGACAACTATTTTAACGCTCAGCATCTGTTCAAACCGTCCGATGTCATTAAACGCTATCTTGTATTGATCACCATAGCCAGCTGACTTCTGTATTGAAGATGCTGCAGACTCAAGCTCTACGTGTGGTTTCTGTGGATTTAGGAAATGTGCCAGACAGATTGCAAAACAAAGATTGTTTGAAATGTTCGTGGGACAGAACAGATTAAGTCTGTTTTTGGTAATCACTTCATTGTGGGCAAGATCACGGATCTTTCGATAAACACCGCCGTGTTTACTTCTCGCTATCGACAGTCTTAAATTCAATCTCTCATCAAACTGTACGTCAGAGTTGCTCTGCATTATTTTTTCAAGGTCGTTTATAAATAGATCTACACTATAACCATTGCTACCCGTCAAAAGTGTACTAACATCTGATGTCAAACTCGAGCCCCTCAACGTGATGCTGATTAAACATCCGTCTCCACCTAACAGTTTGGAAAACTCCACAATTTCAGAAAGTGTGTCATGTAAAAACACTGTGTAGGCTGCTAAATCTGTCGAAGATATCTCTCGCAAATTTATAAGCCTGTGGACTTCCAGACCATTGAACCGTGCTCGGGGGAGTACCGTGTACCCACTAACATCACCACCTACTGTTACAAGTGATTCTATATCTCTATCTGTGAGACCCATATTGGGCGCTTCAGGGTTGAGTGTGCGATGTGTCTGTGTACCTGGGCCCTCGCCTGACTGGTGAAAAGACACAAGATGATCGAATGCAGAATTTGGTTCTGGACGAGGTTCTAACACCTCTCCTGCTTGTTGGGTATTTACAACATGTTCAAAATCATTATTTGGGTCAGGATCCTCATCGGACATTGATCTCACGATGTTTAATAATTCTACCAACGTATCAGTTGAAGACTCAGACCTATTCATATCCTCCACAGTCTGTATTAAATAGAGCAATGTTTCTGTGTTACTGCACTGTTCGAGGGGCACCACGCTACCATCGTTTCGTCTAAACCTAGCTACCGGACCCTGATCAAAACCATCTGGCTCCCGACAACGTTTAGACATTTTTAAATCAGATCTTTTTTTTATTTTATTTATTTAAATCACATGAAGCAACACCTTAAAAACTATGGATAATAAACCCTGTGTCCATACAGTAAAAAAAGATAGAATGAAAAACTGACAAATGTTGAAGAAAAAAAAACAAAACAAAAAAACATAGTATGCAAAATATATATATAAAATGTTGTCAACTCACCCAAGTTTCTTTTTAAGCATGAGAACCAGTTGCTTTAGCAATTCTGTAGTCAGGCATTGTTCTCTGGCTACTTTTTGAACAGTACCACTATGCAACCGTTGCGCTGCTATGCATTGTTTAAGCCAAATTCCCTGTTGTTGTTGTGTTGACTCATAAGCATCTAAACGTCTCTCAATGGCATTAAGGCGTTTGTCAAAACGTACCTCGAAGGCATTCAATGCGGTCTTGACAGAGTCCTGTATCAGTCTGGCTATGTGCTGATTGTCTATAAAGGGTTGTGGTTCCTGTTTGTAAGCCTCCTGATTTGAAGGCAGCTGTTCAGGGTCGGATTCCTCCACGACCACGACCCGTTCGCTGGTTGGAACAGACTGCGGTGTTTCTTTAGGGTCGTTTGTAAATACACAGCCGTCCCACGATTGTATCAGACCCTCACTCCAGCTCTGAACATCATTTATATCGGGAACTACGACCACCTCTGTTAAGAAGTAGAAAAGGGTGCAAAAAAAAAAAAAAAGTTAGTACAAATGTGTTAATATTATAATGATAACAGTAATATTAATATTAACTATATTTTCTAAGACTAAAAATAAAATAAAAATCAGTCTGGTACTAATGTAACATTAAAAAACAATACTTATTGTCAAATTCTCTCTCTCTCTCTCTCTCTCTCTCTCTCTCTCTCTCTCTCTTTATATATATATATATATATAAACAAACAATCAAACAAGACCATGCTAATATGGAATGGCACACCAGCCTAAAATCATCATGTCTACACTTTTTTACACACAGTTCTCCAATGGTGTAATGTATGATAACAACAGTTCTAAACTAGCGTATTGGCACATTATACATCCACAAATACATTCGACCCTCTCACTATCACATTCAAATAAACAATATTTATCTTTCTGATTTAGTGTGTACAGAAAACAATCCATCAGCTTTTGTTCATTACTTACTTTTACCAGCTGATCGTCTTGGCTTTTTTGCGGCAGATGTCTGTGATACGTCTCTCGAAGACTCGTCAGCAGAAGCTTTTGCGTCCGCATGGGACACCACGGCTGCTTTACGTTTCAACTTATTTTTCGCTTTCTTATCCGGTTTATTCACACATTCAGACACACCGACATTGCTCACAACGTTTGATAAGCCATCTGTAAATACATGTGTTAAAGTTTTAAAACAAAATCAACAAATCATAGCAGCATAACATTATTTGATAAAGCCAAATGACAATGCACTTACCCAGGGGAATAACTCCAACGTTGGCTGACTCGCTGCTTCGCGGTGGTCCGTGTACTAACGCCTTGATAGTCACGCGTTTCGGCCCTGGTAAAAACAAAAAAAAACACCGAGAAGATAAGATATTTTTCACAAAGCCACGACACTGTTTAAACACTGGTGTAACAACATTTAACAATACCTGGCACAAGTGCTTCCGTGATCGCTCGTGAAGAGGCCACAGCTTTGTGCGCACCAGCAGCTGTGCTAGGTCTAGCCACGCCTCCTGGCGAAAACAAAACAAAACATCGTCCGTCACACACACGCGCACAAACACACACACACACACACACGCAACGTATGCAACATTTAAGCATAATTATACGTACCACTCGCTTGATTCAGGAAGTTAAGCTCATCTACTAGATCGAAGAGAGTCAAGCTGTCACGATCTGAAGCGGGCAGATAAAGCCTTAAGTAAGCAATAGAACAGCGACGCTCGTAAACAAAAATAATGTTTCTTAACAATGTTGCTAAATAATAAAAAACACTCACTGTTAGAACAGGATTCCATCTTCTTGCACTCACGATTCCAACAACACAATATGGCTTGGAAAATAGTTTGAGAATAAACAGCGGTGATGCTTGTCACGAGACACGACACACTAGTACGCTTCAGTGACTGTGCTCGCGTTCAACACACATTTATACACGCAGGTTTTGGCGAAGTGTGAAAACGGGCCGCCCCAGCAGACAGAATACACAACGACACAACATCTCGCGCAGGTAGACGGCCAATAAACCCGGAAGGCCAAGGGACAGACACCTTTCTTTTACACCTACGGCCAGGATGTCACCGCAGGAGGATGTCACATGGCGTCGCGCAGCCTAGACATACCGGAGCCTGTCAGCGACCCATCATAAATCAGAGACAGGGGAACCTCAGAACCATAAATCAAAGTCATAAAACACCTTTTTTGACACATGGTTTATGTTAATACTACTATCTTGTTCAGACAGTAGATGATACTATTTCACATTATGTATGTAGGACTGTATGTTTTATGAATACATGACAATTCATTTAAGTAATAGTCTTTCTGTTTGAGAATATTTGACTAAGCTGATACTTTGTTTAGGTCAACTTCCCCCATCTATCTATGATGTGGTCTATATATATGCCGTTTTACACTTAAAACTATACGGCAGAGTCACATTTGACTATTGCGCTGAGAGATGCGTATTCATTAAAGCATGAGGTTGTTAAACAAAGTTCCACACTTCGGTAAATCCTGCAGATAAAATTGCACAAAAGCTAATTCTAGAGGTCAAATTGCTAAAAAAAAAAAAAAAAAGAGAAAAAAGTAAATACAACAGGAGCCATTTAAAACAGATACAGAAACCTTCCGATCTATAGCTAAAGTTTAAGAATAAAATGCTGTTTAAGAACAGCATAAGAAAATTACAAAAAATTTAAACTGATATTATTTTAGGTCTGTCTACGAAGAGGTCACAAGACATATAATAGGACCAACATGAAAAGTGAGACTTGATGTTTTTCTGTTACATACATACAACTGTTACACTTAAAGGGATACTCCACTTTTTTTGGAAATAGGCTCATTTTACAACTCCCCCAGAGTTAAACTGTTGAGTTTTACCGTTTTTGAATCCATTCAGCCGATCTCCGGTTCTGGCGGTACCACTTTTAGCATAGCTTAGCATACATCATTGAAGTGGACAAGACCATTAGCATACTAAAAAAAAATTACCAAAGAGTTTCGATATTTTTCCTATTTAAAACTTGACTCTTCTGTAGTTACATCGTGCATGCACCATGAGTGCAGCAGGCGTAATGATATGACGCAGTGCCTGAAAATAGGCCACCTTCCGTCAACACAACGGAACTATTTTCAGGCGCTGCGTCAAATCATTACGCCTGCTGCTCTCATGGTACGGCAGTGAAGTTTCTTGATTATTACGCAGGAATGAGAGTATAGTTCCTAGCCATATCAGCCTAGAAAATCGCAACTTTACATTTTCCGTCGGTCTTAGTTCACGATGTAACTACAGAAGAGTCAAGTTTTAAATAGGAAAAATATCGAAACTCTTTGGTAATTTTTTTTTTTAGAAATGCTAATGGTCTTGTCCACTCCAATGATGTATGCTAAGCTATGCTAAAAGTGGTACCGCCAGAACCGGAGATCGGCTGAATGGATTCAAAAACGGTAAAACTGAACAGTTTAACTCTGGGGGAGTTGTAAAATGAGCCTATTTCCAAAAAAAGTGGAGTATCCCTTTAAAACAAAACCTATCGATTAGCTATACACATTATGAGTCAAGGTGTCACAGACACACAATTCGTCATGTTTGTCTTCACAATCGGGGATTCTTTAAGAAAAAAAGTATGTGTCCATCATCAGTGTGTACCAAATTTGTTTAACATATCTTAATTTTCCACAATTATAAATATTGATTAGCAACAGCTCAATGGTTACCAAATGCTAGTGAAGAGATTATCTACAGAATGTCACTGGCACATTAGTTAGCTATTAGTGATAGTGGCCCTGGTATCTTCACATCGCAGTGAGTACACATATAAACACAAAGTTTTGACTATGAAGCCAGGCCAAAAACAGAAAACAGCAATTAGTTGTAGCAGTATGGAAATTGAGTTATGTTCTTTGATTTTGCTCTCATTTTTTTCTAAAACAGACTATTTGAAACTGTTTACCACGGTTTCATTCTTAACAGCAGCATTATTATTGTAATGTCGGGTGTGATTGTAATGCTTGTGTGGTGTTTTCTTTACACTATCCCCATGGATGTCTGTTTCCCATGTCATGTTAGTGAACTCCAGGTCTTCTCGCCTTCTATTTGGTCATAAGTGATAGTATTCACATGAATTTGCTTGATTTAATAACTTCGAATGCTGGGTATTATATCCATATCTGTGTTACACAACATCTTTTCAACAATTAGACAAGCTGTTTATGTTGAGCGTAAGCATCGGTAAGTGTCAACATGTATGGAAAAGACCATTGTGTTACAGCAAAACCTATCGGTGGACTGATATTGTAATGTATAGAGTTTTTGCATCTGTCTGTATTACTCGACATTATCTCATTGTTTCTTGACATATGTTTATAACCGTGATCCAATTTTCACATCTCAAAGAATCTTACAGACGGAATATGTTTATCCAGAATTTAGACTACTGTTAAAAAAAGTCGACGTGTAGGGATATATACAATCGGTACATTGTATTTAATGTCACTATAGAGACAATTTAATGAACGCTTCAGGGACTGAACTTTAACATTTTAATCTTTGGTAAAAGTTAACTTAAAGTCTGCACAAAAAGAAATTACATCCTTTCTATCCTTTCTAAATGCATGTTATGGATCTATTGAGCACAATTCACCAGTGCATATGTTTTGACCTTGTAATGTTTTAATCAACTTTTTGTTGGAAAATTAAAAATACATGTAGGATTTACTCAACTTTTTATGTCAATATTTACGTTGGGCTATGCCGCATTTAATTAACATTGTTTATTTCAGTAAACTTAAGTTTCTTACATAAGATTAATTCAATTTCATTTAGTGGAATCAGGTTAACATTCTTAATTTTGTTCAAAAACTATTAAGTTCAATTATCCTAAACTGTTACATCCAAGGCATGGCCCAAAGTAGTTGTTTTTATTATTATTAAAACCACTTTAATGATTGTAAACACGTCCTCCCTCCAGTCTACACTTTATCACAATGGTAATCTCCAAAAACACTAACACATCAGAAACTCTTTTAAATATAATCATAAAAGAACATTAAACATTGACAAGTACCATTTTTTTATCCTGATGAAAATGATGGGAAGGGGGAAATCATCTTTCTAGTTTTCTATATTGCTATTTTAACACAACTAAACTCATTTATGTAATCTCAACCCAAATGGATTAAGTAAAATGGTTGAAAAGAGTCGTGTTGGATTAACGCCATTTGCCTAAGTATATTGAACAAGCATCAAATGTTATTTTTGGTATACTTAACTGAAACATGAAAATATTGAGTTAAGTCAAACGCAACTGTTTCAAGTCAGATTAACGCAATGTATTGTGTTTGAATGAGAAAGCTAATACAATCGTGTTAAATTAATTATTATTTTTTTTGAATGAATTCTCTCTGGCGACATCAAGGACTTGTTGTTTATGCAGGACTTAGTTGGTATGTGGTACCAAATGGTAACGGATTGCACAGCTGTCGCCACGGATTGTTTTGTTTTTTCCCCACGTGACTTCCCGGGCTCCGTAATATGGGATTGAAAACCTGTGTAAATATATTCACCATGGTCCATTTATGTAGGGCTACATAATAAAATGTATATATATATATATATATATATATATATATATATATATATATATTTTTATATATATATATATATATATATGTAATCCGGCGAGTCAGGAGTCGCAGGTCTGAATTGGGACACAGTAAAACAGCTCTGGCCATGGTCTTGGCTAAGCCGAAAATACATGAGTGAAACATCCTCACCGTGTCCTCCAGTAAAATATAAAACATAAAAAGTACAATAGCCAATTTTGTCTCCATAGCTGTTCACTCGATTATAATAAATTAATTATCATGATGGCAGCTGTATACTCTCCACCGTTGCTTGGCACCAGGAGCGGTAATCGGGAACACCTGGGGTGCTTCTCATTTCTTATTTGTGCATCCTCGTTTCCTTTCCTCGTTTCCTTTCCTCGCGTCTCAGCTCCACCCCCTGTAGGACGCGAGGGAAGGCTGCAAGGAAAAAAAATGAGGACGGAGGAATTGAATGAAAGCTTTTTTATACATTGGAATACTTGATCACTCGAACGTCACTTCACTGCGTCATCAGCAGCGCTCAAAGGATCTGCCCTTATGTTGTTAAAGTTTGTTTATTTAAGAAATTAATAATAAATAATAATAAAGCAAGATACCTTGTTGAAATATGTGAGTTGTGTGGTTTATGTAAACTACAAAAGTAAAGTATAAATTCAAATGATTGTGACAGATGTGATGGGGGAGGAGAATTGATACGTGCGTCATGTTTAGTCGATAAAACTCTTCCGCAAAGGGTACACCTGTGTATCCTCGCTCATGACTCCTCTGGAAGCCTCCTCACTCCTCGATCCTCGCCTCCTCGCGGTGCAATTAGAGAATTGAGATGTCCTTCAATATGGCTGAGCTCGATCGGTTTCCGGGTCATAGGATGGAGGACGGAGGAGCGAGGAGACGAGGAGGGATATTGAAAAGCACCCCTGATGCGCAATTCGGGAATCCTACGAAGGCTACAAGGTGCGTCCTTCGAAGGACGAATAGGCTGCATCCATTCAGTACGACAGCATTCTCGTTTAAAAATGACGGCCGAGAGTACGATGGACCACTGCAAGTTCACATTTAAATGTAAGTATTATGTTTTCATTTACTTCAATAGCTAGCAAAACCAGAGTTAAAAGTCTCAATTTTTCTTTCTTATGAACTTCATCTTAACTCCTTCATCACCATTGCGTGGCTTCATTTGTCAGGTGGTTTGAGGCAAAACTTGTGCTAATATTAGTTTAATAATTGTTTCAGGGAGCAAGGAGCAGACAACGCAATTCATTAAATTGCGGTCTGAAAATGACCATTTGTTTACCGGGGCGAAAAACTCCGCCAGCGTGGCTTGGGGGTAAGACAACAACCTATTTGTAATATTTGCAGTAGTTCTGTCTCACTTGTGTATTATAAGAAATATCACTCGTCCTATAAAGGCCACAACAATAAGAAAAGCAGTAGATAAGGCAATGGGGTTTCACTTTTATGTGTTTTTTGTAGTGCTGTCATGTAAGCTATAAAGGGTTTAACTAAATTTTGAGTATCCAGAAATATGATTTCTGAAGTATTTTCCTTATGTGTCATATTTTGCAGTGTTAACAATGCACCAATGTTAAGATTGCACCCATGTGTTCATAATTTTGTGTTCATAAAAGTATCCTTTTCTGCTTTTTTAGAGCAATTCTGGAGAAAATGGGTCTCCTGGGGAAGGTAACTCCCATGCAGGCAAAAAAGAAATGGGACAACTTAAAAAAAAAAAATACAAAGTAAGAAAGCTAATACACACATCTTTGCTTAAATGTATTGTGCCGTCGTTGTTGTTAACAGGCATGCTTTATTTGCTCTGCCTTAGGATTGCAAATGTCCAGGGACAGGTGAGGGTGTGAGTGGGAAACCCACTGCTGAAACTTGGCCATGGTTTGTCCTCATGGATGAGGTGTTGGGACAGAGGCACTCCACCAACCCCCCTGTCCTCATTGCCTCGATCCCTGAGGGCAGACCAGGGCCGAGTTCAGCAGTGGGTGCCCACGGTGAGGAGGAGGAGCCAAGAGCACCACCACCAGCAGCAGCAGCAGGACCCGCACCACCACCAGAACCAGCACCTGCACCCGCACGGAGAAAGCGGGATTATGAGGAGGAAATGCTAAGTTTAATGAGAGAGGACATGGCACTGCAAAGGGAGGCAGAGGAGAGGAGAGCTCGAGAGAGCAGGGAGAGGATGGACAGGCTGTTTGCTCTTCTTGAGAGAATGGTGGAGAAGCAGTAGTTTTTTTCTTTTTTTCTTTTAGAAAGAGGAAACTTAAGTTCTGTACTGTTTATTTTTGTAATCTGAGTTTAATTTAAATGAGGTGTTTATTTCTAAATGAGAAAACTTAAGTTGTGTATAGTTTATTTAAATGACATAATAAACATGATTTTTTTTGCTCCATTTCTGTGCATTGTTTATTTTTTAACAATTAACTTGTGTTGGGATATGACATAAAAATAAATAGGTCTGGACATTGTTTCTTTTTTTTTAATGACGGGCAATTTAGAGAAAAAAATACAAATTGTTATAACATCTGAAATAGAAAATAAATAATTATATAGATAAAGTTTTAAAACTACTTACAACATAACTTATAATAAATCATCTGACAAAATAATTTAAATTAACAGTACATAAAACAAGAATTGAGCTGAGCAGGGAGACCCTGGTTTTGCTGCTGGACCTGGGTAGGCTCCACAATAGAGACCCTGGTAAGGCCTCTCTGCCGGTGGGACATCATCAAGGATGGTCTCCAGAGTGTTTGACGGCATATTTCCACTGTCCAATGCATTGTCTACCAACAGGTTTGCAGGGCTGACTCAATCGACGGCTGCCATCTCACTGAGATAATTTTAAAAAGAGGGAAGAATAAAATAAATTAACTTGCATCCTCAATTCAAAGCGTAAAATATTTCAACATCCCAGATAGCAAATTGGCTTTGGGCCGGATCTGGCTAAATTTCGGCTGAGATTTTGGCCCACATACCGCATGGAATTACGGTCCAAGGTTGGCCCAAGTGCTGTTTGCCGAAAGTCAACCAGATCAATGCCGGAAGCAGACCAAAACTCGCCCAGAGTTTTACAATGTACCCAGATATTATCCAGAACTGGCCCAAAACAATGCCGTAATCCCCAGATGTCAGCCAGACAAGAGCCAAACTGCCACCACCTTTACCCCAGAACTCAGCCACAACTTATCCAGAAGCTCCAGAAAACAGCCATAACTGGGCCAATATTATACCAGAAATTATCCCGGTGTAATACTTATATATTGTGCAAGGAATAATAAAAGAATGACACTACATAAATGCAAAGTACAATATGTTATTCAGAGGGGAAGAAAATCTCAGCCAGATAAAAGCAAAAATAAAAACAATGGGAAAAAGACAAGATAAACCAATACTAGAGTAAGGTAAAATAAGCAACAAATAGTCACAATACAAGAATAATAAAAAGACAGAGCAATAAATTAAAATGTTACAAAAAAAAATGCAATTATGCGATTTAAAAAAAAAAGTATGTGGAATGCTTAAATAGTAAAATACAGACACAAACCAAAATACGGTGGCCAAGAGATCTCAACGCATTGAAACAGAAGAAAACATGCAAACAGGAATAAACACCAGCAAATTAAGAAAACCTCTTCATCAGTTTGACAACACACATGCTGCAAATACTCAACGCAACCAAATACAAAAACACCCTGCAAACTGCAAGAGACTTCAACGTCCTGCAACAAAAGAAAACATGCAAATAGGAAAAACACCAGCAAGTTAAGAAAACACCAGCTTCACAACACTCATGCTGCAAATACAATGCAACCAATAAATAATAATAATTAAAAAAAAAACAATAAAAAAAAACACCACAGTCGAGTAGATATTTGTGTTGTGCATTTGCAGCGCGTTTCTGTATTTGGTTGTGTTTTGCGTATTTGCAGCACGTGTGCTGTTTTATTTGCATGCTTTTCTTCTATTGCAGCGTGTTGAGCCCTCGGCCACCGTACTAAAAAGCAACAGAAATCAAGCAAAAAATGTAATTGATAAAAACAATACAGCAAAAGTTTAAAAGCAAAGTGTAAATGTGGCATGCATAAATTGTAAAATACAGAAACAAACAAAAAGCAGGTTATAAAAGACAAATTAAATACAATTTATATTTACAGATGTGCAAAAAAGGTAAAAATATAAGTTGTAACAATGTAAAAAAGATTCCCTAAAAAAACTTAAAATGTGTGATTAACATTAACATTTTGCAAAGGTGTCCTCCTTTTTCTGCCACCCTCACGGTCACCAGCTAGATGAAACCACCTTTTGATAACTTTTTCGACCTCCAGCTCAGATGTATGTGCGCACACAGGATTTCTTCTTACAGCCTCTAGAATAGGAGCATACAAATACAGAATTAAAAAATACTTTTAAATAAAATGAACAATAGAGACATAAAGCATTGTATTACAAGACACCACTGGTCAAAGAATTAAAACTTTCAAAATTCATTCATGACACGAGGGAATAGTCATGAAGTTCCAGATAGACTTAGACACAATAAAAATACACTTAACAATCACAATGTTTTTAAGCTGCAAGCTTTGGAAAGGTGTCTTCCCATGTACACCTCTCCAGTTGACCACTTTGGCAAAGTCATTTTTTATTGCTTGCCTCATAATCCGCCAGACCGTGTCCTTTACATCTACTACACCCAGCAATCCCAGTTCAAGTACCTGAAATATTTTTAAAACATGCCATCACTATTAAGTCAAAACACAAAACATTTTTTTTGTAATATCGATATTATATTTTCCAAATTAGACAAATATAAAGTTTTTGTTGTTATTAGATGTTTCATGTTTTAGATTAATCACACACCATTTAATTATAACAGTAATTACAACCAGAATTTGTAAGTGATAACAGTATGCAACTGTGCGTTACTAACAGTGTTACCTACCACTTTTTGTCTTGTTACTGGACAGGATCGAAGATCACTTTCCAGGGTAGTTAACGACCTTAAGTCTTCAATTGGAAACAGTTTTGGACTTTGGTTCTGTGTCTCTGTGATCTCCCGAACATTGTTTGCTTTGAGATCTTGCACCATCCTTATAATGTTCCTCTGCTGCTCCATAAGAATTTCTTGTTTAGATATTATGTCATGGAGAAGTGCTAAAACATTAAACACAGGTATTGAAAGGTTTACCACACCACCACTGCTATGACATGAGCCTTACGCTAACGGTGAATATATGATAGAAAAAAAACAAAAAGGAATCTTACATCTTATTAATCGGTCATCGCTTGAGAGGCTTTTTCTCGGTGGTCTGGGTGTTTCATGATGCCAAGGTGACTGTATTGCCTGTTCGGGAGACTGTAAAGTTGTATATTGTTGCCACGTCAATTCACTGTGATGCTCTGTGATTTCTTGTGATTTTCTGGCAGAACTTCTTACTTGCCATGGCTGCTGAGAAGTCTGGTGAAGTGGTAGAGATGGTTCAGGCAAGTCAATTGCTTGGCGTAATGCTGGCCCAAGAGTTATTTCATGCCTTTCAGAGGCAGGACTTATATCCAACAAGGATGGTCTTGAAGTTTCTTTGATCTGTGTTACATCTGGAGACTTTTGGTGCCATACAGAGGGGTGGTTTTGTCTTTGTCCTTGAGGACTTGGTTGTAGCTCATAAGAAGCAGAACAAATCATGTTGGATAGTGGATGTATTTGAGGGGCTTGTGGCAAATAGTTTTTTATGGGTGCAGTAGCCTCCTCATCAGTGTCATATTCATCCATTAGGCGCCTGTTTCGTCTTTATGAAAGGTGACATTTTTTAATGATTAGCCTACTAAATTTGATTAAGAGAATGTTAATGTAAAGACACTATTCAGTGACAAATTCCCTTTTTGCAGTTTAAAAAAGAAATGTGCATGTTAATTTGTTAAACTGCACAAAGATAGAAGTTAATGAATTACAAAATATACGCAATCTTACTTTATTTTCCGTTTTGGTGGCCTCATGGAGTCAGGCTCTGCCTCTGACTGGAGATCGGTCTGTTGTTCAGCAAGAGGCAGTTTCCGATGTGCTTCACTATAGTTTTCTATGAAAAACAGAATTCAAACATCATAACAAAAAGTTGTTTACCATTTAAACTTTTTAACTGAATGTTTTGTATAGAAAAAGGATTTATACATACTTGCAGTATACAGAATTTTAACTTTATATGCAGACCAAGACTCGTGGGGTTGCTCCAAACACTTGGTCGCCCTTTGAATTCCTTTACCCTTGTAAGGAGGCCATACACACACACCATTTTCCACCCAGATTGCCGGCACAACCTCCACTTCGTCAGTGTCAAGCTGACAATGTGGTACATGATTTATGCAACCAAAAAATAAACATGGATAAGTTATTTTAAAAAGACAAAGGCAAATACAGAAAATCAATTATGACTCTTAAGTGTCATACCTTCTTGTGTAGACTGTGTTCAAGTGTAGCACAAATGTCTAATTACAATTCTGGAAAAAAAGAAGAAGAAAACAACAAACACACACACACTTACACTTCATTTTAAATGTAGAAGGGGGAAAACAGCAAACTTGCCCTGTCCCCCAAGCGGCAACCTCACATACTTATGTATATTTTGTCTAAACCTAGAACATTTTAGCTCCAATGACAGATCTGAAACAACAAATATTCCTAATTCACAGGAATCTATTGGGTAGTCAAACAAGCTTTCTTTCTTTGAATACTCCCTAAAAACAACAAACTTGCTACCTTTAAACAAAATAATGTTTTGTACCAGAACAACAACATTGTTAATGTCAATACAATTATCACCTTCTGAAATTTTAATGACCACACCATCCCTACTTAATTCTCTGAACTGCCCAACAGTTCCATCAAACATCTGTGGTAATGGCCCATCCGTGTGCATGAATTTTGTCTGTGTTTTCAATCGTTGAACTTCACTGCTGCTTTGTGGATCTATAGCGTCCATTTCAGACAGCCTTCGAATTACTTGAGTTAAGGGGCTGTGTGGTTTCCTGATCATTTTTTTCAATTTCTGCAAGTAATTTTCAAAAGGAAATGCAGATATTAGGTCTAAATGACCATGAAGTCTGACATCTCCACTAAGGTGAATCAATCCATGTATATTGTACACTACAAATTCTGGGCCATACAACTTACTGAAATGTTCAACAAATGACACAAGCAATGTGTTGGCAAAGTCATTCATGGAAAAACAGAACAACGGATTTGCTAAAATGCAAATTGCAACAGACAAAAGCATGAAATTATTATACACTTGCTCTGCCAGAAAACCTCTAAGAACAACTGGCCCAGTATATAGAAGAAATTGTCTAAATTCTGTTGCTTTCCATTTTAGTCTTTCTTCCAGACTCCTTGGTTTTCTGGCAAATTCAACTGGGATAAAAACTTTTAAATTACTTAATCTCTCAGATATAGCTTTAACCTGACGTCCAGAAAGACGACATTGTAAAGGTCCAATACTACTTATCCACAAATCCAAAAGTCTTCGTACCACACCAAGACACACCAAATGCATATAATCATGAGGAAAACAACTAACCATCCCTATATTGGTTTTGACCAGAGGTGATTGTCCTAAGTGGTGATCTTCATCCATAGGGTGCTTAAAAGACTCATCAGTCCTTTGAGTTGCATGAAACTCAGGGAAAGTCATGCGGTGGTTAATATAAACACCTGACTGAACACACTTGTCACATCCAGAATAGCCAGTATGAGATTTAATGCATTTGACAAAGGCTCTAGCAGGAGCATCACATATAACTGAAGCTACTTTTAAAAAAAAAGTCTTACCATATATAACAAATCCTTCTCTCAAGCTATTTAACTCCTTTACAAGAGCATCTAGGTAGTCTGAAAGGGAAGTTGGTTTGCTAACACCACAAAATAAAGCAATTAAAACTGGTCTTTTAATAACACAATCCTGCAAAATACCCAGCACTGGCCAGAACTGAAGAGATGAACTTTTAAACAAAGGTAGGCCATCTATATTTAGCTGTAACTTGAATACATGTCTATCTGGAAATTTAAAAGACAGGTATTCAAACGTTTTACCAAGGGAGTTCAATATTCCGAAATAGTAGAAAGAACCGCCAGCTAACTTTTCCACCACATACTGATTTGCTGTTTTGAGCAAAGAGCGTCCATCTTTTGGAAGGAAGGGGTGATGTACTTTAAGTATAGAAAGGAGTGCTGTGAGAGCAACCAAAGAAACGCCAAACTCAACTGCCCAGCCTGACAAAGAGCTTGCCAAGTCATTACATGAAAATCGGCCATAGTCGTCATCACTAGAATCTTCATCACTAGAATCTTCACTAGCATCCTCCTCCTCACTTTCATAAGCATCAATCTCAAAACTGTCAACACTAGAACTTGCTTCAACGCCATCTTGGGTTGGCCTCTTTTCAGGCTGAGAATTAATTTCTTTTTCCAAAGATTCAAACATTTTGTTAACTCTTTTAACAGCTCTTTTTCTCATGTTACTTCGCTCACTGTAAGCCCACATATTGTCCTACAAGCACTGTAAATGGGGGCTAATTGTAGACTAGTTCTAGAATCTCTAAGTTAACATAAAAACAAATAAAATCCAACCACAGAAAACCACCAAAAAAGCAGTATCTAGTACTGCGCTATATTAAAATCTACGTGTTAGTTGAGATATTTAAAAAAGTATCAACTTACCTTGATCATGTATCAACTTACCTTGATCATGTATTAAAACTCCAAAAGATAAAACCAAGGTAGCGTGTGTGTGATTGAAGTTAGAACGACAATTTGAATTTCACCGCGAGACTGCGTTGGAAAAAATGAATTGCTGAAACACTGCTACGTAACTTCCGGATCCTCTGGTAGGCGGGATGATGTCACGGGGTGCACTCTGGGAAAAGTAGTCCTTTATGTAAAGCGGATTTAACACTATATATGTAAATGAACTACTATTTCCATGATGCATTGCAAACTGCGTCATCGTATCAGCAACCACAGACGCCGCATTGACCCATCTGCCAGATTGTGGCCAGATTTAGACAGAGCAAGACTGCTCTAAAGATACGCAAGTTTCCTGGTTTTTAAAAAACACAACCTTGTTTTATTTCTCAATCGATTTCATTGGTTTACGTGGAGAACATAAATGTTTCTTCTCCAAATACTTATAATCTGAATAGGCTATTCTATGGCGATTATATAATTAGCAGATTAGGCTATTATTGTTAAGGAATTGTGAAAACTCTTGTCAGGCATTGATGGTTTTTGCTTCAAAAACCATAGTTTAATCGTGGGGTTTTGTAGTAAAACTGTCGTTATACAAATGGTAATCAAATCTGCAAAAATCTTTTTTTTTGTTTGGCATAATGAATTATTGATTACCATTTGGATAACCACAAGGCTACTTATTCAGTCCCATTCAATCTTTTGTCTGATGCTAGACTGAACCATTTGTCGTTGTCTTCAATCATTTAGCAAACATCTTTTTTTTTTTATACTGCAGTTAGGAGGTATTGTCACCTCCTTAACTGCCCATTAAAATAATCTTGCTAACAGAATAATCAAGTCTTCTTTCCTTTAAAACCTGCCTCCTTATGTGTAAAAGTGTACTATTTAAATACCTATCTATAGGTATTTTTTACCTAGGACTATAACAAAAATATTTAATTTTATATTTATTATATTATGACAAAATTAACCTTAATGATGTGTAAAATATGAACCAATTAACACCACATTGTAGACAATACCTCCTAACTGCCCATTAAAATAATCTTGCTAACAGAATAATCAAGTCTTCTTTCCTTTAAAACCTGCCTCCTTATGTGTAAAAGTGTACTATTTAAATACCTATCTATAGGTATTTAAATAGTACACTTTTACACATAAGGAGGCAGGTTTTAAAGGAAAGAAGACTTGATTATTCTGTTAGCAAGATTATTTTAATGGGCAGTTAAGGAGGTGACAATACCTCCTAACTGCAGTATAAAAAAAAAAGATGTTTGGCATAATGAATTATTGATTACCATTTGGATAACCACAAGGCTACTTATTCAGTCCCATTCAATCTTTTGTCTGATGCTAGACTGAACCATTTGTCGTTGTCTTCAATCATTTAGCAAACATCTTTTTTTTTTATACTGCAGTTAGGAGGTATTGTCACCTCCTTAACTGCCCATTAAAATAATCTTGCTAACAGAATAATCAAGTCTTCTTTCCTTTAAAACCTGCCTCCTTATGTGTAAAAGTGTACTATTTAAATACCTATCTATAGGTATTTTTTACCTAGGACTATAACAAAAATATTTAATTTTATATTTATTATATTATGACAAAATTAACCTTAATGATGTGTAAAATATGAACCAATTAACACCACATTGTAGACGGCTATTTTACCATAGAGCACATTCATGCCAGAGATCTTTAATTTACTCTTCAGCTAACCAAAACCCAACCAGATCTCAGCCAAATATTTTCTTTTTCTGGCAGACCGAACTCAAGCCAGGGCTCAGCCAAACAGATACAATTTGATTTTTGTTTCTTTTGGTTAGCCAGACTCCAGCCAGAGCTTAGCCTAGTACTGTTTGACAAAAGAGTGTGAAAAAAAACAGTGCCAGAATTAAGCCAGAAGTGCCTAATGTAAGCCAGACTCGGCCCAGACTTTGTTGCTATCTGGGATGTAAACCCATTCTATGGACATTCATTTTTGGTCTTGGCCATTATAGCTTTAAAGTTCTCGAACTTGCCTGTTACAAGTAGTCGTGGTCGATGGGAACCTCCTCCAGGGCAGACACCTCTGCAGTCTCGCCAGGGCGCACCGCTGACTGCCTCCAAACCATGCTCCCCCTCATCCTCTGCATCATCCTCCTCGTGCTCATCCTCCGGGGCCATGATGTCACCAACACCTAGGCAGATGTTGTGGAGGATGGCACAGGCTGTGATGACCTGAAATGAAAAAACAAAATAAGAAATTATATGGTCTGGAAAAAAGATGTTAAATTATTTTTATGTTTTTTTTCCAAATGTCTTTTCAATTCACTTACATGAGGTACAAAGGTGTGGTGCACCTCCAGTGCTTTCAGGAAGATGGCCCTGAACCTGGTCTTCATCATCCCAAAAGCACGCTCTATAATGGAGCGTGCCCTGGAATGATGAAGATTAAAGCGCTGGGGTCCCACACCTCGTACTGGCCTCTTGTAGGGAGTGATGAGGGGAAGTGGGTGTTGGAGACATGGGTACCCTCCGTCTGCGAGGATGAAGTGCCCTGGAGGAGGGTACACTGACCTCCTGTACAGTGGGCTGTACCGGAGCACTCGTGCGTCATGCACTGACCCGGGCCAGCCCACGTAGGTGTCAATGAAGCGGCCCTGATGGTCACAAACAGCCTGCAGGATGATGGACGGGAACAGTTTCCTGTTCCTGTAGCACTGACCATCAGGGCCGCTTGGAGGCTGGATGCGGACATGGCAGCCGTCGATTGCTCCTGCAGCTTTCAAGAAAGCTCGGTGTCTGGCCAACCCTGCAAACCCACGGCAAACTGCCTCCAGGTCTTCTGGGGTGTTGGGGAACCGAATGACTTGGTGGCGAATGGCCACCACCTCCTCAGCGACACGGTGGACAATGCGGTGGACAGTGGAACGAGGCATGTCAAACACCCTGGAGACAACCCTGTATGATGTGCCACACGCCAGCCAGAAAAGAAATACCAGGGTCTCTATTGTGGAACCCCATCCGTGTTGGCGTTCAGTCCTCAACAGGTCCAGCAGCACTCTCAGGGCCTCCCTGCTCAGCTGAAAATCAGGTTGTGTGTCCATGTTGTTAAAAAACCTGTCCAGCACTGGCACGTTCAGGTTTATCCTGCAGTACAGGGGTCTGGTCTGATTTAGGGAAACAAACAAAAGAGTTTTAGTAAACAACTTTTAGTAATTAATGGCACATTGGGGAAATATTACTAGTTACATTTAAAACCTTGTGTACACGTGTTATCTTGCATACTTGTACTTAATGTACTTACAGTTTTTTTCAGTCGCTAACAAGCGTTTGTCCAACCAGTAGTCACATTTTCAAAACTCTAAACACAGTTAGCACAGCATCGGTCTATTGTGGCCATACCATTCACACATTTCATGTCGTTTTCACACAATATGCAGTCAGTGAACACATTTCCACAATGCTTACATTTTCTTAACAGACAAGTTATACCTCCCAACAAAATTATGGATTGTTTTTGTAGTATTTGCGAATGTTAACACACACCATCCCACAATAGCAAAAACAATATTCCAAACCTTAGATACAGTATAAAAACCTCTGCTCCTGCAATGATAACAGTTCAAAAACAATATATCTCAGCAAAATAATAAACAAACAATTGAATAATTGACACACAGCTGATTTATGTTGGGTAAATTGGGCCAACCCAAAATTACCCACTTTTTTTCTATTACATTGACACTTATACAGTAAAATTAGGACTTTGAGGAGTGATGTTTTTGAAACCAGAAACAGAAAAAGACAAACACTGTAATGTCTGGACGAGGAAGAGTAAGAGCAAGGGGCCCAGGGAGAAGAGCAGGAGCAGTGAGAGATGCAGTGAGAGATGCAGTGAGAGGTGCAGTGAGAGATGCAGTGAGAGGTGCAGTGAGAGATGCAGGAGCAGTGAGAGATGCAGTGAGAGGTGCAGTGAGAGATGCAGTGAGAGGTGCAGTGAGAGGTGCAGTAGCAGTGAGAGATGCAGTGAGATGCAGTGAGAGGTGCAGTGAGAGATGCAGTGAGATGCAGTGAGATGCAGTGAGAGGTGCAGTGAGAGGTGCAGTGAGAGGTGCAGTGAGATGCAGTGAGAGGTGCAGTGAGAGATGCAGTGAGAGGTGCAGTGAGAGATGCAGGAGCAGTGAGAGATGCAGTGAGAGGTGCAGTGAGAGATGCAGGAGCAGTGAGAGATGCAGTGAGAGGTGCAGTGAGAGATGCAGTGAGAGGTGCAGTGAGAGGTGCAGTGAGATGCAGTGAGAGGTGCAGTGAGAGATGCAGTGAGAGGTGCAGTGAGAGGTGCAGTGAGAGATGCAGGAGCAGTGAGAGGTGCAGTGAGAGATGCAGTGAGATGCAGTGAGAGGTGCAGTGAGAGATGCAGTGAGAGGTGCAGTGAGAGATGCAGTGAGAGGTGCAGTGAGAGATGCAGTGAGAGGTGCAGTGAGAGGTGCAGTGAGAGATGCAGGAGCAGTGAGAGATGCAGTGAGATGCAGTGAGAGGTGCAGTGAGAGGTGCAGTGAGAGATGCAGTGAGATGCAGTGAGATGCAGTGAGAGGTGCAGTGAGAGGTGCAGTGAGAGATGCAGTGAGAGGTGCAGTGAGAGGTGCAGTGAGAGGTGCAGTGAGAGATGCAGTGAGATGCAGTGAGAGGTGCAGTGAGAGGTGCAGTGAGAGATGCAGTGAGAGGTGCAGTGAGAGGTGCAGTGAGAGGTGCAGTGAGAGATGCAGTGAGATGCAGTGAGAGGTGCAGTGAGAGATGCAGTGAGAGGTGCAGTGAGAGGTGCAGTGAGAGATGCAGTGAGAGGTGCAGTGAGAGGTGCAGTGAGATGCAGTGAGAGGTGCAGTGAGAGATGCAGTGAGAGGTGCAGTGAGAGGTGCAGTGAGAGATGCAGGAGCAGTGAGAGGTGCAGTGAGAGATGCAGTGAGAGGTGCAGTGAGAGGTGCAGTGAGATGCAGTGAGAGGTGCAGTGAGAGATGCAGTGAGAGGTGCAGTGAGAGATGCAGTGAGAGGTGCAGTGAGAGATGCAGTGAGAGGTGCAGTGAGAGGTGCAGTGAGAGATGCAGGAGCAGTGAGAGATGCAGTGAGATGCAGTGAGAGGTGCAGTGAGAGGTGCAGTGAGAGATGCAGTGAGATGCAGTGAGATGCAGTGAGAGGTGCAGTGAGAGGTGCAGTGAGAGATGCAGTGAGAGGTGCAGTGAGAGGTGCAGTGAGAGGTGCAGTGAGAGATGCAGTGAGATGCAGTGAGAGGTGCAGTGAGAGGTGCAGTGAGAGGTGCAGAAGTGCAATATTTGATGAAAACATGTGGCCTAACCCTGAAGATCGCAGAGATTAGATACAGTAATTTTGTGCTTTTTTTGTAAGCAATACTGTAAAACTTTTTCTGTTCTATCATACCGTGTTTCTACTGTACCTCCTGTTGTAAACAGTAAAGGGAAAAAAACTGCTTTTGAATGTGAACATTACTGTACATGTGGACATACAGTTCCCAACCAAGAAATTTAGTGTAAAAAGGTTGGATTGCATGTTTTGCATGCAAATACCTGTAAAACTGAAACATCAAAGTCTATGCAGTTTTTGTAATGTCAACAATAGCCAGTATTTTGAAACCTGGTGTACTTTGATTGACTGCATGTACCTTGTGAAGTGAAAACAAGTGTTATTCTTTGACAGAATAATTTCATTTTGAATCAGATTTCCAGCGTTTTGGTAAAGTTAGTGTGTGCAGAGAAAGATGTGTTCTATTTTGAAATGAAGAGTTAGTATATATTTAACAAAATGTGTTTTTGAGAAGAAAATTAATCATTTGGCCAATTGTGTTTTGTAGGTGTGAGTCTGTGTTAAGAATTTAGAAAAAGTATCTGAAGTATGGGTAAGCGCTTGTTAGCGATTGAAAAAAACTGTAAGATATCAAGAGTAAAAGTAAATGTATTCTGCATAAAAAACCCTCGTCAGGGTTTTTAGTTTTTGCAGTGTTGCTGTCCTGTGTGAGAGAAAAAACCTCATTACTTCACATTTGTACGTGAATACTTAACAAATGTACTTGCTTATACAGTCAACCACAGGTTATTTTTAAAATTATTTATTTTCACAATATTAAGGAATTGTTGCTAACTACAGATGCGTCCCATGTCAAAGGCTGCATCCGAATGCGAGCGGGAGTGCGTTGCAGGATTGTTTAAAAAAATAGGTAGGCTATATTTCACTTTATTTATTTATTGTTTTGTGTTTTAATGCTTCAACTGCGTTAAAACAAAACACGCTGGAAACATGCCTAAATAAGATCAACATAATCAAGAGAATAAACTTCATAAAAATCGCATCTTCGTAAGGTAGGCTATAAATGAACATTTGAACAGCTTTATGTGTATTTTGTATTTTTTCATAAGTATCGTTACATTACTCAAGTACACCCAATACTTATGTACATTTTAAAGTGTACTGCAGCAATTAAGGACGCAACTTCTGAATTGGGATGCAGCAAACCAGATTACCTTACCTGGCCACGGTCTAGACCAAGCCGGAGATACATCACACGGCGGCGCCGGGGACGAAACATCCCCACCATCTCCTCCAATAAAACATAAAAGATAAAAATAAAAATAATGAGGTCTTGCTCCATTTTATTATTGTAATGGGCTCTATGCACGGCGGTATTTCCGGTGAAGGTCTAAGGATGCTGGATTACTTCCGCCGATTGTAGAGTCCAATGCTATACCGAGAATTTATATTGGTTTTTATACTCTATTGCTATACTAAAGAAACGTTAGTCACAAAAACAGACAAAACAGACACCCCTCATTTTGTTTATGCTTCTTTGTTTATTATATTATAACTATATATAAAATTACATCTAAACGTATTAAAGTTTCGTTTCAAAGACGAGAGGACAGTAAATTTTGAAGACTCTGCCATAATCCCGTTTTCCTCGGTTTTCCTCCGCTTTATATCTCCCCAACCGGAAACGCAAGAGCATCCTTGCATCAAACGCGGAAGTTATGCGTGCATATAGCCCATTGCTCCAAGTAATGCCGTGTAGCAGGATGGCAGCTCTCCAGTCACAGCGTTGCTAGGCGACAGCATAATGGGGAACACCTGGTGGCGCAATTACAAATCCTAAGAAGGCTAGACTCGGAGCGTCCTTCAAAGGCTGGGTAGGACGCGTCCTTCAAAGGACGCAGCCTTCACATTGGGACACAGCTATAGAGTGAGCTAAACAGGATAATGAGACACAGGTGAAAGTGATAATGGATGATGGTCTGGGCAAAGGATTATGGGGAATGGAGTGGATGTGATTGTCCGGGTTGGAGTGCCCTTTTAGGTAATCCCGGGCACTCTCACTGGTGATTGTTACAGATGTGAAATATGCAGAAATATGTATGGTATGTTATACAATTGTTGCAAAAACAGTTTAGAACAAAAAAAAAATCTAAATAAATATGCATTGATAAAGTTTTAAAATTCACATGCTAATGTTTAAGGTAATGCATACAATTTTCTACTTCATTCAGTATGTTTCTGAGCTTAAAAATGATTAAAGGTGTAAGGCCCAGTTTCACAGACAATGATTACAGGCCTTAGTTCAATTATGACATTTAAGTAGCTTTTATAAATGTGCCATAGAAAAAAAAAAAAAAAAAACATTTATGGCGTGAATCTTGAGACAGTGACTTATTTTAAGATGTGTCAGAGGAAGTTTATTTCCGTTAAAACAGCTCAAATATGCATTTTAGTCTGGGATTAAGCTTAAGACTTGTCTGTGAAACGAGCCACATGACTATTAAAAGACAAAAAAATTAAATTCAAATCTTTCACATGGGAAGAATATACTGTGTCACTCTATGATCATTCTATGATCATGCATACATGATCCCGGTCAAATGTCTTGCAGTGAAATTTACCAAATGTTCTTAATCACTGTAGTTTCTATGACAGTGACATTTTGGCCTATGACTGTGCCAGGGGGACAGATTATTATTATTAAAATATTTATAGAAGAAAAACTAAAGTTTAAACAACTTTTTGCTACATTTATTCAATATGATTTATGGCTGCATTTACAGAATGCTTCACAATCATATTATTGTGTCACTGAACAAACATCTTAAAAATAAAGGAAACGTCAGATCAAATGTATAATAAACATGTTTTCCTCATTACATTTTTATTTGGGTTGAGGTGACCTTAAATAAGTCAGGATTTATTTGTTTTGAATTTTGATACACTTATGAGAAACATTCTCTCACCATGACTGACTGATATAAAATTTTAGTCCCCCCCCCCCCCTCCCCCCTCCTTCCCTTCCCTTAGATTTTCCAGTATTGAGTAACAACATCAGGTTGGTGGATATATAAAACAAGGATTAATGTTGACCTCACGTTTGGAGTGGCTGCTTGCCTAGCAGGAGAAATGCATGTTAAACTTTTATTGACAGTGGTGTGTGTTACCTGGCTTGTTCCTGCTGTGTGTGGGGTTAATTTAGGCACATGCATCCTCCAAGGTGACCCTCAGCCCCCTGCTCTCTTCAAGGATGGGGACTTCATCATTGGAGGGGCTTTCACCATTCATTACTATCTAAGAACCGAGAAGCACACCTATACTAGACGGCCACAACCACTCGAGTGCAGTGGCAGGTTAGAGTTTGACAAAAGTATACAATCCTTAACAAAACAGGGTTGAATGGGCTAAATTGATTGTGCTGAAATTATTTTCATAATTGTCTTTCTTTATGTAGGCTAAACTGAGTTAATAAGAAGCAAAACGTTCACATAGGTGCTTAAATTTAATAACAATTTATTATAATATAGTTTTTCATATGTGCTCTTCAACAGCATGGACTTCAGAGAGCTGCGTTTTGCTCGTGTCTTACAGTTCGCTATCCAAGAGATAAACAACAGCTCCGATCTCTTACCGGGCATCACATTAGGGTATCATATATATGACTCTTGTGCTTCTGTGCCAATGGTAATGAAAGTAGCATTTCAACTTGCCAACGGACAAGATCTGGTATTTAACGACACTGATTCCTGTGCAAAAACAGCAGCAGTTCTTGCACTAGTTGGAGAATCTGGTTCAACTGCGGCTATAACCACTTCAAGACTTTTCGGTTCTTTTGGAATTCCACAGGTGCTTTTTCTTGGTCTTCTATAAAACTTGTAGAAAAAAAAATGTTGGGGCTGTTAAAGAAAAATAATATTGGAAACCTGTTTTTTCTTCTTCTTCACTCTGCACTTTAGGTGAGTCATTACGCAACATGCGCGTGTCTCAGTGACAAGCGGCAACATCCTACTTTCTTCAGGACCATCCCTAGCGATCACCATCAAGCGGCCGCACTGGCACGGATGGTCAAACACTTCGGATGGACGTGGATCGGGACTGTGCGCAGTGATTCAGACTACGGGAACAATGGCATGGCATCATTCTTGAAAGCTGCGGAGAACGAGGGAATCTGTGTGGAGTATTCTGAGGCCTACTACAGGACCCAGCCGCGCAGTAAACTGAAAAGAGTCGCGGATGTCATTCGCAGATCAACGGCTCGTGTAATAGTTGCCTTTGTGGCCGCAGGTGACATGAGATTTCTCTTAGAAGAGCTGAGTCAGCAGCCTCCTCCTCCGATGCAGTGGATTGGCAGCGAGGCGTGGGTTACAGATCCACAAATGCTGCGGTTTAATTTGTGTATCGGTGCTGTGGGTGTTGCAATCCCGCGGTCTGTTATCCCGGGATTTCGTAACTTTTTACTTGACCTGTCTCCAGAGCAGGCGCTGAAATTTCCCCTGCTCACAGAATTTTGGGAAAGCTCATTTAGCTGTAGTCAAAAACGACAGACAGGTTCTTCTACTGGTATGCCAGCATGTGATGGCACAGAGGACCTGCGTGCATTACAGAACCCGTACACAGACACGTCCCAGTTGAGGATCACTAACATGGTGTACAAAGCCACATATGCTATAGCTCATGCCCTACATGGCATTGTCTGTAACGGAAAACGTTGTGACAAAAACATCAAAATTGAGCCCCGTAAGGTAAGTTTTCTTTGTACAACACTCACGATTTAAAAAATCTTAATACAATCTTCCTTTACTTTGTGTAGGCCTGCTATAGGCCTAACCACACCCAATATTTCAGATTATTCAGCAAATTACAACAATCTGAGTTTTCCATGCCCTTCATGCAGGTTTTTGATCAGCTCAAGCATGTCAACTTCACCAAAAATAATTATTCTGTTTCATTCGATACCTATGGAGATCCTGTGGCCACCTATGAACTTGTGAATTGGCAGCTTCAGGGAGACGGTTCAGTTCATTTTGTGACAGTGGGTCAATATGATGCATCCCAGCCTAGAGGCCAAGAATTCAGTCTAAGCAGAACTATCATTTGGTATGATGGCAGTGAAAAGGTATAGCTACAATGTGTTGTCTATAACGTATAATGTTGTCTATATACATCAGGCATGGGCAGCTTCCGTCCTGGAGGGCCACTGTACTGCAGAGTTTAGTTCAAACCCTAATCAAACACACCTGCACAAGCTAATCAATGTCTTTAGGATTACTAGAAAGCTACAGTTTTTATCAGGGTTGTAGCTGAACTCTGCAGGACAGTGACCCTCCAAGACTGAATTGGCCCATCCCTGAATTACATTTAATTTTTGACCTTGATGCTCTGTGTTTCTGCCTCCTGCAGGTGCCTGTGTTTGTGTGCAGTGAGAGCTGTCCTCCAGGTTCTAGGAAAGCTGTGAAAAAGGGAAGACCTGTCTGCTGTTATGACTGCATTAACTGTGCTGATGGAGAGATCAGCAATGAGACAGGTATTTGTCTAGATATTCTTGAATTGATCATACTACTGGGTAGGGCTGTAGTTAACCAAAGAAATCCTTAGTCGACCAAAGTCTTGTCCTGCGCAACGATTAGTCGACTAAAAAAAAAAACGCGATGTTTTGATTGAACATTTTTTAACAATTGTCATAGAGCATTTATAAAACAACAACGAAAAAACATCAAAAATACATAAAACTATAATAATAATACAATTCTTTGAAAATTAAGTGATTTTTTTTAACTGCAAAAAGTGAGGAGCTCTGTCCTAGGTCTATAGTGACAGTCACAATCGCGCACCTGACCACACCACACGCTACAAAAAATATAACTGCTATCTGCCACAATGAAAAATCCTAACAAAAGCTCTCGTTTATACAGGCTGTATATTCTTCTTTACTTTCAAAGCTAGGTTAACTTTTGTCCAGCCTATCTAGGCGTTTTAAAACAAACACACACAAAAACCCAAAGAGCCTAAAAAACAATCCTAATAATAATAGGCTTTATTGTAGGACCGCATATAGGTTTATTTTCGTTTTGTTACATTATTTAGGCTATTTTCAAATGCGTCAAGTGTACAAATAAAAACAAAAACATATCAAGAAAACACAATCTATTGAGTCAGCATGATAAAGCCGTTAAAGGGACTGCTCACGTCTTTTGCGCGCTCAAGTTCGATTTCAAATGTAGGCGCGCGGTGTGCGCTAATGATGGAAGCAACGGTCGCGGTGCGACGCGCTCTTTTTTTTCCAAGTGCGTCCACGCCGCATCGAGATACAAACATATAGTGTATAAAAACATAAAAACCGAAACAAGTAGCATTCTAACTGAATGAATACAGCTAAACTACCTATATCCCTTACTGAGCACGAAGCAGCAGCGCAGCCAGCCACAGGTGCGAACCGAGTGTTCTATGTGTGTGCGCTAAACTGTGGCGCTGTTACAAAATAGCCTAAATTAAAGCATTTAAAGTTGGGGATAAACCATAGGCTAATTATATTTAGAATACAGTAATATTTAACTGCTTATAAAGGAATAAATATCAAGGAGTAAATCATTGAAAATTTCTTTCTATTGGTAAAAAAAAAAAATGCAACTGGTCGACCAATAAGAATGTCAGTCGACCTAGACGGCATCGACCGATTAGTCGACTAAATGACTAAAGTTGACAGCCCTAATACTGGGTCAATGCTTAAATGAGAGTTTAAGATAAAGACAATTATATTAAAAATGTTTTAAAGATCTAGTTTAAAATACATGCAAAGTTCTTAGAAATATTTGGCTACACTTTATTTATTATTAAGGTGTCATATGGAAGCTTGTTTCCGCCACAGAATAAAACATTTTAAAAGATAATTGCAGACTTTTCATCTCACAACTGTGAGTTCACATCTTGCAATTCTGAGTTTTTTCTCAGAATTGAGAGACTTGCAATTGTGAGAATTCCAAGAAATAAAGTCAGACTTACGAGATATAAACTCACAATTCTGAATTTTCTTCTCACAATTGCGAGTTTATATCTTGTTTATATTTATATCTTTATATCTTTTTTTCTCATTGTGAGATATAAAAAGTTGCAATTGCTAGTTATAAAGTCCAATTCTGAGGGGAAAAAGACTTGACTTTTTTTCTCAGAATTGCGCTCGCAATTCTGACTTTATAACACGCAATTGCAACTTTATATCACACAATTCTGACTTTATAACATGCAATTGCAACTTTATATCACACAATTCTGACTTTATAACATGCAATTGCAACTTTATATCACACAATTCTGACTTTATAACACGCAATTGCGACTTTATGTCACGCAATTCTGACTTTATAACTCGCAATTGCGACTTTTTATCACGCAATTCTGACTTTATAACTTGCAATTGCAACTTTATATCACACAATTATGACTTTATAACACGCAATTGCGACTTTATATCACGCAATTCTGACTTTATAACTCGCAATTGCGACTTTTTATAACGCAATTCTGACTTTAAAATACGCAATTGCAACTTTATCACACAATTCTGACTTTATAACACGCAATTGCGACTTTTTATCACGCAATTCTGAGATAAAAAGTCATAATTGCAAGATGAAAACTCGCAAGACAAAAAAAGAATTGTGAAATAAAAAGTCGCAATTACCTTTTTTTTTTTTTTTTGTGGTGGAAACAAGCTTCCATATGTTACAGTTTATATTTATACAATTAAAAGCTGAGTAATATTAATAAAAAAAGGTTTGGATTTGGTTTAGGATTAGATGCTTGTAATTATTCATACTTTACCTTTATTTCTACAGTAAGTACCTGTATAACAAAGGCACTGTAAAATATGTGTTATCAAATAATTTATAACATTTTTATATTATTTTTAAAGAAAATAAATAATAAAACAACCATCAAGTAAAAAGTAATGATATTTCCTTTACACCTTTAATACATGTGATTGTACATAATCTTTATTTTCAAAAACATAAGATAGTGTTTTTAAAAAAACAAAATTAAATATCATGAATTAATAATTTATAAACATCATTAAGAGACTTATTTTTATTGACTTGTACATTTTTTATTTATTTATAATGTTTCCTCTGGTGCACTTATAATAAAAGTAGCATTTTCTACTTTGATTTTAGCCCTCTATAGAAGGTTGTTTCTGCCATAGAATACAAAAATGTAAAGAATACACAAATTTAAAAAGGTAATTGCAACTTTTTATCTCACAATTCTGACTTTTTTTTGCAATTGCGAGTTATAAAGTTAGGATCACGAGATTTAAACTCTCAATTACCTTTTTGTGAGAAAAAAGTCAGATGTGCAAGATCATAATCTCATAATTGTGACTTTATATCTCACAATTCTACCTTTAAAACTCAAAATTGGGAGTTTTTATCTCAACAATTCGGAGTTTATAGCTCACAATTGCACGTTTATAAGTCTGAATTGTGAGATATAAACTCACAATTCTGGGAAAAAAGTCAGAAATGTGGGATAAAATGTCACAATTACGTCATGAGTGAGATGATACGAGCAGCGCGGCCAGATCTGCCTCGCGCGTGCGCCGAGTGTGCACAGCTCGGACTACTGTCATTGTCATTGCGACTCCTCACCCTGCCTCCACGTTGCCTATGAAGGTATTTTTGGTGCAAAACAACTGAACGCCTGTGACAGTGGAATTTGTAGTTGTAGAGAATAGCCACACATGTGTATCAGTAAATGTGAAGTCACAGAGATACATTTTTTAAGAGTTGCACACTTGTAGACTTTTTTTTATCTTCCACAAACACAACACAACAGTTACACCTTCTCAATTTCTTTATTGCAGGTGCACAAATCCTATTCTACAAATCACAAATTAAGAAACTCGTATGCTCACATTTTTGCTACAGTTGCTGCAGTGAATATGGTGCAAAACGCATTTACACACCCGCATCAAAAAATGTGAAGTCACAGAGAACTTTTGCTCATCTGGAAATCAGTATGGGAATTCATCCAATGAGAGTTGCACACTTGTAGAATCTTTTCTCACAAAGGTCTTGTATATTTTTCTAGCACAAACACAAGTACATAACTACAGCTGCTTGAATCTGCTGCGACGAATCACAAGCTCTGTTTTTCACTTTCAAGTGACAAGTTTCGTACGCTCCGCCTTTTGCACCAAGTGCACCGTGAAATGTGGTGCAAAAGTGAGATGTGCATCTGTAGAGGCAGTGGGCGGAGCCTACATTAATATTCATGAGTTTCCTGGGCATGTGCGTGCAAATGCTCATTCTAGTTTACGTAAATGTATCCGGTCCGTTGGCTAACACTTTAAAATATATATATAGCTATAATATATCCTGGTGTGATTGTTCTTAAAATCGTATTCATTTAAATAAGCCAAATCATTAAGACCAAACACAAGCATAAATGTGTTGCTTTGATACATATGTACAATTTGGATTAAACAAAATTCTATGGACAAAAGTGGATAAATTACATTTGATACAATTAGGTTACTGTAAATGAGGGGGAAAAACACTTAACATTATTTTACGGAATATAAGGGCATGCGCATGGAACTGCTCATTCGTTCACGCTCCTCGTTTCTCAGCAGGTTTAATGGATTACTTCAAAAAAGGTAAATATAGTTTCAGCGCAAAATTAAACTACAATTGTGTATCATTTCATTCATAATGTTTTTATTAGTTTGCACATTTTGTGCATTAATTAATGACTAAATGATTGCTGGCATTCACAGTATAGGTTATAAAGCACAGCAAACTTCAACTCATTCATTTAGTTGTGCTTTTCCTTTGTACATTGCAATGCTTTAAACTGCCTTTTGTTATCATTTGTTGAATGTTACTGCAATACAAAAATAATACTAATATTAAATTAAGACATAATATATTTTTTAAACTTTAAAATAGAAAACAGTTGATACAAATATTTCACAATATTACTGTTTTTAGATAAATGTACCTTAGAGGTACCTTACCTTAGACCCTTGATACCAAATATTTGAACAGTAGTAGGCTACACACCTTGCAATCAAAACATTCAAAATAATGTAACAATATTATTTTGAATGTTTTGATTGCAAGGTGTGTATCCTACTACTGTTCAAATGTTTGGTATTAAGGCCAGTATGTATGTTTGTAAATTTCTTTTTTAAAACATCAAATTAGTGGCTTAACATATTCCGTAAAATAATGTTAAGTGTTTTTCCCCCTCATTTACAGTAACCTAATTGTATCAAATGTAATTTATCCACTTTTGTCCATACAATTTTGTTTATTCCAAATTGTACATATATTAAAGCAACACATTTATGCTTGTGTTTGGTCTTAATGATTTGGCTTATTTAAATGAACAAGATTTTAAGAACAATCACACCAGGATATATTATAGCTATATATATATATATTTTAAAGTGTTAGCCAACTTAACGGATACATTTATGAGGGTTTATTTAATTTATTGCGATCAACAAATGATAACAATTAGTAAAAGCCACATTTTAAAAGCTTCGCAAGGTGCAATTTATACGACGAGTTTAAGTTTGCTGTACTTGTCTTTATGCCTACACGAAGTGAATGCCAGCAATCATTCAGTCAGTGACCTATAAATAAAAACATGAACTTAACGAAACGATACACAATTGCAGTTTAAGTTCGCGCTGAAACTATATTTACCTGTTTTGAAATAATCCATTAAACCTGCTGAGAAACGAGGAGCGTGAACTAGAATGAGCATTTGCACGCACATGCCCGGGAAACTCATTGATATTAATGTAGGCTCCGCCGACTGCCTCTACATATGCACATCTCACTTTTGCACCACATTTCACGGTGCACTTGGTGCAAAAGGCGGAGCGTACGAAACTTGTCACTTGAAAGTGAAAAACAGAGCTTGTGATTCGTCGCAGCAGATTCAAGCAGCTGTAGTTATGTACTTGTGTTTGTGCTAGAAAAATATACAAGACCTTTGTGAGAAAAGATTCTACAAGTGTGCAACTCTCATTGGATGAATTCCCATACTGATTTCCAGATGAGCAAAAGTTCTCTGTGACTTCACATTTTTTGATGCGGGTGTGTAAATGCGTTTTGCACCATATTCACTGCAGCAACTGTAGCAAAAATGTGAGCGTACGAGTTTCTTAATTTGTGATTTGTAGAATAGGATTTGTGCACCTGCAATGAAGAATTTGAGAAGGTGTAACTGTTGTGTTGTGTTTGTGGAAGATAAAAAAAAAGTCTACAAGTGTACAACTCTTAAAAAATTTATCTCTGTGACTTCACATTTACTGATACACAAGTGTGGCTATTCTCTACAAATACAAATTCCACTGTCACAGGCATTCAGTTGTTTTGCACCAAAAATACCTTCATAGTTGCCTCCTATGAACTGTCCTATGAATACTTCGACCTCGTCTAACATACCCAGTGGTATTAGACAAAGTCTCCAACACAATACTGTCGCCACGATTGCGGAGAGGCTCTGATAACATGGCTCACTCGCACACTAGCTCCGCTTTTGATCGCACTGATTCAATGCGCTCTAACTCGAACATTTTGTATAGAAACATGACGTTTTTTTGATTCGGGGATGAAGTATGACATGTCTGCCATCCAGTGGAGGGGAGGTCGAACAACATTTGACACCCAATTTGACAAAATCGGCCGTTTTTTTCAGTGCCGCATTTTGTCGAGTAAACTCGACCGTGGCGCCTAGAGGGTTAAAGTGTTAGTTCACCCAAAAATGAAAATTATCCCATAATTCACTCACACTTAAGCCACCATAGGTGTATATGACTTTCTTTTTCAGCCAAACACAATCGGAGTTATATTAGAAAAATATCCTGGCTCTCCCAAGCTTTATAGTGGGAGTGAATGGTAACTTGGATTTTGAAGCACAAAAAAGGTCAACCATCCATCATAAAAGTAATCCATACGCCTCCAGGCGTAGAGGTCTGCGCGGGACTGTTTTTTCATCCCGCTCCTGCTAGGATCTAATCCGCTCCCGCTTAAAATTCACTCTGTGTTCACTCGCTTAGAATGATTTTCTTCCCGACCCGACCGATCCCGCTGAATTTAGAGTTCGTTTCCAGAATCTCACATTTAAATTTCCCATACTGAAAGAGAGAGATTGGGTATAACACATATAAAATGTAGGCTATACAAAAATTGTATTTGTTTTTTTTATTCGTCTTGTCAAGATACAAAATTATTTTAACATTTTACTGTCAAGACAGTAAAAAAAATGTCACAGAGAAAAACAAATTAAATACGACATTTGTCACTCAAAGTTATAAGCAAGAATTCTGATCTGGTCCTGCAGGAGAGCCGTGGGAATGCAGGCCTCTACCAGGGGGTTAATAAAGGCCTTCTGAAGCGAAGCGATGCATTTTTGTAAGAAAAATATTCCTATTTATAACTTTATAAACTATTATCACTTGCTTCCGGTAACTGCCATATGCGAGTTCAGAGTTCACTCTTCGGCCGGAACTCGACTCGCGTTCGGCTGTTACCGGAAGCCAGTGATTCTAGTTTATAAAGCTATAAATATGGATATTTTCTTACATAAAGGCATTGCTTTGCTTCAGAAGGCCTTTATTAACCCCCTGGAGCCGTATAGAATATGGATTACTTTTATGATGGATGGATTCCCTTTTTTGGGCTTCAAAATCTATGGTACCATTCACTCCCATTAAAGCTGGGAAGAGCCAGGATATTTTTTAATATAACTACGATTGTGTTTGGCTGAAAGAAGAAAGTCACCTAGGATGGCTTGAGGGTGAGTAAATTATTGGATGATTTTAAATTGTGGGTGAACTAACCCTTTAAAGGTAGTTGACTCTTTTATGACTACAGTGTAAATGCTATCCTATGACTGGGTAACATATTTGCACATTAAGTAACTATGCGGAAATCTTTTGAAAACTTTTACTTGTGTTTTTTTTTTTTTTTTTTTACTGTTTTTACAGCTGCCAGGTTTAACTAATTGTGCAAGTGCTGATACAGCATCATATTTAGATAAACTCTCACTGCATAAAAGGTTGCAGCGGTGATTGATTTCAATCAAAGTTGTTTTTGGACTAACAGTGAAGTTCTGAAACTTATGTTCTTATAGTACAATGTCCTCTTGTATGTCAAAATTTTTCAATTCATGACTCCTTTAATTATTTGTTATAATTTTAAGAACATGCTCATCATAGAAGAGGGCTATTCAAGTCATATAAATTACCTTATAGGACACAAATGAGCATCATGTAAAATTTACCTTCTGAGTTGCTCATTAATAAACAGTGTAGGCATTACTCTGGTTTAGAATCTCTCTTATTCCTGTGGTTCATAAATGACTGTTGAGCACTGATTTATTTATTTATTTATTTTTTTTCATCTTCCAGATTCTTTAGATTGTCACAAATGCCTACCTGAGTACTGGCCTAATATTGAGAAAGACAATTGTCTTCCTAAACCAGTGGAGTTTCTCTCCTGGAATGAGATCCTTGGGATTATCCTGGCTGCTTTCTCTATTGTGGGCTCTTTAGTGGCTTTGAGCATGGCTTTAGTGTTCTACAAAAACATGGCATCTCCCATAGTAAGAGCCAACAACTCAGAGCTGAGCTTCCTGCTGCTCTTCTCACTGACTCTGTGTTTCCTCTGTTCACTTACTTTCATTGGTCGGCCCACTGAGTGGTCCTGTATGTTGCGTCACACAGCATTTGGCATCACTTTTGTCCTCTGTATCTCTTGTGTTCTGGGGAAAACAATAGTGGTGTTAATGGCTTTCAGGGCTACACTTCCAGGAAGTAATGTCATGAAATGGTTTGGGCCTGCACAACAGAGACTCAGTGTTTTTGGTTTCACTCTTGTACAGATCCTTATATGTGTGATTTGGTTAATAATATCTCCACCATATCCTTACAATAATTTGCAACACTACAAAGAAAAGATCATTCTAGAATGCAGTTTAGGATCAGCTGTTGGTTTCTGGGCTGTACTGGGTTATATTGGCCTCCTAGCTTTCCTTTGCTTTATTTTAGCTTTTCTGGCCCGAAAGCTCCCTGATAACTTCAATGAGGCTAAATTCATCACGTTCAGTATGCTCATATTCTGTGCTGTTTGGATCACATTTGTTCCAGCTTATGTCAGCTCTCCAGGGAAATTTACTGTAGCTGTGGAGATATTTGCCATTTTAGCTTCAAGCTTTGGTCTGATTCTCTGTATATTTGCTCCTAAGTGTTTCATTATTATATTTAGGCCAGAGCAGAATACTAAAAAACATTTAATGGGTAAAGTATCAACAAAAGTCCAATAAGACACACTTATTAGATATCATTCATTATTAGATATCACATTTGTGCTTGTAACAGTTATGTTCTATTAGTTTTGTTTTCATGGACTTTTCGATTGTATTCATTAGTTCCTGTTTCCCTTTGTTTGGTTTTCCGCTAAGTATGAGTTGCTATGGAGATTCATTAATCACCACAGGTGTTCCTCCTTAATTAACCTTGTTTTCCTTTTTATATAAGTTGCTGTGTTTCAGTTCTCTTGGTCAGTTCCCGTCAACACACACGCTGAGTTTGTTAATTTTTGCCCTTGTTAATAAAGCCTGTTTATTATGTTGTCTTCATCTTGTTCCTGTTTAACTATGCTTAAGCGTGACTGCTGTATGGACAAATAAGTTTTTGTATATTGTGCAATTATTGCAAAAAACATCTTGAATTTCATGTTACATTTTAATATATGTTTTCTGTTTTATATATACTAAGCATCGACATTATAATTACACATATTCGCCCAACAGATGTATAATTATGTGCAGTTCATTCAGCATATTTTTGAGTTCAACACTATAAAATAAAACATTCAACATTGCTTTATAATATTCTAACACTTACAATGTTAAATTAATTAATGTAACCAAAAACATAAGTATTAAACTGACCCAGAAAATATCAGAAAATTAATTCTGCAATGAATCATACTTTTTTGTCCAATTATGTGACACAGTTATGCCTCATATGTCATATTTAAGAATATAATATTTTCAAGTAAAAATTAATTACTCCCTAACAAAAAAAAGTAATTTATTTCAAAACAATATCTTGTGGCCATAGGGTTATCACATTATCACATACTTGTCTTCATAATGATTTATTGAGAATTTAAAGAATGTTTTTCAGTCATATCAATGAGGTCTGAATCTCTTATGTAGAAAGGGCAAATAAAACCAAAAATAAAATAAATATGCTTTCACTGACTCATTTCTCTAGGGGTTACCAGAGGACATTAAAGAGGGCAAGTAATGATTATGGTGTTTTGATACATTTTATGATACACTGGAGACATGCTGTTATTGACTGATTTAAAATATTAGCCACACCCTCTTAGGTTTTACAGTAAAGAGTTACAACATACAACAGTAGTGGATGGTGAGTATAAAACAAGGATTAATGCTCACATCACAATTGGAATGGTCACTTGCCTAGAAGGAGAAATGAATTTTCATCTTTTAATGACAGTGACACTACTGTATATTATTAGGCTTTGCCCTGCTGTGTGTGGGGTTAATTTAGGCACATGCATCCTCCAAGGTGACCCTCAGCCCCCTGCTCTCTTCAAGGACGGAGACTTCATCATTGGAGGGGCTTTCACCATTCATTACTATGTGAGGACAGAGAAAAACACCTTTGCTAGACGGCCACAACCACTCGAGTGCAGTGGCAGGTTAGAATTTCATTCTAAATTAAATGCAGTCCTTAACAACGTAGGGTAAATAGCTGATGATTGTCCTAAAAATATGTTTTTAAGTAAAATAAGTTAATAATAAGCAAACAGGGTTAGGTGGGAGCTCTTTTTAACAGGAGGCTATGTGTGTACTTCAACAGCATGGACTTCAGAGAGCTGCGCTTTGCTCGTGCCTTGCAGTTCACTATCCAAGAGATAAACAACAGCTCCGATCTCTTACCGGGCATTACATTAGGGTATCACATATATGACTCTTGTGCTTCTGTGCCAATGGCAATTAAAGTAGCGTTACAGCTTGCCAACGGACAAGACCTGGTATTTAACGACACGGATTCCTGTGCAAAATCAACTGCAATTCCTGCACTAGTCGGAGATTCTGCTTCCACGCCGGCTATAAGCATTTCGAGACTTCTCGGTCCTTTTGGAATTCCACAGGTGCTTAGACAATATAACAATTTCCTTGTCTTCTTATTAAAAAAAAGTGTCACAGTGTAACAATTATTGTAGTTTTGACCATAACACTGGTGAACATTTGTCACAACAGTTAGTTTGTGATTCGAGTTATCAACATGTTCTAGGCTACTTAACGTCCTTTCATGTTCAGAATACAGTATTATTTGTCTTCACTCTGCACTATAGGTGAGTCATTACGCAACATGCGCGTGTCTCAGTGACAAGCGGCAACATCCTACTTTCTTCAGGACCATCCCTAGCGATCACCATCAAGCGGCCGCACTGGCACGGATGGTCAAACACTTCGGATGGACGTGGATCGGGACTGTGTGCAGTGATTCAGACTACGGGAACAATGGCATGGCGTCATTCTTGAAAGCTGCGGAGAACGAGGGAATCTGTGTGGAGTATTCTGAGGCCTACTACAGGACCCAGCCGCGCAGTAAACTGAAAAAAGTCGCGGATGTCATTCGCAGATCAACGGCTCGTGTAATAGTTGCCTTTGTGGCCGCAGGTGACATGAGATTTCTCTTAGAAGAGCTGAGTCAGCAGCCTCCTCCTCCGATGCAGTGGATTGGCAGCGAGGCGTGGGTTACAGATCCACAAATGCTGCGGTTTAATTTGTGTATCGGTGCTGTGGGTGTTGCAATCCCGCGGTCTGTTATCCCGGGATTTCGTAACTTTTTACTTGACCTGTCTCCAGAGCAGGCGCTGAAATTTCCCCTGCTGACAGAATTCTGGGAAAGCTCATTTAGCTGTAGTCTAAAACGGCAGACAGGTTCTTCTACTGGTATGCCAGCATGTGATGGCACAGAGGACCTGCGTGCATTACAGAACCCGTACACAGACACGTCCCAGTTGCGCGTCACTAACATGGTGTACAAAGCCACATATGCTATAGCTCATGCCCTACATGGCATTGTCTGTAACGAAAAACAGTGTGACAAAAACATCAAAGTTGAGCCCCGACAGGTAAGTTTTCTCGTCTTGGAATATTTATTTTAATTTTTATAATGCGTTTAAAATTCTACAGTAGCCTATTCCTTTACTTTTTTGTAGACCTACTATAAAGCTATATTCAACCACACCTATTTCAGTACTGATTATTCAGCAAAGAATTGTAAAAACACTTTTTGATTTTATTTTTTCATCATGCAGGTTTTTGATCAACTCAAGCAAGTGAATTTTACTAAAAATAATTCTTCTGTTTCATTTGATACCAATGGAGACCCCGTGGCCACCTATGAACTTGTGAATTGGCAGCTTCAGGGAGACGGTTCAGTTGATTTTGTTACAGTGGGTCAATATGATGCATCCCAGCCTAGAGGCCAAGAATTCAGTCTGAGCAGAGTCATAATTTGGTTTGATGACAGTGAAAAGGTATGCAAATGTGTTGTTCTATTCTCTGTGGTTGTAATTATTTATGAATGTTATAAAGTAACCCTGGATTTTTTTTAAACTTATAACCATATAAACACACATTCTTTATTTATGTCATACACCTCAATTAAATAAATTGAACAAAACAAACTTCTTCATATTTGCTTAGCATTCAACAAGACTCCTCATTTACTCACTTTCAGAGCATTTTTGCCCAAAACCTTTAATTTCTGACTCTGCTACTGTGTCACCTGCAGGTGCCTGTGTCTGTGTGCAGTGAGAGCTGTCCTCCAGGTTCTAGGAAGGCTGTGCAAAAAGGAAGACCTGTCTGCTGTTATGACTGCATTAACTGTGCTGATGGAGAGATCAGCAATGAGACAGGTGCATTGTCAGGATATTCTTATACAATAGAGTATAATTGTAATATTAGACAATTTGTAAGGGATAATTTTCCATACACACTGAAAGCATGTGACAGTACATAAATTATTCATATATATATATATATATATATATACAGTGGTGGCCAAAATTATTAGAACGGTAAGATTGTTTAATGTTTTAAAAGAAGTCTCTTCTGCTCACCAAGGTTTCATTTATTTGATCCAAAACACAGCAAAAACAGTAATACTGTGAAATATTTTTACAATTAAAATTTTAAATGCAATTTATTTCCGTGTTGGTAAAGCTGAATTTTCAGCATCATTTGTCCAGTCTTCAGTGTCACATGATACTTCAGAAATCATTCTAATATGATGATTTGATGCTCAAGAAACATTTATTATTATTATAAATGTTGAAAACAGTTGTGTACAATTTTGTTTCAGGATTATTTGATGAATAGAAAGTTCAAAAGAACAGCATTTATCCGAAATAGAAAGCTATTGTAACATTATCACTACCGTTCAAAAGTTTGGGGTCAGTAAGAGTTTTTTTTTGTTTTTTTTTGGAAAGAAATGAAAGAAATTGATAATTTTATTCAGCAAGGATGCATTAAATTGATCAAAAGTGACAGTATATAGACATTTATTATGTTGAAAAGCTTTCTATTTCTGATAAATGCTGTTCTTTTGAACTGTCTATTCATCAAAGAATCCTGAAAAGAAATTGTACACAACTGCATTCAAAATTGATAACAATAATAAATGTTTCTAGAGCAGCAAAGGTGCATATTGGAATGATTTCTGAAGGATCATGTGACACTGAAGAATGGAGTAATGATGCTGAAAATTCAGCTTTGATCACAGGAATTAATTACATTTTAAAATATAAATAACAGTTATTTTAAATTGTACAAATATTTCACAATATTACTGTTTTTTTTGGATTAAATAAATGAAGCCTTGGTGAGCAGAAGAGACTTTTAAAACATTAAAAAAATCTTACCGTTCTAATTTTGGCCACCACTGTACATATATGCACATACATATATACGCCTAAACAGTCAAATACACACAAAATAACTTCAAAATGACGGTCTTGGCGAGTATTTACGCAAACACAGCCATTTATGTGAATGTAACGTAGTGAATAGGGGTGTAAATCGGAGCCTACATGACGATTCGATACGATACCGATTTCTTAAGCCAACGATTCGATTTTTGTTCGATACTTCAGAATTCCCCGCGATACGATTCGATTCGATTCGATACGATTCAATAATCGATATTTTTACATGATATCTATTAAGTTTCAAATAAATCAACAAAAATGTTTATAATTTGCCTTTTATTGAGAATACAGGAACAGTATTCTATTCACATAATGTGTATGTTGTGCTCAATGCCCTGCAAATAGAACAGCAAATATAACAGTTACTGCATACAGTTCTAAACTTGATTCTATCGAATCCTGGTGCGTTTCCGTGCATCATACTCATCGCAAACGTGCACGACGCATGATAGAAAACAGATCGCGGGTCAATATATTGTGTTTTTTTTATTTTATTTGGTGCTATTATGCACAGCTGAGTGAACAACACCGGTTTACTGTGTGTCGGATTTGGCTTTTTGCTGATTGCAAACGCAGGAGACAGTGGATTTCCATTAATTTGTTGCCCTGAGTCCACGCGCTATGTGTGTGCGAATACAGACTCACTCTAGCTCTTATCCAAGGTAAATTATCAACACTATCATCCCTTACATATGTTTTATTTAACTAAATACATCATAATCAGCTAATGCGCAGGTCACTTACTTCCTGAAATAGTGCGCACCCGAGTCCGTGATGCTTTCAAATTCACGCGAGCCGCGGCACGGTTCGAGTGCAACCGAACTCAGCGCACCTCCTCCAGGTAGTCTCGGGTTTGGTACCCCAGTGCGCACCCGGGTCCGCATGACAGACAGCGTTTACATAATTAGCGATTTTTCATGCGAACCGTTCCCATTCCGTTCCGAGTTGGTGTGAAAGCACCCTAGACTTTTCAAGTAAGCTGTTGAAGTAGCCTTTTGTACACGTTAGCGCCTGTTTGTTTACGTTAGTAACTGCTAGCTTGGAATTCGCCGACTAAGTGACTGAGGGTGCATTCACACTGGCAGTTTAGTTCGGTGACTAACTAACGTTAGCCCAGTGCATAACAACAATCGTTTGTACGCATATGAGCGGATGCTGAAAATAGACAGGTGGCAAAACAAACACATTAATCGATACTCTTGCGGACGCATCGATGCATCGAATCGTCAGCTGTATAATCGATGCATCGATACGAATCGATTAATATTTACACTCCTAGTAGTGAACGTAAACAGTTGAGAAAGAAAACCACTAGCCACAGTGGTTTTTTCACAGTGGTCAAATTATTTATTTCATAAGTATCTTCACATTTTGAGGAACTGAATTACATATTTTTTATCTTGCCTTTCATAAAAAGGTCAAATTATCTGATATTTTAAAGGACATATTGACCTTGACACAGTTATGAGAGGCCTTTTTTATGATGGAATTTCCTAATGATGTTTTTTTTTCTGTATGTTTCTGCATGTTTACTACTTTACATTAACTACTTAAATTTAGTAGACACGTTTTCCCCCCCTTTTTTCAAATACCACTAAGCAGTGAAGCACTGTTGTTAAAGGGGTGGTTCGGAATTTTGGACATCGGGCCTCATTTACAAGTTAGCCTGTGTGCTATTTACCAGTGGAGTCAGTTTTCGAAAATGTTCACCCAGTCCTTCCAGTTGCATAGTTCGCCGGTGCTAGGCTAGCGCGAGTCAATGGTATCGGTTAGCCTACCATTAAAACAGTTTTACCCACTCCACAGTTCACCAAAAGCACACCAATTATAACGCCAGACTATCGATGTAAATTTCTGTTGAGAGAATAATGTTAGAAATCAAACTACCCTTTCATCGCATTGCAATAGTTATACTTTGTTCCCTGTATTTATCAGCATAGTCTACAGCAGCGGCGGAGTGATATTAAGTTACCTAGGCAACTGAGAGAGCCCGTCCACATGACAATCACGCAAGTGTATTTACCTGCCGCTGACACTCGTCATCACTACAGAAACAGAGTTTATTTCAAGAATAAAGCAACAAGATATATGATTATGGCCACGTTTGAAAGCCATGACAATGTTTCGGACTTTGAAGACGATGAAGATGAGGAATGTGTGTTATTCAACGAACCATACATGTATGAGCCGGAATACACGGTGTCGATCTATCAGTTATGAAAGAGTAGCTTCATTAGCTAGCTAACGTTAGAGTAGCCTAACAAAAGTTATTACCTGTTCATCTGTAGCTGTTGGTGAATCCGGAAAGACGGCTGGAACTGCATTCCAACTCAGTGACTTATCGTTTCGATCACTTTGTACAAAGTCGTCTGATCTAAAATGATCGCTACAAATTCGGGCCTTTAGTAGTGTCTCTGTCGGTGTCTCCTTATCCAAGCCAGCAGCAAGAAGCCACAGTTGGTTCCTTTCTGGATCTCTTACTGGAAATCTGTAGAAACTTTTTGTTGACCATCTTTTTGGTTTATTTGTACAATTTCTAAAACTACAGTGAATAACCATTTTGCCAATTCTTTCAATTCCGATCGAAGGTTTCAAAATCGAGGCTACTACTAGCCAGTGGCGGCTCCAGACAATTTTGATTGGGGGGGCAATGGGGGGTCCTGGTCGTTTCAAGGGGGGTCTCATGAAAACCAACAAAAAATACAGTGGACACGGCTAATAACTTCATATTACTGCTACTTAACAACAAAAACAACACAGCATATCAACTACTTTGTTTTTAATTAATTAATCAATTGCATTTTGCAAACAATATGCTTGAATTTTAATTGCCATAGCCACACCCATGACAGAAAACATATTTACAAAATAGTATCTATTATTGTCATGCTCTCACTACCTTTAGATTGCCCTACAGTTTTTTATCAAATATATGCATCCTTGGTGATCCATGAGAGACTTTCAAAAACATAAAAAATATTACATACCCCAAACTTTTGAACAGTAATGTACCTACTACCTAACAGTGTTTAATCTGTGTCATAAAACAGATCATCTCTCATTCCTTTTTTTCAAGCGTCTCTCTGTCTAATTGATGTCTCAGCCATTTCGTAAATTTTGTCTTGTGCCTGCTGAAGTTGTAGCTGTAATTACAGAATTGACTTGAATCAGGATTGAAATAGGCTACTTATTGATAGCCTACTCACAAAAAAACTAAAGTTTAAAGGGGTTGGTATAATGCCCTTTTCATACGATGTAAAATAAGTCTTTGGTGTCCCCAGAGTGTGTATATGAAGTTTTAGCTCAAAATAGGCTACGTAGCCAGTACCCCACAGATAATTTTATATAGCATGTTAAAATTGACACTTTTTGAGGAGACTGGATATAATGAGTGACCACCAGATCCATGCACACTGTGAAAAAAATTACGACAGGCAAAACAAAAAGCCGCGTATTTTTTGACACAGAATAGCCTATTCAAGCCACTGGTACTGTTTGAATCACGAGCAACTAAAACCCCTGGATGCTAGCTGCCCCTGCGATCCAAAAGAACGACGCGGGTATGATTTTAGTTGAGGCTGTCTTGGTTTCTCGGCTGGTCCATGGCTTAAATCCCCCGTTAAATCCACTCAGCCGCCACTGTAGCGTAGCAGCTCTTGCGGGCTCGCGGGAGCGCCTTGAACGCAATGACGCAAGCCGCAGTGACGTTCATGGGGCGTCGCAGTGATTCTATGTTTATATTTTTTTATATGTCGAATAAATTATTAATTACTATTGTTCTGCGTAGTTTGAAGAGAAACATTTGTAAATCTTTACATATTTTTTAATCAGGAAGGGATTGGGGTCAAATGGGGGGTCAAAGCGTTTTTTGGGAGGGTCTTGAGACCCCCCAAGACCCCCCCTGGCGCCGCCACTGCTACTAGCTAACTTGACGTTCCGACTGTAACGTAGTGCGATTCTGTTGTGTTTACTTTCCGGCGCAGTACTACTCCCGGAGCAAAGTAAAATTCCGCCGCTGCTGAGAAACTAGTTCCTGTAAATGTAATGCGATCATTGAAATATATTTTGATATGTCAAACTACATTGAGTAGTTTGATTTCTAACATTATTCTCTCAACAGAAATTTACATCGATAGTCTGGCGTTATAATTGATGTGCTTTTGGTGAACTGTGGAGTGGGTAAAACTGTTTTAATTGTAGGCTAACCGATACCATTGACTCGTGCTAGCCTAGCACCGGCGAACTATGCAACTGGAAGGACTGGGTGAACATTTTCGAAAACTGACTCCACTGGTAAATAACACACAGGCTAACTTGTAAATGAGGCCCGATGTCCAAAATTCCGAACCACCCCTTTAAAAATATTTTAATATCAATATTTTAATAAACTACTTCCAATTATTTATTTCTTTTAATGATGCTTTTTGAAATTAATATAATTGTATGTATGAATTGCATTTTTATGTATTTTAAATAACATATAAGAAATAAATTAGCATCATGTTATTGATCCCGTCATTTGGTCAATCTAAAACAGTAGTCTGACATCACATATGTCTAAATTTTGTTTCTGTGATTCATAAATGGCTGTTAAGCACTGATTTCTTCATCTTCCAGATTCTTTAGAATGTTACAAATGCCTGCCCGAGAACTGGCCCAATAATGAGAAGGACAAGTGCCTTCTTAAACCAGTGGAGTTTCTCTCCTGGAATGAGATCCTTGGGATTGTCCTAGCTGTTTTTTCTGTTGTTGGCTCTTTAGTGGCTTTGAGCATTACTCTCGTCTTCTACAAAAACAGGGCCTCTCCAATAGTAAAAGCCAACAACTCAGAACTGAGCTTCCTGCTGCTCTTCTCATTGACTCTGTGTTTCCTCTGTTCACTTACTTTCATTGGTCGGCCCACTGAGTGGTCCTGTATGTTGCGTCACACAGCATTCGGGATCATATTTGTCCTCTGTATCTCATGTGTTCTCGGAAAAACAATAGTGGTGTTAATGGCCTTCAAGGCTACACTTCCAGGAAGTAGTGTAATGAAATGGTTTGGGCCTGCACAACAGAGACTCAGTGTTTTTGGTTTCACTCTTGTACAGATCCTTATATGTGTGCTTTGGTTAAAAATATCTCCACCTTTTCCCTACAATAATTTGCAACTCTACAAAGAAAAGATCATTCTAGAATGCAGTTTAGGATCAGCTGTTGGTTTCTGGGCTGTACTGGGTTATATTGGCCTCCTAGCTTTCCTTTGCTTTATTTTAGCTTTTCTGGCCCGAAAGCTCCCTGATAACTTCAATGAGGCTAAATTCATCACGTTCAGTATGCTCATATTCTGTGCTGTTTGGATCACCTTTATTCCAGCTTATGTCAGCTCTCCAGGGAAATTTACTGTAGCTGTGGAGATATTTGCTATTTTAGCTTCAAGCTTTGGTCTGATTCTCTGTATTTTTGCTCCAAAGTGTTTCATTATTGTCTTTAGGCCAGAGCAGAATACCAAAAAATATTTAATGGGTAAAGTGCCATCAAAATCCCTTTGAGACACAACTATTTTTACATGTTTGTGGTATATGTGCAAATATGTAATGTATATTGTACCATTGTTGCAAAAAACATTTAATATTAATTAGAAAATCACAATAAATATGCTTTGGTATAGTTTTATACTTACACATGTTGGCCAAATAGATGGTGTGCAGTACATTCACAACTTGTTCATTAATGCTGCTATATTTTACCATGTTTCTGTAGTTCAGATGTAAAAATAAAAACTTTTTTTCTCTCTCTCATTTAACATTGCTTAATATTTTACGGCTACCCATTCTTACTCCTAAGAGCTCTGTGCATCACTATACAGCAGGGGTTGGCAACCTATGGCAGTGTTTCTCAACCGGTGTGTCTCAAGCGGTCGGTCACAAGACCGTTTTGAGTGGGTTTCCACAAACCACGTGTGTTGTCAAAGAAACAAAAATAACAACAACAAAAAACGTATAAATGTTTTACTTCGCGTCAGACTTGGGCCGGCCAAAACTCTGTCATGGCGAACCCTTTCTAGACCTCCCTGGAGCTGAGTAAACAGGTCCACTTCCGCTCTATCATACCTCTGCCAAATCAAGTCCACCACTTCCGGGTTGAGTCTCCATTCCCCGGGCCTCAGCCCCCACCTCGACAGGATGTAAACAAACAATATCTTCCACCCACATAAACACAGACATGCAGCTTCATGAAAACAAAGAAGCCGATGACGTTTATTTCAGGCACCTATTTATTATCTTGATGATGCACTTATACGGTCTTGTAGCTTTTCTTATATGATGCACTTATACGGATAGGCTCTGTCAATAGCACTCCTACATCTTAGACAAGATGGCTGATGGTACTAGACACCGTAAGAAAGACGCCGATAGCGACCACGCGGCTTTAATGAATGAACTACGTGCGCTTAGCGCAAAAATGGACACTATGCAGACTACAATTGAAAAACAAATGAATGATAAAATGGAAAGTCTACGTGAGTCCATGGAAAAACTTATTAGTGAGAGTAAAGAAGTATTCAAGCGCGAGGTGGCTAAAGCAATTAAGGAGATGCAACACGCGTTGGATCTGGAGGTGGGAATTCTCTGTTCCAGAATGGATCAGATGGAAACTAAAATGAATGAGAAAAAAGCTAAGGGCAAGCAGTTTGATCCTGACGTGTCGTTGGTAATTATGGGACTGTCGCAAGCGGAGGGAGAAGATGTTGAGGCCAAAGTAAAAACTCTGCTGGGCGAGGGAATGGACTGTGAGCCGGTGCCAAAAATTGTGGCCGTGGAGCGCATGAGGGCACGAGGGCGAAATCCGGGACTCATCAGAGTGGAATTCGAGACAACGCCGGAGAAGGTGGCGGTGCTTCGGCGGCGGTTTAAACTCAAGGACAACGAAAGCTACCGAAGGGTGTATGTTTTGTCAGCGAAATCACACGCTGAGCGTCTCATGGAATTTAATCTTAGGACTCTGCTTAGAGAGATCCCAGTTGCTAAAGATTACTATTTGGCCAACAATGGACGGCTAGTAAAGCGTGGTCAAGCCAGGGGCGCTGTGGGTTCGACACCACAGTCTTCGGATTGAAGACTCCATGCCTAGCCTGTAAGTACGGATTATATTGCTTTAGTTCATTGGAACGTTAATGGATGGACGCTTGCAAATAGTAAGTTAAGAGCGCAACTGCTTCTTTCATTTGAGCCAGGAATTATTTCACTAAATGAGACTCATTTGTCCGCTCTTATACCTGAGCTTCATGGATACAGTTGGATTGGACATAATCGTGTGGCTCATAAAAGAGCTGTCAAAGCCTCCGGGGGTGTGGGTGTATTTATTAAAAAAACTATTTTGGACAATTTTTCTGTAACGATTGAGGACAAGACTTATGATGGAATTCTGTGTTTGCGGTTTGAGCACACAAGCTCACAATACTCATTTATTTTGATTTCATGTTATTTGTCTCCTGAAACTTCGACATGGGGCCGTAATGCTGACCTTTTTTATGCACACTTTTTGTCTTTTATTTTTATGGTTGAGGCTGATTCTGTTTATATTTGTGGGGATCTGAATAGTCGTGTTGCGCACCACAGAGACTATGTCGATGAGGATGATATTAGGGTGTACTCACACTAGGCACGGTTGCCATGAACCGGGCCCGAGTACGATTGTCCCCCCTCCCCACTCCCCCTCTGGCCTGCACTCACATAGGGTTTCAGCATTCGTGCCGGAGCACGCTTACGTCATTATGGTGCGTGCGACAGTTTCGGGATAAACAAGAATAGCGGCGCTCTCTGAACACAATGGAGTCCATCGCTCTGTTTTCTTTGTGGATAATTTTGTGTCGTTTGGTCCACGGTGGTCCACAGCCTGTTGTTAAACAGATGCGTGGCCTTAGTGGCGCGAAAATTTTCACGTAATCGTGCTGCTCGTATGAGGAGGTTTGCAAGGTACCAGCTGAAGTGCAGCAAGGACTTTGCAGCTTTGATTACGGACTGTGTTGGTTTTGGAGCATCGCAAAACCATGACGCCACGCGTCCTGTTCCGTGCTCCAGCACGGTTAGCGCTCACACTGCATGCGAACCGTGCCCGAGTCCAACCGAACCGTGCTCTGGCCCACCTCTTCCAAGCGGGCCAGGGCCAGCTAATCGAGCCGCGCCCGGGCACGGTTCGCAGCACTCACACTAGTCAAACGAACCACGCTTTGGTGGTCAAACGCACTCGGGCACGGTTCAAACTGGCTAGTGTGAGTACACCCTTAGTCCTAGAGTGGTGTTGGACTCGGGCTTGAACAAACATGGGGAATGTTTGATTGATTTCCTTAAAGAGTCGAAATGCTGTGTGGTTAATGGAAGAATAAACCCGGAGTATGATAACTTCACATCTATTTCTGTTAGGGGTAAGGCGGTAGTTGATTATATTGTGACTAGACATGAAGACTTAAGAACATGTAGTGAATTTAAAGTATTCACTCCATTTGAATTATTGGAAAGAACTGGGTCCCGAGGGCTAATAGATGAGAGGAGTAGACCACCTGATCATTCTATGCTTTATTTACGTTTTCAAACAGCAGAGATGTTTATAAATAGTGCTGATATTACATCACTTTGTAAACTACCAATAAGAAACATTAAGGACAATTTTCTTTCTTCTGAAACTTCTGATGAAGCCCTAAAAAATGTTATAGTACAATTAGACAAGGGCAGGGAAGCACAGGATAATGTTGATTGTTGTTATGAACTTTTCTGTGGGGTTTTGTATGGGGAAATGAGTCAATATGAGTCAACATTGCATGGAAAACGGGCCCACAAGAAATGGTATCGAATTAAACAACCGTTTTGGAATAATGAATTACATAATATTTGGTCAAATCTTCGTGTGGCAGAGAAAAGATATTTAAAATGCAAGGAGCCTGTTTTAAGGAAGAATTTGCACGGTATATTTAAAACCTGTCAATATGATTTTGATAAAAAACTTAGAATGTATAAAAGGTGTTATAGGAGAGGTAAAGCTCTTGAAATAAATATTTTTCAAAATACTAATCCACAGCTTTTTTGGAAAGAAATAAACAAGCTAGGCCCAAAGAGAAATAAATTAATTCCATTTGAAATAGTCACGGAAAGTGGGGGGTCAGTATTCGAGATAGATAAAATATTGGACAGATGGGAGAAAGATTATAGAGATTTGTACACTTGTTCTAGCTCTAACCAGTTCAATGATGCATTTCTAGTTGAGATATGTAAATTGAAAAATCTAATTGAAGTTGGATCTGTTATGTTGGAAACACCTTATCTTAGTAGTGTGCTAAACAATGATATTTCCTTAGAAGAAGTTCAGAAGGTAATTGATAGAACCAAACCTTATAAAGCTGTTGGTGTGGATGAACTTTCTAATGAGGTTCTTAAATGCCCCAAGTTGTTAAATACTCTCCACATGTTATTTTTAAAATACCATTGAATTATAGAGGAATAAGTTTGCTAAGTACAGCTTGTAAAGTGTTTTCTGGTATTCTTAACAACCGACTAAGTGAATATATTGAAACTAATGGAATTTTGGTGGATGAACAGAATGAGTTTAGAAAACACAGAGCATGTATTGACCATATTTATGTTTTATCATCTGTCATTAGAGCAAGGTTGCAGGAAAATAAAAGTACTTTTGTTTGTTTTGTTGACTTTAAAAAAGCTTTTGATTGGGTTAATAGAGATTTGTTGAAATATAAGTTACTTTCTATTGGTATTACAGGTCACCTGTATAATTCCATCAGAGCTCTGTACAAGGCTCCAGTGGCCTGTGTGCAGATTAATGACATGAGGACAGGATGGTTTCCCACTCCATTTGGGGTTAAGCAGGGAGATGTTCTTTCACCCACTCTTTTTGCGCTTTTTGTGAATGATCTAGCACAACAGATAAAGTTAGCAAATTTGGGTATAGACATTGATGGTTTTAACCTCAGCATTTTATTATATGCAGATGATATTGTTGTTTGCGCAGATGAAGAAATTAAACTACAAAGAATGTTGGGCATTATGAAGGATTGGTGTAATAAATGGAGACTTTCTATAAATGGGGATAAAACACAAGTTGTCCATTTTAGGAAACCATCTGTGTTACGCAGTGAATTTGAGTTCTTTTTTGGACAAACACAGCTTATGTATTCCAGAACTTATAAATATCTTGGTTTCCTTTTTCATGAAAATATGACATTCTCAGAAGGGAGAAGGGTTTTGTCTGAGTCTGCAGGGAGGGCCCTGGGAGCCGTTATTAATAGGTTGAAGCTTTGCCCAGTAATAGGTTATGCAACATTTAGCCAGCTGTTTGACAGTATGGTGGGATCTATTTTGTTTTATGCAGCTGGGGTCTGGGGCTTTGAAGATGCGCCTGAATGTAATAGATTGCAGAGCAGGGCCTTGAGGTGTTTCCTTGGAGTGCACAGGTTCACTACTAGAGCTGCGCTAGAGGGAGATATGGGTTGGGAGCCTTGTATGGTGAAACAAAAGGTGGAATTAATAAGATTATGGAATCGTTTTATAAGATTACCTGAAGATAGACTTACTCGGAAAGTTTTTGATTGGGATAAAGCTCACAATTATCCTTGGTCAATGGAGGTCCTTGGAATACTTTCATCAGTAAAAGCACAGTATATATTTACAAATACTTTACAATGTGATATATCTCAGGTCAGGCAGGTTTTGTTTAATTCCTACAAAGAGCAATGGCAATGGCAGGTGTTAAATAAGCCTAAATTGAGAAGTTATGTCCACTTTAAAAATGAATATTCCACAGAGCCTCATGTTAAATGCTGGTTAACTAGGTTACAGAGGTCTTTGTGTGCCCAGCTTAGAGCTGGTGTGTTGCCCCTGCAGATTGAGGTGGGGTGCTATAAAGGTGTCCCAGAAGAAGATAGATTATGTGTTTTGTGTGATTTAATGGTGGTTGAGGATGAATGGCATTTTTTGTTTTTTTGTCCTTTATATCATGAATTAAGAATGGGTATGTTTGAGAGAATTCAACATAAAAAGCCTGATTTGTTTTGGATGACGGATGGGGATATGTTGAATTGGCTCTTTGAAAATGAAATTTATAGTTTAGCTAGATATGTGGAAAAGGCGTGGAAACTTAGGCAAAGGAATTTATATCCTGATCTAAATTGACGGTGTCTTGTCTTGTTTTGTTTGTTTTTATACTGTGAAAATGATGATGATATAGTTTTCTTTTTGATGGTTGTTTTCCTATGTGCTTTGTATGATGGTCATCTTTGTGTATTATGTTTGTTTTATGTCATTAGTGTCTTTTAAGCCTAAGGGCTGGGCATGTAAGTGCAAGACACTTTAATAAATAAATAATCTATACTACGTCACCTGACCCCGTCTTTGGCCAGTGAAATTGGCGTTTGTCCACAGGTGCTTCTCATAGAAGTGTTCCCATAGAATCAACATCATGATACAGTGTTAAGTTCCCTCGAAAGGGAACGCGTTGTCCTGATTCAGTATCTGCTGTTAGATGAGATGTTGTGAGGCTGTACGTCAGGGTTATTATTCTAGTGTTTATTTCATTACTTGGTACGAAAGAAAAAGTCTCTCATCTCAGAAAAACAAACTTTCCTGTCCTGCCAGATATTAAAATGTGTTTGTGGTATGCACTCTTCAGTTGGCGTGTGCTGTATATTACTTCAAGTTCAAGTTCAATTTTATTGTAGTTATATAACATATTTACAACAGCCACTAGGCTGACCAAAGTGCTTTACAGAACAACAAGATTAAAAGAAGATATAACATACATAACAGCAAATAAAACAAAAAAATAAGAGCAACGAAGAGTAACCATAAAACAGGAGTAGCAAAACAGTATCAGACTCAAATATAAATTAGTAAAACCAACCGAAGAAAATAATCAATATACTAAAGAAAACAGGTAGGTTTTTAAAAGAGACTTGAAAGCAAACAGAGAAGAAACCATGCCACCGCAAATGCATGCTCCCCTCTACGCTTGAGTCTAAAGTGAGGGACTACCAGCAGAGCCCGGTCGCAGGATCTTAGGCTTCTGGAAGGAGTTTAGGGATGAAGAAGTTCGGAGACATAGTCAGGAGCTAAGTTATATATAGATATATATACAAAGAGTAGAATTTTAAAGTATATTCTCTGGTGAACTGGCAGTCAGTGTAGAGATCTGAGAATAGTAGAGATGTGATTATATTTACAACACTTTGGGCTAGCCATGATTTAACCTCCTCTAAGCATCGCAGAAGAGATATGTAATCGTTACAGGGTTGTTTCTTTTGATTGGTATATAAATTTGAGTGTCATCCGTATAAAAATGAAAAGACACACCATGTTTCCTTAGAATAGAGCCATGTGGAAGGTCAGAGGTGCCATGGAGGAGGTGAAATGACCCATCTTTACTAAAAACCTTCTGTCAGACAGGTATGACTGAAACCATTTCAGAACGGTAGCTTTTAGACCCACCCAAGACTCTAGTCTAGATAAAAGAGTAGGGTGGCCAATAGTATCAGAAGCAGCCGAAAGGTCTAAAGAATCAGAACCACAGTATCTCCGGAATCAGTAGAGAGATAAATATCGTTTTACACTCTCAGGAGGGCGGACTCAGTGCTGTGAGCAGACCTAAAACCAGATTGAAAAACCTCATAGATACAATTACTTAACAAAAAATGTTGGAGTTGATCCAGCACAATTTTCTCCAATAGCTTAAAAATGAAAGGTAAAACAGAAATAGGCAGAACATTTTCTAAAACAGAAGGATCTAGTGAAGGCTTCTTGAGCAAAGGAGTAACCGTAGCCACTTTAAGATGATGATGAGATAGTTATTGCTTAACTATATGCTGTATATATATATATATATATATATATATATATATATATATATAAACAGTATGCATATACACTCACCTAAAGGATTATTAGGAACACCATACTAATACTGTGTTTGACCCCCTTTCGCCTTCAGAACCGCCTTAATTCTACGTGGCTTTGATTCAACAAGGTGCTGAAAGCATTCTTTAGAAATGTTGTCCCATATTGATAGGATAGCATCTTGCAGTTGATGGAGATTTGTGGGATGCACATCCAGGGCACAAAGCTCCCGTTCCACCACATCCCAAAGATGCTCTATTGGGTTGAGATCTGGTGACTGTGGGGGCCATTTTAGTACAGTGAACTCATTGTCATGTTCAAGAATCCAATTTGAAATGATTCGAGCTTTGTGACATGGTGCATTGTCCTGCTGGAAGTAGCCATCAGAGGATACTGGATGTTTTTCCCTTTTCTTTGTAAACCCTAGAAATGGTTGTGTGTGAAAATCCCAGTAACTGAGCAGGGGTGCGTTTCCCGAAAGCATCGTTAGCCAACTATGGTCGCTAAGTTCCGTCGTTACCAATAGAGTTCAATGGGATTTGCGACCAACTTGCGACCATAGTTGGCTAACGATGCTTTCGGGAAACGCACCCCAGATTGTGAAATACTCAGACCGGCCTGTCTGGCACCAACAACCATGCCACGCTCAAAATTGCTTAAATCACCTTTCTTTCCCATTCTGACATTCAGTTTGGAGTTCAGGAGATTGTCTTGACCAGGACCACACCCCTAAATGCATTGAAGCAACTGCCATGTGATTGGTTGATTAGATAATTGCATTAATGAGAAATTGAACAGGTGTTCCTAATAATCCTTTAGGTGAGTGTATATACGGTATATATATACTAGGGGTGTAACGGTTCACAAAATTCACGGTTCGTTCGATATACGATACATAGGCCTGTAGCGGCGCGTCGATGACGTCGACGCTTCGACGTCAAAAATTCGTCGACGTCATATTTTTTTGTCGACGCTTCTTTATTTATTTATGGATTTATTTTTTTGCACCGTTCCCGGCGGTACAGCTCGCCACACACACGTGGGAGACCGAAACATTGCAGAATCGAGGACGAAACAGCAACCTCTTCACAGAATTCACAACAAAGCCATGCAAAAGTCCCAACAAAAGAAAAAGTCCTAAAAAACCTAGCTCGCACTAACAGGGTATCCGCGGGTCCTTAAAAAGTCTTAAAAAGTCTTAAATTAGATTTTAAAAATTTATGGCCTTAAAAAGTCTTATTTTGACTTATGAAAGGTCTTAAATATTCAATGGCAATTTGAGTTAGACATATCTAAATGTTTTCCAAATTAAAACTATCTAATTAGCGTAGTTCCCTTTCGTTGTCACTCCGAGTTCCGTCGGATGACGACGAATGGGGTTTCGCTTAGAAAGCCTATCGACTTCGAGTATACAAAACGAGCCAATGGCAAACAAATGCCATGGGTCTGCGGAATTTGCATGGCGCAACTCCGCCCCACCTCGTGGGGATAAAAGGAGAAAGCCGGCAAAATGCAGATATGTTTTTGCTTCGGAGCCAAGATGTTCTCTTCACTCCTGCAGTCTATTCTCTGACTATCTTCGAGAATCTTCAAGACGAGCAGCTTCCAGTCGGTGTTGGTGTGATGGCGTGTTCCAGCGAGTTTCACATTCCTGCCTGCTGATCTGAACAGCTGTGTGCTTCTCCCTGGGCGCTTCAGCACTGCTGCAAGCTTTTCTCACACAAAAAGAGCGTGCACGCGGCGCGTCTTTTTAAAGACGATCTGCCCGTGCATTTCTGAGTGCGGTAGTCTGATAGATTCAGCTGATGGGCACGAGCGCTGTTTTGACGTGTTTGGGCTTCGATCACGTTCGAACAGCGCTCGCGGATGCGTCACGTTCTCTTAAAGGAACATGACCATCGCAATGTAACGGTCAAGACTCAATGAGCTCAACTGAGTGAGAGTCCCCTCATCCACACCCCGATCTATTTTCTCCACGTGAGAGAATACTTTGGCTGGTGGCCAGGGTGACCTGAGATGGCTGGTGTGGAACTAAACCGCCGATTAATATCCGTGGTCCACACCCCTCTCTTTAACATTGCAACCCACGCGGTTCTGAATGAGTTAGCTGGTCAGAGCCGTGTCCTAAGGACGCCGGCGGGCCGGCATCTCATTCAGTTCCCCGGCTGATGAAATCATGTCTATCGCCGCGTCACAAGGTGAGCTGGAGTCCTTTGGAAGTGAGGGCTCGTCTATGTTGCCACTCTCGGGTGTGCAACATAGAGAGTCTGATCCAGAGTTGACAGCTATGCTTCCCGGGCAGCCGCGAGTATCGGGCATGTGTGGATTACTCTGCCATGTCTCGAGCACTCAAGGCTGATGATTGGTTTTGGGGAGGCGAACCCAAAATCCTTTCTACTCGGATGTGCATGAAGAGGTTATGAGATCGTGAGAGTCTCCTTTGACTTCGCGACTGCTCAGCAGCCTCTTCCACCTTCTCTGCCCTCGAGAGGCCGCGGCCATGGGTACACTGGGGTTCCCCCCGTGGAGTGTTCTGTGGCAGCACGTCTGTGCCCCCACAGCGCCTCCACCTGGCGTGGCGACCCTAAGCACCCCTCCAATGCCTGTAGGTTTTTTGTCTACTCCGGTGGCAAAGACCTATAGAGCAGCGGACAGGCTGCCGTCTCACTGCATGTTATTGCCATCCTTCGGGGTGCTCAATGACATGCACGAGGGTAGGGCTGATTCAGGGCTCATCTAAGAGACTGCCTGCCGCCACCGACCTCGCTCTACGAGTGACGAAGGTGACCGCACGCTCCCTGGGTCAGGTGATGTCCACTTGTGTGGTCAGACATTTCTGGGTTAACCTGGTTGATATGCGCGAGGCTGAGCGAACCCGCTTCCTCAACTCCCCCATATCCCAGGCTGGCCCTTCGGCGGCGCGGCCGAGGACTCTGCCCAACAGTTCTCGGCCGCCCAGAAGCAGACTGAGGCTACCAAACACGTTCTGACCCCGCGGCCAGCTGCTGCCGCCGGCTCAGACGCCTCAGTCAGCTTGCCGCCGAACGCGCCCTCCTGCGACTTTCGCCCCCTCCCGCCCGGCCCCAGCAGCTCCGGGCCGCGCCGTGGAGGTGGTCGCAGGAAAGCGCCCCAGCCCGTACCAGCCCCGCAGCCTGCCAAATGCCGGGCAAAGCGGCGCTCCCGCTACGGGCAGCTCAGAGATGGGTTGCAGTTCTCCAGGAGGTGGTTGCAGGGCCACTCCTTTCCCCGGTGGAGGGCCGGGGGAGAACCTCTTTTACCAGAGAGCTGACTTCCCATCTCTAAGCACACAGAGTTCTCGGACGACACGGTGCGCCGCCCCCGGGCCGTGCACCCCTCGTCCTCCTCTGTCCCAGAGCCGGATGACAGTGCGCGCCGTCCCCGGACCGTGCCGCTCTCATCCTCCTCTGTCGCCAGACCCCTGGCAGAGCAGACCCCGTGGAACGTTCGTCCTTCCCTGGTCTCCTCTGTCAGGACTCTGCGGTCTATGACTGTACCCTCACACCGGGCCGCTATGCCGTCCACGTCTGGGTCAGCCATAGCGCCTCGCTGCTCCACCGACGGGAAGTCTGTGGTTCGCGTGACCCCGCTGGTACAGTCCTTGGGAGCCTGGCTAGAGCTTCCCAACCTGTCCCGCTGGGTCGCACGAACGTTCAGGCTCGGCTACGCGATTCAGTTCGCGCGGTCTCCTCCCCGCTTCAGGGGAGTCCGCTCCACTATGGTCGGTGGCAATGCCCCTATCATGAGAGCGGAGGTTGCTACCCTGCTGGCGAAGGGTACGATCGAGACTGTCCCTCCAGCCGAAATGAGGACCGGCTTCTACAGCCCGTACTTCATTGTCCCGAAGAAAACCGGTGGGTTACGGCCAATCCTGGACCTGCGCGTTCTGAACCGCTCCCTTCACAGGCTGCCGTTCAAGATGCTCACCGCCAAACGCGTTTTCGAATGTGTGCGGCACCAGGATTGGTTTGCAGCGATCGACCTGAAGGACACCTACTTTCATGTCTCCATCCTCCCTCGACACAGACCGTTCCTGCGGTTTGCTTTCGAGGGGCAGGCATATCAGTACGCAGTTCTCCCATTCGGGCTAGCCCTGTCTCCTCGCGTCTTTACGAAGGTCGTCGAGGCAGCCCTTGTTCCCCTCCGGGAACACGGGGTTCGCATTCTGAATTACCTCGACGACTGGCTAATTCTAGCTCACTCTCGAGATCAGCTTTGCGAACACAGGGACTTGGTGCTCCGCCATGTAGCCCGTCTGGGCCTTCGGGTCAACTGGGAGAAGAGCAAACTTTGCCCCTGCAGAGGATCTCTTTTCTCGGTATGGAGATTGACTCGGTCGCCATGTCCGCGCAGCTTACGAGCGAGCGCGCGCAGTCACTGCTGACTTGCCTGAGACAGTTCGAGGGCAAGAGTGCGATTCCACTGAAACTTTTTCAGAGGCTCCTGGGGCATATGGCATCCGCAGCCGTGGCAACACCGCTCGGATTACTTCATATGAGACCGCTTCAGCTTTGGCTTCGCGACCGAGTCCCGAGGTGGGCATGGCAACACGGCACCCTCCGAGTACCAGTTACTCCGACCTGCCGTCAGACCTTCACCCCGTGGTCGAACCTCAGTTTTCTACGGGCCGGTGTGCCCCTGGAACGAGCTTCCCGGCACGTTGTTGTAACAACAGATGCCTCCGCCACGGGCTGGGGTGCCATGTGCAATGGACGTGCTGCCGCGGGCTCCTGGACAGGACCCCACCGCCTTTGGCACGTCAATTGCCTCGAGTTGCTGGCTGTACAGCTCGCCCTGCGCCGCTTCCGAGCCGTGCTCTCGGGCCAGCATGTACTAGTCCGATCAGACAATACCGCGACTGTAGCGTACATCAACCGTCAAGGTGGTCTGCGCTCTCGCCGTATGTCGCAACTCGCCCCCGCCACCTCCTATTTTGGAGTCAGAAGCATCTGAGGTCGCTTCGTGCCATCTATATTCCAGGAGCTCTGAACTGTGCAGCCGACGAGCTCTCACGGTTTCAGCCCCTCCCGGGAGATTGGCGACTCCATCCCCAGTCGGTTCAGCTGATTTGGGACCAGTTCGGGGACGCACAGATAGATCTGTTTGCCTCTCACGACTCGACTCATTGCGCCCTGTATTATTCCCTGACCGAGGGCACGCTCGGCACGGATGCACTGGCGCACAGCTGGCCGCGGGGCCGCAAGTATGCGTTTCCCCCAGTGAGCCTCCTTGCGCAGACCCTGCGCAAGGTCAGGGAGGACGAGGAGCAGGTCACCTTGGTAGCGCCGTACTGGCCCACCCGGACCTGGTTCTCCGAACTTGTACTCCTCGCGACAGCACCTCCTTGGCCCATACCTCTGAGGAAGGACCTACTTTCTCAGGGACGGGGCACCCTATGGCACCCTCGTCCCGATCTTTGGAACCTCCATGTGTGGCTCCTGGACGGGACGAGGCAGGTTTGAGTACCCTACCACCAGCGGTGGTGGCTACCATCACTTCCGCTAGAGCGTCGTCCACGAGACACGTCTACGCGTTGAAGTGGAACCTCTTCGTCAACTGGTGCTCTTCTCACCGAGAAGACCCCCGGAGATGTTCGATCAACGTCGTGCTTTCCTTCCTTCAAGAGGGGTTGGAGCGAAGGCTGTCTCCCTCCACCCTCAAGGTCTATGTCGCCGCTATTGCCGCACAGCATGATCTTATAGAAGGTAAGTCGGTGGGGAAGCATGACCTGATCGTCAGGTTCCTGAGAGGAGCGAGGAGACTGAATCCTCCTCGCCCTCCTCTCGTACCCTCTTGGGACCTCGCAGTGGTCTTAACCGCCCTGCGTAGTGCTCCCTTTGAGCCTTTACAGTCAGTCGAGCTTAACTTCCTGTCAATGAAGACGGCGCTTCTGACTGTATTGGCCTCCATCAAGAGGGTAGGGGACCTGCACGCATTCTCCGTTGACGAAGCGTGCCTGGAATTCGGGCCGGCGTACTCTCACGTGATCCTGAGACCCCGGCCTGGATATGTGCCCAAGGTTCCTACCACTCCCTTCCGGGACCAGGTGGTGAACCTGCAAGCGCTGCCCCCGGAGGAGGCAGACCCAGCCTTGGCACTGCTCTGTCCAGTACGTGCTCTTCGCATCTATGTAGACAGAACGCAGTGTTTCAGGACCTCAGACCAGCTCTTTGTCTGTTATGGTGGGAAGCTGAAGGGAAAGGCTCTCTCCAAACAAAGGTTGTCACTGGATAGTGGACGCCATTGCTTTGGCATACCAGCAGCAGGGTCGACCGTGCCCCCTTGGTGTGACTGCCCACTCCACCCGGAGTGTGGCATCCTCTTGGGCTCTAGCGCATGGCGCCTCGCTAACAGACATCTGCAGAGCTGCAGGCTGGGCGACACCTAACACATTCGCCAGATTCTACAATCTCAGAGTGGAGCCTGTGTCCTCTCATGTACTCGCTTCAACCAGCTAGTACCGGACCCGCTCAGGTGTCTTCGCTTGCTCGCCATTCCACTCTACGGACTGGATACGTGCGATATTCTCCTCAGGTGAGCTTCTCCGAAAGCCCTGAGTTCCTACAGCACTCCTGACGTCAGCGCCAGTGTCTCTTGCCTGCGCGTCAGCTAGGTGCCTCCCGTGTGCATGGTACCTCCCGGAGCTACCCCCACATGTGTATTCCCACTGTAAGCCTCTCTGAGCATGTGTCTTTCCCTTGGCAAGCCACCTTGCCACCCCTGGGGTTGAAATATTCCACCTGCGGCTGGATACCCCAGTGATTCCCCATATGCATCCCTCGGGTCATATGTGTATTTTTAAGTCCCCCCCTCTGGGTTGGCAGTAATTGCATACTTCCCTAAAAGATCTGGGATATGCTCCCCAGTGTACCTTGGTATTCCTGTGTTAAATAGGAGTCCTTCGTCCATGCTAGTCTCACGACAGGGATCTCAGATTTACGCAGGGCACTGGAAGACAGCTGAGAAGTGGCGTGATTAGACTGGTATCCCCATTCGTCGTCATCCGACGGAACTCGGAGTGACAACGAAAGGGAACGTCTCGGTTACGGATGTAACCCTCGTTCCCTGAGTAGGGAACGGAGACGTTCCGTCTGCCTGCCACTTCCGCTGTACCGCTGGAACAGCCAAGTTCAGTCTTGGCTCCTCAGCGAAGAAACATATCTGCATTTTGCCGGCTTTCTCCTTTTATCCCCACGAGGTGGGGCGGAGTTGCGCCATGCAAATTCCGCAGACCCATGGCATTTGTTTGCCATTGGCTCGTTTTGTATACTCGAAGTCGATAGGCTTTCTAAGCGAAACCCCATTCGTCGTCATCCGACGGAACGTCTCCGTTCCCTACTCAGGGAACGAGGGTTACATCCGTAACCGAGACGTTTTTTATTTACTATTCGTTCTTTGTGGATTTGCTCGTTCACGTGACATTTTGCGTCACATTCGCGCCAGCATTACGTCTGTCTCCTGCACGCGAAACAGCAGGAGAGAAGAAGAAAGCTGGTTAATTTCAGTTCAATTGTAAGTTCATTCTTTATGTGCGTAGTGGTGTGCGATGTGTATTGTCTATTATGATATTGTAATCATTGTTTTACTTTAACGTTAACTATGTACGAGGGCGCACTGCGAGCTGACATCGCATTTGTCTCTCATGCTTGCTTTCACTGCGTGATGTGTCAGTGCAGTTATAGGTATGTTCCCTAATAGAGGTATAAAGTTTTTGTATTTTATATATCATATAATATGTACATATTATATATCATGTTGTTATCACACAATATTACATCAGCAAGAGGGCTGTTTTCCCGTGCGCAATAGCAAATATGATATTTATTTTATAACAGTTAAATTAACATTGTTACATTTTATAAACCATATTGTCAATATTGTTTGTTTTCCCTTTATTTCGCTGACGAGAATTTCAAAATGAAACCGTAGCAGAGTCTCAATGCAAAAGACAGCGATGATTCCTTGACTGAAATCCGCGTTTTGAACGAATCATTTTAACGATTCAATGAACAATCACTTGCAGTTCCTGAATGAATCAGCCGTTTGAACAAATCGTTTGAATGAATGACTCCCTGAGACAGTGACTTGCCGCCACCTACTGGCGGGTTTAGTTTCACATTAAGTACCCTGTAATTAAAATGTTACAATTAGAAATCAGTTCATATTTAAATATTGAATTAAGAATTGAAAGAATTGAATATATCATAGCTTTATTTATGCAATTGTAAATGGAGTATAAATATATTAATGCCAGTTCTGATGCTGCTTCTGTGTCTCCTCTGCACTGCAAAGATGGATTTTGATTTAATGATTTAATATAACTGGTAACAGTGGTATTGTTTTATTATTCTAATATAATTTAATTTGAATGTTAGAATTTGACATAAAAGGTGATTCATACCTCTAAGTAAAAAAAAAAAAAAAAAGTCCATATATGGGTGAAAATGCCCTTGGAACTCAATTTAAGGTTGCAAATATTGCCCTTTAATAAAAAAATGTTAATTCCTTTCACTGCTGTGAACTGACCACTGCATAGAATATGAAAAATATGAATATCTTCGTGAGTCAGCTGTCAACAACAGGCCTAAACCAGCCATGGTACCAGTACACAAACACAATCAGTAAAATATCATCTAATTATCATCAACAAAACTTTATTAATTTTGATTTCTTCAGGTCTTAAAAAGGTCTTAAAAAGCCTTAAATTTGACTTTAAAAAGTGTGCAGATACCCTGACTAAATCATCGAAGGTATGGGAATACTTCAAATTTAGTCCCAAACGTAAAGGTGTCGTTATTTGCACTCTTTGTCAAATGGAGTTGACATCCCAAGTCTCCCGCATAGTGATAGCGGCTCCCTGATGACCGCAAATTAGTTAAAATCTCCCGGAATCTAGAGCTCGCAAGCTCCAAACCGTGTAGCGCGTGCAGAGAGGGAGAGAGCGAGAGACCTTGCGCGTGTGTGTGCAAATGTGCGTGTGTGCCTTATGAAGCGCATGTAAACCCCACCCCCGTCAACAAAACCGAAAAATCAGTCCGGATGTTTTTTATGAGCACTGAAAACATTAAAATGAGCACCACATCCAAGTGTGATAGGGCTCATTTGAGTAGCCTACCAAACATTTTACAGTGTAGATACTCTGTAAGAACCAGATCAAAATTGTTGTGCATTGAATGTGCACTCCTGCGATTTCCATGTTACAAAAAAGAATCGTTCAATTAGTCGTTAGATTAGTCGACTAATCGACAAAATAATCGACAGACTAATCGTTTAATTAATAATCGTTTACCCCAGCCCTAACGATACACTTGTGTCACGGTTCGGTACGTTTTCGATACAGCAAAAAGAAAGAAATGCCAGAGAAATTTACTTGATTTAATTTTTTTAATTATATTTTTATTAAAACTAACACCATAAAGTATGATATTTTTTTACTTTGAGCAATGATGGAGCTATACTTGACTTTTCTTAGGAGCATATAAAACAAAACAGCTCCTTGGACAAAATTAAATGTAATATTGTAGTAGTTATAAACAAAGGTTTATTTTAGTTCAGATTAACATTTGAGGGCAGCAATTGTATCCATAATGTCAAAATAAAACCGACGTAATGTTACTTGAAAGCATTATAGCCTACTATTCCTGCCAAACTTCCATGGTTATAGTTAGTAGTGTTACTACAGTAAATCCATGGTGAATGTTGCTGATCTGTGGACAATGAATAGTTCATTCATGGCACAATGTTTCTTCCTGGTTTCCACGTCAGCGCTGTTTAATCCGTTAAGAACGGAGAAATGTGAATGTTTCTCACTAGATCTAGCAGCGATGGTATTACTTCAGTGGCGAATTCAATTTTTTTCTTTACTGGATTTCGCTGTGTAGTAACAGTGCTGCTTGATTAAGATCGGCTCGCGCTGCATTGGTCCAAACTGATAACTCCGTCAACCACACAATAACGAGTAGCTCAGTTTCGTTCCGCTTACATTACATTTGCCATTTGATGTTGGGCAATGTTGTGGTCACACCAGCGTCTCTTACATTATGAGCACGCTTACCACACACGACACGCCTATATTTGAAATAACGAAATTTTGTTCGGCAGGAAAAATGGTCCAACGAACGGTTTAATACGAATACGTGTATCGTTACACCCCTAATATATACGGTATATATATATATATATATATATAGAGAGAGAGAGAGAGAGAGGTAGAGAGAGAGAGAGAGATTACATTACCATTACCATTCATGACATTACCAAAAAGTACCAATACATTATGTAACTGGTACATTGTGTGTTAGCTAGGAAGGATTTTCATATAGGTATGATGTTTATTCTATTCATCAGGATCAGTACCCACATGTTTTATCATTAGTTCATGTTAGTATTGTGTATTTACCATGGTAACTGTAGTTCCCTATCAGTCGGTCACTCTACACAATCTACTTTGAGTGTAACTAAACGAGCCAATGCACATTGCAATCATTTTCACTTCAGCTTTTCACTTCGGAGCCGAGCGTTTCGAATGCTGTCTACTGAAAAGAGTGTTGACATTCAACGAGCAAGCTCTTCAGCAGAACTTCTTGTGTGCGGTGTTGGTGATATGATGTGGCAGCGGGGTCGATTTCTCTCTCTCTCTTTTCTCTATTTTTCTTTTGCCTTTTCATTGAGCAAAACAAAGACTGTTTTCACAGCTGGTACGCTGTTTGAGAGCGCTGAAAGGCCATTGTCACGCCTGGTAAGAGACAGCCTTCTATGAGAGAGACAGAACACGACAGAGTTCCCAGAGGTGCATGAGGAGCTCACTGGTTCATGGACGGTACCTTTTACTGCCAGACACCGTTCCAGTGGCTCCTCCTCCCTCACCACACTTGATGGTGGGGGGGCTAAGGGTTACATTCGCATCCCTCCAGTGGAACGGGCCGTTGCTATGCAACTGTGCCCTAACTCCTCCTGGTGGGGGGAGCCGTGTCTTACGAATGTAAGCACTCGTCGGACTTACTCGCTTACCAGGCCTGTGGGGAAGCCACCTCTGCCTTACACGCTATGGCGTTGTTGCAGGTCCATCAGGCCAAGGCACTGAAGGATCTGCACGAGGGTGGTCATGATCCTCAAGTTCTACAAGAACTTTGTGCCGCAATGAACGTCGCGCTTCTAGCGCACGGTCGGTGAGTCGTGCAATGTCCACGATGGTGGTCCAGGAATGCCTTTTCATGCTGTGTCTGGCGGACATGAGGGAGACCGACAACGTCAGGTTCCTTAACTCCCCCATGTCCCAGTTCTTTGTCCCCATGTCCCAGCCTTTTCGCCGACACAGTTGAGAACTGTTCTACGTGGAGCTGGTCTCTGCAGAGTTTGAATCAGCAGCCTCTCAATTTCCACATTCCTGCTCCTCTTCTGAGTCCTTCTGTCTGTACGAAATGGAAACACACATTCTGTGAATATATTCTGAATTCTATCCATAGAATAATTTGTAAAGATGAGTTTTTTTTTTTTTTTTTTTAGTTTGAAATCAGGAAACAAAAAAATACATGGATCAAATATGAAAGGGGTATGCATAATACTCATACCATAAAAAATGCAGAAAAACTTAATGTACATACCTCTAGGTGGTTTTGGCACGGATGAGGCAACAGCAGCAGCGTCAGACTCAGCAGAGTCAGCAGCAGCACTCCGAGGCTCTGCCTCACTGCCATCTGATGATGGATCAGTCATGTCTGTAAAGTGACAATATAACAAAGATGTCTTGGTTTTGTCTGACAGATATCTGAATGAAGGCTATTCAAGCTTTCAGTGTAAATTACAATATAAATCATTTTAATACATCATACATTTCCAGCCATGATAATATCTATACTTTTGAAATATCTTTACTGATCTAAAGAATACAGCTAGTTATTTTTCTATAAAATATTTTCTGTATGAGTTTCCTGTGTTTGTGTATTGACTTGTCAACCAACCTCCCATGTCAATCTCTGACGGCCCTGCTGTTGTGTCCTGAGTTGTGCCTGGTCCTTCTGTATACTATGCGGTCCTGTTTTCCTGACTCCCCGCCCCATGTTGCTACTTGTCTCTCTCGGGGTAACAAAGGGTTCAAGGAAAGACAAGACCGCAGAGTACTTCCACCTCTTCCCCTGGCTTGCTCCCGACCCACTCTTTCTCTCTGTCTCCTTTTTCTCCTTGACGTAAGTATCCCTAAGGCCCTTCCTCTTTTTACGTATTGTCTCCTCTGACAAGAAACACACGTAAACACAAAATCGCTACTAATAATCCAGATAAATATCACGGTGTCGACCCCTGGAATGCCAGGTTCTGTGAACTTTGGCTAATACCAGTGCTAACAAGTACATAGTAATGTAAAAAACATAGCTAGAATCAAATAACAGATGTATATTTTCATTACTTACCAGTCCAACTTCCTCGCTTATTTTTCTTCAAGCTACCTCCTTTTTGTCTGGTCTCTGTACGAGTAGGACATTGTATTGTAGATTTCGGGTACCCACAGACGGCAATAATGGTCTCCTATATTTTCGACAACATTGATAGCGACCGGTCGTATCAATGAGTTCTTTGCTGATTGGCTTTCGCGACTACACGTCATGTGAATTTTCCGATCGAGTAAAAAAATTTCAACTTGCGCGCAAGGCGCAATTGAGGCGAATAGCACGCGTCTGCGGCAATCGCGTCGCCCAATCCGTGTCATTTATTGACTTTGTATGTAATCTACTAGCGCAAATAATTAAATTCGCGTTTGGTGTGAACACACCATAACACGTTTGCTAGGTTTTATAGCCTACGTGTAGAGCCGGTCTCCTCCTGTGTTCTCACTCTAAAAGGGTAGAAGCACTGAGAGGCCCGGCTCTGTCGGCTTGCTGTGCCCTATAGTACGCTATATTGCTCCAGAGTGAAAAACCTGTTGAGTCCTCCACCACCCTTCGGGCGCTTCGTCCGGTGCCAGGCCTTTATTCCGCTGAATCCTTGAGAAGCGGGTCTTTGCTGAGTACCATATGTGCGACCTTGCGGGGATCCCATATGTGTATGTTCCATGGTTGCTTCTAAACGGAAGCCTGTGTCTTTCCCTTGGGCTAAGTCACCCCAATAATTTGTATACAGTACAACCTACAGGTTAGTCCATATGTATATCTACACATAACTCCTTCGGGGAAGAATGTGGCTTCCGCAGCATTCTCCTTCCTACGGGAAGAGTACACTTTCCCAGTGTTATCCAATAGTCTAACTGTATGGGTATCCACGGAACAACAGTGACAGATACTCTCTGTGTAAGCCCTCTCCTATCTTTCTTCCAGGCACTCTCGACATACGTCGAGAGTGACCGACTAATAGGGAACGTCTCGGTTAAATATGGTAACCCTCGTTCCCTGAAGGAGGGAACGGAGACGTACGTCCCCTCGCCACAGTTCCTGTACCCCGCTGTACGGCTGGGTCAACTGCTCGGTTCCTCAGCAAAAAACTGAAGTGCAATTGCACCTTCTGCTCATTATATACCCGCGCTGCGTGGCAGAGCAGCTGCTGCAAATGATTGCATGCCAATGTGCATTGGCTCGTTTAGTTACACTCGAAGTACGTAGATTGGCCTCTCTAGCAAGATTCCTATTAGTCGGTCCGTGTAGTATCCGTTGAGGGTTACCATATGTAACCGAGACGTTTCTTTAACCTTAACCCAAAATACCATTTTATTTTAATTTTGTGTTATTTTATTCATTTTTGATGACTGTGGTGGCTCATATCAACTTACTAACTTTTTTGTAGTAACAAAAACTAGTATGGGGCTGCAAATGATTAGCCTCACCTTATACTGTTTATTCATCAGTGTTAGTGATATTCTTACAATTTATGTATATGTTAAATGTGCAGTGTGTGATTTCTAGCATCATCTAGTGGTGAGGTTGTGAATTGCAACCAACAAAAGTTATGGTGGCCGACAGGAAAAGATGTCGTCATCTGAGACAGCAGAGAGTAGCTAGTTAAGCAATGAGGTTTCTTTACAAAGATAAATTAAGAAATTAGGTTTACTTTATTATTCAGTAAAACGATATGTTATTGCTGATATTATTGTTACTTGTTCATCATTGTGTCAGTGTTTTATTCGCTGACTTTAGCTAGCTTCTGTAGCGTTTATACGCACGTATAAATATAATTAATTATTATGCATAACAGATTATGATCAATAATTAATAATTGAATTATTTTCAGAATTTACTGTAGCAAAATCAATAATATGATCAGTTTATCAGTTCATCCAATGAACGGAAAGCATAAACAATTATTAATTCTAGGAAATATAATATCTTCTTGGCCAAGAAAGACTAATTCCCAGCTAACAGCTAAATTAAGAAATAAATCAAGGGTCAAAGCATAGGTAACTTAGATCGAAGTTCAAGACAATAAATCGGTAAGCACATAACACAAGTAATGCTTCTCTTTTCAAATACAAACAATACTTTATTGATTATAAGCCTATGACTAACACACAAAACAAATATCTAACACAAACACACGCACACGCATTCATACAAGTCGAAGAAAGACAGAGAGTGAGGAAGAATGAGTTTTAGGAGTTAGATGGTGAGATCCCAAGTTTCTATATGCACTTAAAAGACATGACCTGAACGAACCATCAATAATTAATTTCACCCTTTTATCGTTTCTTAGGCGGGTAATTCAATTTGATATTAAAATGCCCAGCTCAGTTAAAAGTCTGGAGGTACTTGCTTGTCCTTGCTTTGGGGTTCGCTTTTGTCGTGAAGGGGGTTCCCCGGTCCGTTGCTTGGCTGATCTTCTCATGTGCCTGGATAGACTTTGGACAGCCAGTCACGTGGTGTGTTGGCGCGGATGAATGAAAGTCTTTGAAGTTGAAAGCTGGTTTTGCAGTTGAAACGTTAAAACGAAACTTTGCAGCAACACTTAACTTAGAACCGAGACTTTTACGGAAAAGAAACAAACTAAGAAAAGAAAGGAAAGTGTGACGAGATGGCTTCAATTAAATCTGTTTTAACCCATATCTTGATTTGGGTCATTTGTCTCTGCGTCTACATGGTGACTATAACCATCGTCGGCTCCACCCGGCGTCGGGCATCACAAGAGCGAGGATCACAAGAGAGTTCAGAGAGCCACCAGAGAGCGAGTTCAGAGAGACTTCAGAGAGCGAGAGAGAGGTTCTGTTTTCGGGTCTAAGGTTTTAAAGTCCAATGTTTTGTCCCGCCTCCTGGAGGAATTTGGAATTCGGACAATAAGATACTATATGGTTATTTGAAAGGGGGGTCTATTCTATCCCCCCCCCTTCTCTCATCGCGAATCATGTGTTCTCTGTGGTCTGCTTACTCATCAGCTCGAAACAAGAGGATTCAGTTTAGACATAATTTCCATTTTAAGAACATAAACATTTTTACGCAGATTTCAATCAAGCCATCTTTTGAATTAAACACATACGAGCATAATGATAGGAAACACGACACTTTCATTCCAGTATCTCTAATATTTATAACAAATATGAATTGTATGGCATTTAAGCATATGAGAGACACACACATATATTGTAGAAACAACATATAATCAAAGTCCATCGAGAATTGTCCTGGGAAGAGTTTTATGGATTTTGATATGTAAGAAAGTCCTTATGTGTGTGTGTGTGTGTGGGTATCCTTATGGTCCGCATCTGTCACATCCGTGGTGTGTACCACGTGAGAGTTTAGTTTCGCAAATGGCTGTCTTCAAGACAAAGGGTATTTTGTATGCAAGTCCACTTTTTCAGCCTTAAGGATATAATTGATGAGGGGAAAACTAGCTCGGGACGCTGAATGGTTCAGTCTGTTTAGTCGCAGGGGTCAGGTGATGTCTTGCTTCACCATTTCTGAACAGATCTGTTCTTGCCAGATTATAAAACATTGACAACATTCTTCCTTTAGTTAAGCAACAAAAGGTCTTCTTGGCTCATAGCCTCAGGGATAATTTGGAATATGCAGCCCCTTGTGTTTGATTATGTACGAACGCTTCCCTCGTGTTTGGTCCATTCTCAATGTTGCTACATATCCCCCCTTCGGTCGATGATGGGTTGAGGAGAAGACATCATTGAACGCTGGAGAAACGGGTAGAGGAAGCAAACACACACAGCAAACAACAAGACAACACCTCCATGACTGGTCACTTTACTGGTGCAGGGCATTAGATTATCTAGGCCTAAACAGGTTCACTCTCTCAAAATAGTCAATCACGTTGAATAAAGTTTAGTTCAATTTTAGGACCGTTATTCTAGTTTGTTTTGGTACGGTAATTGATCAACTTTGTGACTAAATTTGATTTGTTTGTTTTATTCTCTTCTAAATTGTTCTAGGTTTAGACCAATTTACCTTTCAATTTGTGATACGAATGATGCAGGGAGTTCTCTGGCTCACATTCGTTTTAAGGTGACTTACAAATATAGGAGTGGTGTGTCAATCCTATTATTGTGACCTTGACCCTTATGGGGTGGACAGGCATTTTACCTAATAAAAGAAGGAAAGGAAGGAAAAAGTAAAACAAAACAACGCAGTTGAGTGTTCCTGATATGACTTATAACTACGGTTGCGCAGCTAAGGTGTCAGGTATCATGCTGTAATGAGAGGTGTTCTCAGGTGTACTTGTTGGATGGGTAGTTACCATGTTTCCTATGGTAAGTGTAGCTAAGTTGTTAAGCTAGTTTCTGAAGTTAGTTTCTACCTATGGGGGAAAACATATTTGTTGAATGTTTTGCACGGTAGAGGTGGTTAACTTCTGTATGTAAGTGAGTATGTTAGGGGTGTCGTGTAGTGCATGTATGTATGTATGTATGGTCAGATCTGTTTCAGTCTGTTTTGCTCCCCCCTTTTGCTTGATGGCTTAGCTTTGATGAGCTTGTTGCATCTTTGCCTTGGAAAAGGGATCTTCTGTGATCTGCTGGGGGTCAATCCAGTAAGGCAGGAAGTTCTCGGGCAGACATTGGGAGGTAGTTTGGCACGGATGTGTGAAGATGTAGTCCGAAACTTGGTCTCCGTTGTTGCATTCCTCCGATGATGCCTTCTGGTTGTGACAGACTTTCTGACCTTCTGTGCATACTGTTGTTGCTGTAGCACACACGTGGTTCTTGAGTTTGGAGCTCGTTTGGTGGTTTCTTTATGAGTGATGGGTAGCCAGGATGGTGTTTTCTGGTACCTCTGGGTGTTTGTCAGTGGTTGACTGTGAGAGGCCACTTTGTTCTGTGTTGTTGTAGAACAAGTGGTCGTCAAGTTCGTTATGAAGGTGTATCAGATGAATCGGTGGTCTTCCGTTCCATCGCCATCCTGTTCGTCATCCATGTTTACCTCATTTCCGATGAAAACTTTCAGTTGCCTCATTAGTTGCTCCGTGTCTTCTGAGGGTAAACTGTCTGGTTCTTGGGCATACTCAGTGCTGTGTTTAACTGAGTGGTGCCAAGGTGGGTTTCGTTGTAGAGTACCCACATGGAGTGCTTTTGGATGCCTTGGTTGATGGCCTTTGGGTGTCCAGTTAGGTTTCCAGTGGTTTCCTTCTTGTGGGTTACTTGAGAAACGTGGCTGGTCCCATGGCATTTCCATGCGGTTAGTGTGGTAGGTGTCATCGGCATGGGAGTCACGTTCTCTGTGCTCCTTACGAAGGACTGTGGTATTGTCATGCCACTGGGTGTCTTCCAGTGCAAGGCTTGTGTCTTGGCTGATGGAGTTTGACACTGTGGATGTTTTCAAACCTTTCTTTGAGTTCATCTTTTGTTTGATGTAGGCCTTGTGTGTCAGGTCACGTAGCTGTTGAATTGTCATGGTGCCTGGGCAGGCCATGATGCCAAGATGATGACTCAATCCGGGGTGCAGGTTTCTCAGGAAGAGGGTTTTGAAGTTCACATCCTCTTCAAGTTCAGGTTTGTTATGTGCACCTAAGTAGGCTTGTCGAAAGCGGTGGTAGTAGGCTTGGGGAGTCTCTTGTCGACCTTGTTTGGTTTCCATAGCGATTAACACACCGTGTTCCGACTCTGGGCCTGTGAATTCTTTAATCAGTGTCTCACATAGCAGCTGGTAGTTTGACTTGACATGAGCAGGTTGTCTGTCTAGGAAGCTTCGTACCTCTGGACTGGATGTGGATCTGAGGAGGTAGAATCTGTCTCTGTCAGTCATATGTGGTCTCACCTCTAGGTGGAAGTTGATATCTCTGATGTAGGTCTGGATGTCGGGACCCTCTGTGGAGTTCGGGTTGAACTGAGTGATATTCTTCACCAGCTGGTTGAGATCTTTAAAGGTCATCCCCTGTGCAGCTTTGGAGTCTGCCTGGGTGAGCTCTCTTCGTTTGTTAGCAGGGAAGAGTTCTGGGGTGAAGGCCTGTGACGTTTTGGGTTGTGGCCATTCACTTCTTCCGTTGTATGGCAGTTCTTGGATGGAGGACTCTGTTCTGCTCAGCAGGGGTGATGCTGAGGGAGGTCTCTCCCTTCTTGGCTCTGGTTTCTGTTGGAAAATGTGCTGGAGTTCATCTCTGACCGCGTAGAGCTCGTCGTTGGCGTCATCTCGCTGTTGGGTCAGATGGTCCATTTCAGCGCTGCACCTTTCCAGGTGGTCTTTCAGAGCATTAATTTCAGAGTTCTTATCTTTAATGTCAGCTTTGGCTTTCTCTAGCTGATGTTCAGCAGACTGGAGTTGGTTTACCAGGTGCTTTTGGACAGTCTTTAATTCTAGTTTGTCACGTTCAGTGACTGCAAGGGCTTCTTGGAGCTTGTCAACTTGTTTCTTTGTTTCTTGCTCCGCTTCGTCAGGCACTTTGAGTTTGTCTTGAGCTTTCGCTTTGAGCTGGTCTGTGCAGTGTTGAGTGTGCATCAGCTCTCTCAGGAACTCAGTGGTCTGACACTTGAAGTTGTCCTGGACTTTCACTTCCAGCTTGTCTATGCGGCTCTGGGCACGTGTCAGCTCCTCCTGAAGGTGGGTGATGTGCTTGTCGCTTAGTTTCAGCTGGGCTGTGAAGGCATTGCTTAAGGAACAGGTTATTTTGGTTAGTTCCATGTGATTGTGGTTCTGGCTTGAATCATGTGTCAGGAATCTTCTCAGAATTATGATTATTATTAAAAATAATAACAGTTCAATTGTCTTTGGTGTGAGGCAGTCTGTAATGCCTCTGAGCCAGGCGTCCACGTCGTCCCTTTGGGCACTGGGGTTCGTCGTCCACGACATGTTGGTACGCTGGGGTGAAGAGACTGACACAGACCTGTGTGGAATGTAAGCCTATATGTGGTTGAACAGCTAAGTGTCGTTTCAGTGACGGTACACCAATAGTGAAGTGTCGTAATGACTAAGTGTTGGTCTAAGTGTAGACAGGTAGTCTAGTGATGTGAAGACTTCGTCACTCAACTGAGTAAAGGAAAGAAAGAGAAAAAGGTTAAAACAAATCTCAGTGGAAAGAAACCCTTTTTTTTTTTCAATGGGAGAAATATTTTTTATAAATATTTTCTATCAATGAAACGCCGGTTTCAACTCGTGGTGTGAGGACGTCGTCACTCAACTGAGTATGGGAAAAAGAGAGAAAAGTTAACCAATTTCAATGAGAGAGAAAAAAAAAAAAGAAAGAAAATTCTTAACTAAGGGAAATATTATTTATCTCGTAAATGCTTCCTATCAAAGAGAATCTGTTTCCAGAAAGGTAAACAATATTATTGTTTATATTTACAACGAAAAATAATACAATAATAATGCTGATACCTCTTTTCTGAGTTTGACAGGATTGACACCACACACCATCAGTTGGGCCGCTTACAGCAGGGATGCTTTGAAGGCGACGGTTGCTCAACACTTGTCTCTGTTAATTGATCTTGGATGAGATGTCAAATTGTAAATTGCGTACACAGATGCAGGGAGAGTACGGAGAACAGAGAGGGTTTGATTAAAAATCAAATACCTAATGATTTCTTTGGAAAGATTGTCTTTCTCTTTCTTTTGAATCGGTTGATGGTTCTCCCAGGTGTGTTCCCTACAAGTGCGAAGAATGGGATGGAATAAAGCAGGACAGCACCGGAAAGATGTGAGAAGGGAAAGGAGGGAAGGAGATTGGATCCACAAATGGCTGGAGCCTTTGTCGAACTACGAGTATAGAATTGACAGTTGCCAAACAACTAAACATTCACAAATAAACTTTTGTAAGAGAGGGTTATCTCTGATTTATTTGAAACTCGTAGTGAGATACCAATGTCTCCTATTGAGGCTCAGGTGTGTCACTTCCAAGCAAAAAGGAAGAGGTAATGAAGATGAAAGAAAGTAATAATGATAGTGGACAAAATAAAAAAAAGGGAAATTAAATAAAGGGGTAAATGAATAAGTAAAATAGAATGGTTAAGTTTATAACCACAACTGAAATAAATGAGAAAAGGAGGATACAACGCAATAACAATAAGAAGCAAGTATGAGTCTAACAATATTTTGTAATAGGGGAAATGTTGGTGGAATAAGTTCTTAACTTTCAAAGTTTAAGACTTATTCGCCTGTGATTAGATCTAAAAGAGAAATTTAGAAATTATGAAATTAGATTTATTAAAAATAAATCGAGAAATCGTTAGAAATTACCTGTTAAGAGAAATAGAATTTAAATGTAATAATTCCCTAAAAAAAAAAATCAAATTCGAATTTGACAATTAATAATCATAAACCAGTATTTTCTTTTGCAAGTAAAATGCAGGTAAAGGAATTAATAATTGCAAACGACTTCCTTTTCAAGGAAAATATGGGTTAAGTGAGATATGGGAAAGGTGAATAAGAAAGAAGAAAAGACCAACAGGTGGAAAGTCAAGGTGTTTAAATGGTTAAATCACTTTAACGTTGTTCAAACAGACACTATTTAACCATTGATGTTAATACTACTGATAACCGTAAATAATGCTAAAGGCATTAGCATATAGGCCTCACTGTAAACAACTGCTTTGGTTAGCTTGGCAAAGGGCTAGCTAGCTTAGCCACCAAAAGGGTTTGTTTACACTGTGGCTCTGATCATGCAAGAGGTCAGAGTTCCCCCGGAAGCGTTGGTTAAGACTTCCGTGTCACGATCGTAACTATGGCAACGAAACGAACGCTAGTGGGTAAACATGTGAATTGCAACAGTTAGGAAACAGTTACGCGTGTTACATGAAATGTCGGCGCATTTCAACAATGTTCATAGAATATGCATGTACAGTAACAGTCGATCATATTACGGGAAATGTCGGCGCATTTCAAACTGTACAAAAATACACCACTCGTAGCTTTAGCTGGTTTTACGATGTGGGGCTTCACTTAATTTGTTAAAAGTGATATTAACTTTAAGCAAGCGACAGCTTTGCGTTATAATAGATGGAACGATGGCGACCTCGGCGGATCGTCTCTGTGCAAGTTTATCTGAGCACACGAACAACAGGGTTCTTAACGTTAACTGTTGGTTAAGTTCCACGTCAAGCTTTACTTGAACACAATTTTAAAATGACTCTTATTCAATTACATTCGGACACACGCAGTGTTTACCCGAGAATTCATTGAACAGGCGCAAACATACAAGCAAACATAGACAAACAGCTGTTTATTACTAGGATTGCAATGGAACACGCATTGACAATCAGATAAATATAATGCTTCTATTATGTTTATCACGGACCGCAGTGGAACACGCACTGTGAATCGGATAAAAATATATAACGTTAGATGAGGAACACGCTCATCGCTCTGTGAGGAGAATATTCGTTCTTATATAGTTATTTTAATTACTGCAGTATAATTTTGTTAAGCTCTCTGGCTGATACACACACATGTATAGCTTTGACAGACGCTGGAACACGCAGACGTCAGTAAGCTATAATCAAGGTATTTCAGAAATTGAGGAACACGCTCAATTCTCACCTTATTGTTGTGTGATATTTTATATCTTGGGTTATTTTACTGCAGTTGAAAAATAAAAACATATGGAGGCAGACAGATTAGATTAACAGCTCTCTCAGGGGTGCGTCTCTCAAGCAGCAGATTCATTCAAACAGGGCGCGCGCTGCGCGCTCTCCATCCGTCACACACAGACTTTCGCAGGTTCGGATCTCTCATCCGCACAATATGAAAAGATAAATTACTTCGTATATGCTTACAATTTAGGTTAAACTGCCCGCATTCTCCACCATAAAATAATGTAGCGTTTATACGCACGTATAAATATAATTAATTATTATGCATAACAGATTATGATCAATAATTAATAATTGAATTATTTTCAGAATTTACTGTAGCAAAATCAATAATATGATCAGTTTATCAGTTCATCCAATGAACGGAAAGCATAAACAATTATTAATTCTAGGAAATATAATATCTTCTTGGCCAAGAAAGACTAATTCCCAGCTAACAGCTAAATTAAGAAATAAATCAAGGGTCAAAGCATAGGTAACTTAGATCGAAGTTCAAGACAATAAATCGGTAAGCACATAACACAAGTAATGCTTCTCTTTTCAAATACAAACAATACTTTATTGATTATAAGCCTATGACTAACACACAAAACAAATATCTAACACAAACACACGCACACGCATTCATACAAGTCGAAGAAAGACAGAGAGTGAGGAAGAATGAGTTTTAGGAGTTAGATGGTGAGATCCCAAGTTTCTATATGCACTTAAAAGACATGACCTGAACGAACCATCAATAATTAATTTCACCCTTTTATCGTTTCTTAGGCGGGTAATTCAATTTGATATTAAAATGCCCAGCTCAGTTAAAAGTCTGGAGGTACTTGCTTGTCCTTGCTTTGGGGTTCGCTTTTGTCGTGAAGGGGGTTCCCCGGTCCGTTGCTTGGCTGATCTTCTCATGTGCCTGGATAGACTTTGGACAGCCAGTCACGTGGTGTGTTGGCGCGGATGAATGAAAGTCTTTGAAGTTGAAAGCTGGTTTTGCAGTTGAAACGTTAAAACGAAACTTTGCAGCAACACTTAACTTAGAACCGAGACTTTTACGGAAAAGAAACAAACTAAGAAAAGAAAGGAAAGTGTGACGAGATGGCTTCAATTAAATCTGTTTTAACCCATATCTTGATTTGGGTCATTTGTCTCTGCGTCTACATGGTGACTATAACCATCGTCGGCTCCACCCGGCGTCGGGCATCACAAGAGCGAGGATCACAAGAGAGTTCAGAGAGCCACCAGAGAGCGAGTTCAGAGAGACTTCAGAGAGCGAGAGAGAGGTTCTGTTTTCGGGTCTAAGGTTTTAAAGTCCAATGTTTTGTCCCGCCTCCTGGAGGAATTTGGAATTCGGACAATAAGATACTATATGGTTATTTGAAAGGGGGGTCTATTCTATCCCCCCCCCCTTCTCTCATCGCGAATCATGTGTTCTCTGTGGTCTGCTTACTCATCAGCTCGAAACAAGAGGATTCAGTTTAGACATAATTTCCATTTTAAGAACATAAACATTTTTACGCAGATTTCAATCAAGCCATCTTTTGAATTAAACACATACGAGCATAATGATAGGAAACACGACACTTTCATTCCAGTATCTCTAATATTTATAACAAATATGAATTGTATGGCATTTAAGCATATGAGAGACACACACATATATTGTAGAAACAACATATAATCAAAGTCCATCGAGAATTGTCCTGGGAAGAGTTTTATGGATTTTGATATGTAAGAAAGTCCTTATGTGTGTGTGTGTGTGTGGGTATCCTTATGGTCCGCATCTGTCACATCCGTGGTGTGTACCACGTGAGAGTTTAGTTTCGCAAATGGCTGTCTTCAAGACAAAGGGTATTTTGTATGCAAGTCCACTTTTTCAGCCTTAAGGATATAATTGATGAGGGGAAAACTAGCTCGGGACGCTGAATGGTTCAGTCTGTTTAGTCGCAGGGGTCAGGTGATGTCTTGCTTCACCATTTCTGAACAGATCTGTTCTTGCCAGATTATAAAACATTGACAACATTCTTCCTTTAGTTAAGCAACAAAAGGTCTTCTTGGCTCATAGCCTCAGGGATAATTTGGAATATGCAGCCCCTTGTGTTTGATTATGTACGAACGCTTCCCTCGTGTTTGGTCCATTCTCAATGTTGCTACACTTCCTTGCACGAAGAACAACATAGTAACGAAATGCGTTTGTCCATTTGGGGCTACTGTAGAAACATGTCAGTGCATTTCAATGTAAGGGGACCCGCGGTGTATGTAGATAGAAATGGCTCATTCTAAGGTAATAAAAACATAATGGTTCATTAAGGCTACATTTACACGTGGCCGGTGATTTTCATAAACTGACATTTCACCCTCTCCGTTTTCAAAAATAACATCCTGCACACCTTTCAGTTTTCAGAAAAGTGTTCGTTTACACGAACCCGTGTATATGCTGTTAAGAGCATGCCAAACCTGTAGGTGGTAGTGTAACGAGAGGCTCAAGCCCACGTTAGCCAATCGAACGAATCGATTCGCAAGGTCGCACTTTTGATGCAGGTACAAGTTCTGTCGCATACTGTGACGTCGGCTGCCTAAAACTCTGTTCCCTTTCGTAAGGGAACTCCCGCTGCATCGATACTCAACGCTTTGGGGAATCCCTTCGGCATGTAGCGTCTGAAGTCAACTATGGAATCATTCCAATCTCGATTGGTGTAGCGTCATTACGTCACTCGTGACGTTGCATGTGACGGTGATCCGGAAGCTATAAAAGGTCACAGGAAACAGGAAGTGTTAGCTTCTGGTCTTCAGCAAGCGTTCTGTGTCAAACTGTGTGTCTTATTTGGTGTTGTCTGTCACTTGTATTGAGAATATTATGGCGAATAATAAGGAGAATCTATTCAGGCAGTGTGCGTCCCCTTGCCCGCGTTATTTGAGCGAGGGTGACACACACGCGCTTTGTGTAGTTTGTCTGGGAGTGGAGCGCCCTCGAGCACTGCCTGTGCTAACTGTGAAACAATGCCCCTGAGAACGCTCCGCTCCCGCCTGGCCATGTTCGATGAGACTGGCCAGGCTCGCGCTCCCTGTGGATCAGGTCCCGCGTCTGTCGAGGCAGCGGGCGCCTGCATTCATGGGGATCGCAAAGGGAGTTAGTGGATAGTGCTGAGACGGCATCAGCCCTTTCTCAGCACTCTGAAACTAGCTCCCAGGGTCCCGCGCAGGGTGCGGGAGCCCGCGTAGCGGCTTCTTCCGCCCCTGTCACGGACCCGATGCTCGAACTATCTGGCTCCGAGGAGATGGATATTTCGGGCATCGAGGCAGGAGAATGTGAGGATTCGTCACCCCATTCCCCTGCCTCAGAGGAGCTGCTAGAGGTTGTGACTAGAGCCGTGGCCAAGTTAAAGATCGACTGGCCACAAAAAATGGCAGACTCCGGCGTAGAGGCTGTGGCTGAGCCTGCAGGAAGCACTCATCTAATTTAATTTTTTGTGTCGCTTCCTGCAGGGTCAGCCACAGCCTCTACGCCGGAGTCTGCTATTTTTTCCCGATCTCCACACCGAGGTGTCGAGATCATGGAATAAGCCCTTCTCCTCATGTTTATCTGGTCCCAATGTGCATATATATTCAAATATATTGGGTGCCAGGGAGGAGGGCTATGGGATGATGCCCAGGGTTGAAGAGACATTTGCATCACATCTCTCCCCTAACGTGGCATCATCCCTGCGGGCTCCGGCGCTTCCCACCAAGCCCTGCCGTACAACATCGGCCTTGGTTGGGAAGGCATATATGGCGGCAGGTCGGGCTGGTAGTTGTCTGCATACAATGGGGCTGTTGCAGGCATACCAGGCCGACCTCCTCAAGGAGGTGGACGACAGCGGGGAGGTCACCTTCGATGACATCAGGGAGATGTGTCGAGTGGCTGACTTGTCTCTCCGTGCTACCAAGGAGACGGCCCGTGCCATTGGCCGCTCCATGGCAGCACTGGTAGCCACGGAGAGACACTTGTGGCTGAATCTGTCGGGCATCGGGGAAAAGGACAGGGCTTGTCTCCTCGATGCCCCGGTTTCGCCTTCTGGCCTTTTCGGCGACGATGTCAATAACATCGTCGATAGGTTTCAGGAGGTGAAACAACAGTCAGCCGCATTTAAAGAGCTTATCCCCGCCGTTGTTCCAGGTCTCGTGGGTCTGCTGCCAGGGGGCAGTCCCAGGAGACCGCCGGCAGCTCCTCTCACCCGCAAAAGGCTTGGAGCCAGAGACAACACCCTCAGCCGAATTCTTCTAAACCGAAAGCAGATCTGAGGACTGTTATTCAGGGGAGGAAGGCTTCAGCTAAAAGGCCCTGACGTGATGCTTAGGCCTCTGAGGGCGTTCCCCCCCCGTGTGGGCTTTTTAAAACTTCGCTCCACGGAGCCCTCAGGAAATCGATGTTGCTTCCCGCCGTCAAAGGCGCCTCGGGACGCATCGACTTCCAGCGAATGTATTGCACAGAGTGTTCCTTCAACATCTAGAGCCCTGAAACATTCGCTACCTCTCACGAGGCCTGTAGAAAAAAATTATTCGGTTAGTTCCTGCCAGAAAGCTGCTTCAGGTCACTGAAAAAATAAAAACAATACCTGAGGTCAGTCCTGAGAGACTGATCCCCCTAGTAGATTATTTAGACACCTGGAAAGGTCTTCAAAATATATCTGAATGGGCCCTGAATACAGTTGAGAAAGGATATAGAATCCAGTTCCGGTATAGACCACCTAGATTTAGTGGTATTACTCACACACTGGTATCTCCTGATCAGGATCAGGTGATGGAACATGAAGTCCAGTCTCTCTTAGCTAAGGAGGCCATAGAATATGTGCCCCCCCACGAGAGGGAGTCCGGGTTCTTCAGCCGTTACTTCATAGTTCCAAAGAAGGATGGTGGACTGCGTCCTATTATAGATCTTAGGGTATTAAACAAATCTTTGAAGAGGTTTAGGTTCAAAATGTTAACTATACCTATGATCGTTAAACAAATCAGATCCGAGGACTGGTTTGTAACGATTGATCTTAAGGATGCATATTTTCATATTTCCATCATCCCACAACATAGGAGGTTCCTTAGATTCGCTTTTGGGGGAAAAGCTTATCAATATAGGGTTCTTCCGTTCGGCCTAGCCTTATCTCCTCGCACCTTCACTAAATGGATGCGGCCCTTGCTCCACTGAGACTTCAGGGGATCCGTATCTTAAATTATATAGATGACTGGCTCATTCTGGCTCAGTCGGAAGAGCTGGCAATTCAACATCGAGATGTTGTTTTGCGTCATCTGTGGTGCTTGGGGTTGAGACTCAATGTGAAGAAAAGTTCCTTAACTCCTCTTCAGAGGACTATGTTCCTGGGGGTAGTGTGGGACTCAATTACAATGCGGGCACAATTGTCTCCTGCTCGTATAAATACTATCTTAATCACAATGAAGAGTATTAGGTTAGGCCAGGCCATCACTGTTAACCCTCTGGGGACCAAGGTGTTTTTGGGGTCCTTGAGATGTTTTGACATGCCCTGACATTTGTGCTTTTTTCAAAAAAAGTTCACGGACATGGAGAGGCAGAACGCACACCCTGTTTATTTTCTTTATTTTACAAAAGCACAATAATTTATTTCGATTGTTGGTGGGCACATAAAAAAGTAGACATTTAACAGTTTATTTTTTTATATGTCTTAACTCTGTATGACCAGAAATGATGGAGTAGTTTAAGTCTATTTTTCTGCTATGTGAAAAAAATCTGCCAAAACGCACCGATGCGTTTGCCGTCCCCAGAGGGTTAAGCACTTTCAAAGAGTTTTGGTCCTCATGGCTGCAGCTTCCAACGTAATTCCTTTTGGTCTGCTCCACATGAGGGCCTTGCAGTGGTGGCTCAGGACCAAGGGGTTTTCTCCGCTAGGGAACCCCTTTCGCATGATCAGAGTTACGCGCAGATGCCTTCGTGCTCTTGTCATGTGGAAGAAACCATGATTCCTGTCTCAAGGCCCGGTGTTGGGAGCACCATGTCAGAGAAAAAACTTTGACTATGGATGCGTCCCGCACGGGCTGGGGTGCGATTATGGAGGGCCGTTACACCCGAGGTACTTGGAAGGACCATCATCTCTCATGGCATATTAATCGCTTAGAGATGTTGCCCGTATTCTTTGCCCTGAGGCACTTCCTTGTAGACCTCAGAGGCCATCATGTTCTCGTTAGGACAGACAATATGTCGGTGGTCTCTTATATCAACCCCCAAGGAGGTCTGAAATCACGCCCTCTTTCTAGACTGGCGCATCAGATTCTTCTATGGTCCCAGGATAAATTTCTCTCTGTCAGATCTATTTATATTCCTGGGGTTGATAATGTGGGAGCAGATATCCTGTCGAGGCAGGGGCTGAGGCCCGGGCAATGGCGGCTCCACCCTGAAGTAGTTGAGCTTATATGGAGAGAGTTTGGCCAGGCGGAGGTTGACCTGTTCGCCTCTCATGATAACACTCATTGCCCGCTCTGGTACTCTCTCTCACATCCAGCTCCTTTGGGCCTGGATGCCATGGTACAGATGTGGCCGAGGTCACGTCTATACGCTTTTCCCCCGATCGCTCTGCTCCCTGGGGCTCTGGAAAGGGTCAGGAGGTAAGTTGTGAGGTTACTCCTTGTAGCTCCGTACTGGCCGGCCCGAATTTGGTTTTTTCGGACCTTATTAGTCTCTTGGAGAGTCCTCCCTGGCAAGTCCCTATTAGGAGAGATCTTCTTTCCCAGGCCGATGGTACAATATTTCATCCACGGCCGGAGATATGGAGACTATGGGTCTGGCCCCTGAGGGGGACCAACCCATAAATAGGTTGCCCTTTCCACCGAGATGGTTAGGTTATCCATTCTAGAACCCCACTCTACTAGGAACTAAATATTTTTTAGAGGTTAGGTACGGCATTGAACCCAGTTAAATACTGCCCACTGGCTTCAGTACTGGCGTTCCATCCTGTTCTCTAACGGGACCTCCCGTTCATGCTTAGGGCCTCTGTGGCGGCCTCAGTGCCCTCCACAAGCTTCTATGGGTGAGCTCGTAGGGACATTCCCACTAAAAAACTCCATGTTCCTGTAGATTGGAGGATGAATACTGTCATCTAGCCTATTGGCATCAGGCTGACGGGTTATCCCTGGCACCCGTCATATCCTGTAGATGAGTTATATGAGAATATATAAGAATCTTTTGAGTCTGCTTCCTGTTCGTCCTACTCTATGGAAGAGCGGTGGCATTGCCCCCTCTTACTCGAGGGCGTGGGAGCCACTCTATCTTATCTCTGCCTCGGCACTGAGGTGCCTATAGGTAATATCATGATTCTCTGGGTATTCATCATATATAGAATCTGTCTGAGTATGCTTCCTGCTCGTCCTGCTCCCTGGAAGAGTGGCGGTGCTGCCCCCTCTTACTTGTCAGCGCGGGGGCCACTCTACCTTATTTTTGCCCCGGCACTGAGGTGCCTGTGGGTAATATCATGATTCTTCAGGTATTCCATCCTCCATCACATGTGTCGGATGGTCAAGGTCATAGCCTTGGAGGCCCTTAGCTTAGGCCTCGGGCTGGGAGGAGTTAGTCCATCTAGATATGTATCAAGGGCTAGGAGATATTCCCTTTATTAATTAGACAGTTGTTTATCTGCGGAAACCTTTCATAGTTGATGTACGAGGTGCGCCTTGGCCTTCACCTCTTATCTAATACTTGCTACTGTCCGGGGTTCCCTTCCATGGGGTTAGCTGAGCCTCCGGCTCCAGACCTCCCCTTGTTACACCAAATCTTATGACAATCTAGTTTGGATCTGCCCTCTACTCATTCCTATTGTCCGTGAGTGTGCCAGATGCTTCACACCAGGGTGTATTTCTCTCAGTGTGGCGGCGTGGGTATTCGTTCCCCAAAGCGTCGAGTATCGATGCAGCGGGAGTTCCCTTACGAAAGGGAATGTCTCGGGTTACTATTGTAACCCTCGTTCCCTGAGTAGGGAACGAGACGCTGCATCCCTCGGCCACACTTTCCGCACTCATGAGAACGGCTTTGCTTCGACCAATCAGAAGCTAACACTTCCTGTTTCCTGTGACCTTTTATAGCTTCCGGATCATCGTCACATAGGACGTCACGAGTGACGTAATGACGCTACACCAATCGAGATTGGAATGATTCCATAGTTGACTTCAGACGCTACATGCCGAAGGGATTCCCCAAAGCGTAGAGTATCGATGCAGCATCTCGTTCCCTACTCAGGGAACGAGGGTTACAATAGTAACCCCTGAGATGTTTTCTCAGTTTACATGCAAACGTGCAAACGAAGTTTTCCAAAATCTCCACTCCAGTTTTTAGAAGGAATCGTTTTCAGAGGCGAATTCTCCGTTTGCGTGTAAACGAAGGGCATAAACGAAGGGAAATATATCCGTTTTTCAAAATAACCATGTACCGTAAAACTTCAAATAATAGCCGAGTCCCAAATAGACGCCTGTCTCTTTTACACGCCTGGTGTGGCTGCATGTTTGGGTAAATAACCACTCTCACGTCTTCAAACAACACGAGCGCTGTCCTGCCCTCTCTCCCTCGCGCATATTAATCCAAATCAATTGACACGATAGTAAAAGGTCGGAAGACCGCATTAAGTATATAAGGGGCGCCTAGAGAACATGTCATCCACTTATCATTTGAAGGGACTGTGCTAGCAGCCTGGAGGCATGGCAACGAGACGCAGTGTCTCGTTCCCTATTCTCAGGGAATAAGGGTTACAGTCGTAACCCGAGATGTTCCCTTTCAAAAGGGAACTTGCACTGCGTCCTGAGACGCTTTTGGGGAACGAAATACCCACGCCGCCATGCTGAGGGGAGTTTCAACAGAAATGCCAAAAACCACTTACCCCTTCACACTAGGCTGTGAGTGACAGAACTCTCTATGCCCACTGCCCAAGCTATCAGGCCTCAATGAGGAAGTACCTTCATAAGTCACAGAAGGATTTGCCTGGAGCTCAATAGAGCGGTAAATGAGAGGAAGCCGACTCACTCGGGCAGTGGCCATAGGAAGTACTCAGAAAAGCGGAGGCCTTATCAAAAAACCTCAAAGGCCGCTCAAGGGCTTGGAACCAACATCTTAACTGGGAAGGGGTTCCTTTAAGGGAATATGGGCAGGAGGCCTTAAAGGAACACTGGCCATTCGCTTTTAGGGGGACAACGTGTCAACCCCCATAGCCACCAGGGAGGCTGACCCAGTCTGGCTTGAGACCTAGTCTAGCTAAAAACCTGTCTGTTTCCTAAAACATAGCCTCTTACCATTACTATTATCAATGTAAAGCTGCTTTGAAACAATCTATATTGTTAAAAGCGCTATGTAAATGAAGGTGACTTGACCAGGATCACTAGCTGCCAGTCTTGGGCTGGAGAGGCTCTCCTTGACGAGTAGCCTACTCTGAGCTACTGCAGACTAGGAGGCAGAGATGCTATAACAAAAACCGCCCCTTTCTCAGAGACACATTCCTAAAGTATAAAGCCTAGGCCGGATATCGGGGTGGCCCAAAAATTGAGGGCCAAACACAAATGCATTCATAACTTTACTGGAGTTCAGTGGAGCAGTGGCTTCAACATAACGACCCTCTAAGCGAGAGGAGGCCAACTCACTTAATACAGGGAACTGACCATGTGGAGCTCAGTGGAGCGGTGGCTTCAGCATAACGACTCTCTTAAGTGAGAGGAAGCCAACTTCACTCACCACAGGGAAATTATCAAGGTGGCCTTACCAGAGGCCTCCACTTGAAAACATCATCTACCTGGAACTCAGTGGAGCGGTGGCTTCAATATGCTGACTCTTTAAATGAGAGGAAGCCTACACACTCACTTAGGGTGATTGTCAAGGCGGCCCACAGAGGACCGCGCTTGAAGTCATGATCTATCTGGAGCTCGTGGGAGCGGAGGCTTCAGCATAGTGCCCTTTACTCTCTCAGCAAGAGAAAACCACTTCACTCAACCTATGGTGGTTTAACAAGGAGACCTCTCTGAGGGCCATACGCTTGAAATCGTGATATTGCCTGGAGCTCAGTGGAGCGGTGGCTTATTTTCCATAATATCTCTCTAAACGAGAGGAAGCCAACTCACTCAAACAGAATGATTATTAAGGCTTACTTTTACTAACTTTTAGAGGGCCGAACGCTTGCCATATCAATTATCTGGAGCTCAGATGAGCGACAGCCTTAGGAAGATGACTCTCTAATTGATAGGAGGCCAAGTCACTCACTACAGGTGATGTGTTTCGTTCTAATTCTACCCACCATATAAAAAATACCCTGTGATACCCTTAAAGCCTGAAAGGACTGATGTTATGAGCGCCTGTGGAGTAAGAAAGGCACAGGGGAAAGAAAGAAAGAAGAGGAGAGGGTGGATGTGCAGATCCTCAGAGGGAAGGACCACTTCACTGGCGCTGGGAGCGCCTGTGATGGATCACTTCCCTCAAATCCTGCTTCTTTTTTCTCTGGTCGCGCCTTCTCCGCAACCTATTCCACGGAGGAGGAGGGGCCCGGGAGCCCTAGCCCTTGCCCTCCGGCCCTGTCTACGGTTCTCAAACCGAGACTAGCCAGGGCCCCCTGGCTGCCTGGGCACAGAGTCAGATCGGCGCGGTATGCATGATTTAAATGCATGATTTTCCAGCCACGGCCTCTACGGAGGTGCTGAAAAGTTCGGACAGCGAGATCAGGGCATCGAGGCGAAAGCCCTTCTCTTTCTCCCTAATGTCCGCCAGGTTCACCCACAGGTGTCTCTCCGTTGCCACCATCTCTATTGATCTACCAACTGTGGCGGCTGTCTGCTTGGTGGCGCGGAAAGCCAGGTCCGTGGTGCGGCGCAGCTCGGATATCGCATCAGAGGAAAGACCCTGACCTTGATCTAAGTCTTTCAGCAGGTCAGCCTGGTAAGCTTGAAACACTGCCATGGTGTGCAGTGAAGCGCTAGCCTGTCCTGCTGTCACGTATGCCCTGCTGTTAAACCACTACGTGTTCTTAAGCGGCTTTGTAGGCAGGGCCGGAGCTTTTAGAGTACACATAAATCGCCACATATACATGCTCATGCACCCCTCGACATTTGCATAGTTTGCATGCCTATGTCGGTGGATGCGGGCTGAATATGGGTTCTTCCATGCCTTCTCGAGCTCAGTGTGGAGGTCGGGAAGGAAAGGAAGGCTCACAGGAGCTAGAGGATTATGGCCGGAAATAAACCGCTCGTCTAACCTGCCACATGAAGTCTCTTCCCTAGCACACTCCCATGACAGTTTGAGCCTGTCTGAAGCGCTCTCCATAACCCCCAACAGCTCATCATACGCGGGGCAGGACGGCCGCGAGGGCTCAGATGACTCGTCTTCTTTGCCCTCAACAGCCATCTCCTGCTCTACCTGGCATGGTGCCAGTAAAGCACTGTCTGCTGAATCAGAGAATGCATTAAACGTTGCATCCTCGTCCAGCAGAGCACTCTTGTCAGTGGCTGAAGCGTGTGAGAAATTTACTCCTCTCTCAAACTCTTCAGCCAGCTCCATCTGTGATCCCCACGACCTAAATCTTCTCTTCGCCTCAGCGTGAGAGGGACCCTAGCTGCCGGGCACAGATGCTTGTCCCTCTTCCCTCGAGAAGATAGACAAACGAGAGTGGAGTGTCTTTACAGGAAGACGCTCGCAGTGCACGAAAACAGCTCCCTGAAGAACTGAGCGTGCGTGCTCATCACCCAGACAGTGAACATACAAGTCATGAGTGTCTCCACAAATCATGTGTGTCTCTATGGCTATAGTAATTGTTATTATTTATGGCTTCGTGTATTGCAGAATGCATCATAGTTGTATCACTGAAACATAAAAACTTGGCAAATTGCTTGCAAAATAAGTAGTAAAGGAGATTAAAAGCAATTAAAATAAAAAATGTAAGAGATTTAAAGTTTTAACCTAATTAACCTAATTTCTCTTGAGGCTGGCGGGGGTGGGATTACCTTAAAGAAGGTGCCGGTTTGTGTGTTTTGATTCACTTGAGACAAGTTGTTTCATTATGATTTACTGTTATGAAATATTAATCACACCCTCTAACGTTTTTCATTACAGAGTTGTACAACATACAACAGTATGTTGGCTGGTGAGTATATAAAACAAGGCTTAACTCCCACCTCACATTTGGAGTGGTTGTTTGCCAAGCAGGAGAAATGCATGTTAATATTTTATTGACAGTGACAACACTGTGTATTACCAGACTTGTTCCTGCTGTATGTGGGGTTAATTTAGGCACATGCATCCTCCAAGGTGACCCTCAGCCCCCTGCTCTCTTCAAGGACGGAGACTTCATCATTGGAGGGGCTTTCACCATTCATTACTATCTAAGGACAGAGAAGCACACGTATACTAGACGGCCACAACCACTGGAGTGCAGTGGCAGGTTTGAATTTAATATAAAATGTAATTATTTTTTAACAGAGCAGTCTTGAGTGGGTTGTTATTTTGCAAAATTTATGTTCATAACTGTCTTTTTGCTTAAGTTAATCAGAATCAGACCATCAAAACTTTCACATGCTTATTTTAAAAAATGGTTTATTATACCTAATTAGTTTTTTGTGTGTACTTCAACAGCATGGACTTCAGAGAGCTGCGTTTTGCTCGTGCCTTGCAGTTCGCTATCCAAGAGATAAACAACAGCTCTGATCTCTTACCAGGCATCACATTAGGGTACCATATATATGACTCTTGTGGCTCTGTGCCAATGGCAATCAAAGTATCATTTCAGCTTGCCAACGGACTAGATCTCATATTTAACAACACTGATTCCTGTGCAAAATCAGCTGCAGTTCTTGCACTAGTTGGAGAATCTGGTTCCACACCATCTATAAGCATGTCAAGGCTTTTCGGTCCTTTTGGAATTCCACAGGTGTTTGCTCAGTAAAACTATATTTTAGTCTTCTAAGAGATCTCCAAAATAAATTAAAATGTGGCGTTATGCCAGAAACTCAAAAATCATTGTATTTTTGCCATATGGATAACACAGATGGAAAAACTTTGAAAACATTTGTTAAAATGAACATCTGTCAACATTTCTCACAAGACATATAATGAGTGTATTATTGTAATAGGATCAAAAAGGTTTACTTAAGGTCCTTATATGTTCGGAAACATTTTATTTTAAATGTTTTCTTCCCCTCTTGGTGCACTATAGGTGAGTCATTACGCAACATGCGCGTGTCTCAGTGACAAGCGGCAGTATCCTACTTTCTTCAGGACCATCCCCAGCGATCACCATCAAGCGGCCGCATTGGCACGGATGGTCAAGCACTTCGGATGGACGTGGATCGGGGTTGTGCGCAGTGATTCAGACTACGGGAACAATGGCATGGCATCATTCTTGAAAGCTGCTGCGGAGGAGGGAATCTGTGTGGAGTATTCTGAGGCCTACTACAGGACCCAGCCGCGCAGTACACTGAAAAGAGTTGCTGATGTCATTCGCAGATCAACGGCTCATGTAATAGTTGCCTTCCTGGCCTCAGGTGACATGAGACTTCTCTTAGAAGAGCTGAGTCAGCAGCCTCCTCCTCCGATGCAGTGGATTGGCAGCGAGGCGTGGGTTACAGACCCAGAAATGCTGCGGTTTAATTTGTGTATCGGTGCTGTAGGCTTTGGAATCCCGCGGTCTGTTATCCCGGGATTTCGTAACTTTTTACTTGACCTGTCTCCAGAGCAGGCACTGAAATTTCCCCTGTTGACAGAATTCTGGGAAAGCTCATTTAGCTGTAGTCTAAAACGGCAGACAGGTTCTTCAACTGGTATGCCAGCATGTGATGGCACAGAGGATCTGCGTGCATTACAGAACCCGTACACAGACACGTCCCAGTTGAGGATCACTAGCATGGTGTACAAAGCCACATATGCTATAGCTCATGCCCTACATGGCATTGTATGTAACGGAAAGTATTGTGACAAAAACATCAAAGTTGAGCCCAGACAGGTACGGTTTGTTATCGTGGATTTTTTTTTTTTTTTACAATACGTTTACAAACTAGAATTTAAAATTCTCATTAAAATACAGTATTATTTATTTACTTTTTGTGTAGAACAACTATATTTTTACAACAACACCCACTATTTAAGCTACTGATTATCAGAAAATTATTTTAGTCACAACCCCATGTCATCACAATTCTTCATGTCTATCATGCAGGTTTTTGATCAGCTCAAACGAGTGAACTTTTCAAAAAATAATTATTCTGTTTCATTCGATGCCAATGGAGACCCCGTGGCCACCTATGAACTTGTGAATTGGCAGCTTCAGGGAGACGGTTCAGTTGATTTTGTTACAGTGGGTCAATATGATGCATCCCAGCCTAAAGGCCAAGAATTCAGTCTGAACAGAGCTATCTTTTGGTATGATGGCAGTGAAAAGGTATAAGATGTGTTACGAGTGTTGTGAAATACCCCTGTTTTTGTATTTTTCTGATGACATATTTTCTTCTAACAATATAAAAGGACAGTGTCATAAAATTATGTCCTACACTTCTATTAAATCAAGTAATTAATTTTTTTTAAGTGTATTATTCATTGAGAAAAAATAAGTCTTTGTTCATTTCTGACTCTGATGCTGTTTTTCACCTGCAGGTGCCTGTGTCTGTGTGCAGTGAGAGCTGTCCTCCAGGTTCTAGGAAGGCTGTGCAAAAAGGAAGACCTGTCTGCTGTTATGACTGCATTAACTGTGCAAAAGGAGAAATCAGTAATGAGACAGGTAATATGTTTAGACACATTATTCTGGATAAATCACAGATGGTTCTGACCCAGTGACATAAAAGACAGTTTATCATAAAGAAAAGAAAGTTCTGGTTTAAAACTCATGCACAAGTTCTTACAAATCTTGGGTAAGATGGGGTAAGAATAAGATGGGGTTTTTTTACTGTTGACCATAAACGGCACAAAATCTCAGCTTTTGACGAATGGCTACTCTATTTTTAATTTTGTCACTTTATGTAAATATCAAGTCTATTTGTAAGATTAAGTCAGTCGAAGTAGTTTTGAGGTTAATTTATCTAATTTTGAAATAGTGACATTAATGACAATGTCAAAATAGTGACGTTGTATTATTGTTGAACATCAACGTTTTTTGTTTCTGTTTGGTAATTGGGAATTTGTCACAGATAAACGTTTTTGTATTACTGAAAAAATTCAATTAGACCCATGGAGTAAGATGCCAGTGTTTTGTACAGTATTACCTTATTGAGGATTAGTGAATGTTTGCACCTTTTGTAAAAGTACCCCCAATCGCCCTTAGTGTGAAAAGATGTATATCAAAATGAAATATGCAAAAGATGCTGGAAAACCAAAGAGTATGCAGGACCTGCAGGATTTTGTTTGAAGAACAGTGGGCAGTTTACAACATCTGTTTTGTTAAAATAATTATTTAGGGCAGTACTAAATAAAAACATGATGCAAATTTTTATTTCTTTATTATTTATTAAAATGTTTCAAAGTGTATGTAAACTTGGTATAATATGTTGGTAAACGTTATTGACAGCATTTTAATGTAGGACAAAAATGAGCACCATATCATAGATCCTGCTTTTTCCACTGAGTTGATCATTCTAAAACAACATAGTCTGATAACCTGCTTGTCTCCATTTTCTTTCTGTGGTTCATGAATGACTTTTAAGCACTGATTTCTTCATCTTCCAGATTCTTTAGATTGTCACAAATGTCTACCTGAGTACTGGCCCAATAATGAGAAGGACAAGTGTCTTCCTAAACCAGTGGAGTTTCTCTCCTGGGATGAGATCCTTGGGATTATTCTGGCTGCTTTCTCTATTGTGGGCTCTTTAGTGGCTTTGAGCATGGCTTTAGTGTTCTACAAAAACAGGGCCTCTCCCATAGTAAAAGCCAACAACTCAGAGCTGAGCTTCCTGCTGCTCTTCTCACTGACTCTGTGTTTCCTCTGTTCACTTACTTTCATTGGTCGGCCCACTGATTGGTCCTGTATGTTGCGTCACACAGCATTTGGCATCACTTTTGTCCTCTGTATCTCTTGTGTTCTGGGGAAAACAATTGTGGTGTTAATGGCTTTCAGGGCTACACTTCCAGGAAGTGATGTTATGAAATGGTTTGGGCCTGCACAACAGAGACTCAGTGTTTTTGGTTTCACTCTTGTACAGGTACTGATTTGTGTTCTTTGGTTAACAATATCTCCACCATATCCTTACAATAATATGCAACACTACAAAGAAAAGATCATTCTAGAATGCAGTTTAGGATCAGCTGTTGGTTTCTGGGCTGTACTGGGTTATATTGGCCTCCTAGCTTTCCTTTGCTTTATTTTAGCTTTTCTGGCCCGAAAGCTCCCTGATAACTTCAATGAGGCTAAATTCATCACTTTCAGTATGCTCATATTCTGTGCTGTTTGGATCACCTTTATTCCAGCTTATGTCAGCTCTCCAGGGAAATTTACTGTAGCTGTGGAGATATTTGCCATTTTAGCTTCAAGCTTTGGTCTGATTCTCTGTATTTTTGCTCCTAAGTGTTTCATTATTATATTTAGGCCAGAGCAGAATACTAAAAAACACCTGATGAGTAAATTACCGTCAAAAGCCCTCTGAGTCACACAGTGCAATACAAACACTCGCAAATTACATATTCTGTGATTTTAACACATCAGTTGTTATACTTCTTTTTTTCTTAATGGTTGTGCTTGTAACAGTTATGTTAAAAAAAAAACAAGATGGAAAAATATATAATGAAATCTTAAGTATGTCAATTTATATTTTTTAGTAAATTCTCTTTACAATTCTGTTTGCACATGCCAACTTTGATACTTCATTTTATAAAATGAAAGGCAAAGGTTTTTGGTAACACTTTCTATAAAGCCTGTATTTATAATGCATTATAAGGGTATTTTTAATGCATTATAATACATGCATAATGCCTTACAAACAACCTTATAATATGTTGTATCATCTGATAAATAATTACAACACTTACAATACATTATAATACTTACCTATTTGTAGTTATAACATTTAAAAGTGCAATGCTTTATAACACAAAATGAAGCCTGTATTTGTAATGCATCATAAGGGCATTCTTAATGCATTATAATGCACGCATAATGCCCTATAAACAACCTTATACACAACATGCACAATGCAACATTTAGAGTGTGCATGGAAGATATACAAAATGGCTATATAGTGCCACCATGGCAACAGGACAGCTAAACTTTTAAAACAGGACCTCAAGGTCATTGTGTCACATCCTCCAACTGGAGTGCCCATGAGCTTCTTCAGAGGGCACTCCTTTTGTCTCTGTGTTAATATTAAGGACTACATTCCCCACAATCCTTTGCCTGAACTCATTATGGCTTCATTCAGTACACCTCTGTATTGTTACCTTGCTTGCTCTGGGATCCCCATAGGGATCCCACTGCTAGCGGCCATTTTGTGTGTTTGGGCCGCGCACACCCTATCAGCTCATGAGTCCGCTCCAGAGCCCGCTTTAGCCCATGAATCCACTCCAGAACATGCTCAAGCCACAGAGCTCCCTGCCTGTCCTGTCTCGACAACGGAGGTCATCAATGAACTTCCTGTTTGCCCTGTTATTGCCACAGAGGCCATTATTGAACTCCCTGTCTGTCTCGTCTCAGCCAGAGAGGCCGTTCTAAGTCCCAGAGTCTCGTCCGAGAAGACCACGATAAAATACTCTGCTCACCTTGTCATAGACAGTATTCCTGGATGTGCTGCCTGCCCTGTTATGGTCAAAGAGGCTATAAATAAACCCTCTGTTTGTTTTGACACGACCCCTGAGGCCAACCCTAACCTCTGTGCTCTGTGTTCTAGTTTCTCCTGATCAGCAGCGGTGGTCTCCAGTTCCTCCAGATATGCCCTGGGGATCTTCAGCTCCAGCGTGGTGGTCTTCGGTCCCACCAGCTCAATCATCGTGGTCACCAGCTCCTACCACTCCGCCATGGGGGTTTTCAGTCCCATCTGCTCTACTTTGGTGGTTATCTGCTCCACCGTTGTGGCCTTCTGCTCCGCCCTGGCCACCTGCACCACCATCTCCACTCTTGACACCATCCCTGCCTACTCCGCCCTGGCCACTTGCTCTGCTGGCTCCACCCTGGCTACTCAATCCGCCTCTGTCTCCAGTACTGCTTCCTCTCCACGGACCTGTCCCTCTGTCCTTCCCCCTGTTCCACCTTCGCTCCACCACCCTCCTGGATTTTATTTGTCTGTTGTTGGAGCGTCTGGTAGCTGCTCCGTAAGTGTCCTCCAGAGGGCACTCCTTTTGTCTGTGTTAATATTAAGGATTACATTCCCCACAATCCTTTGCCGGGACACATTATGGCTCCATTCAGTACACCTGTGTATTGTTACCTTGTTTGCTCTGGCTTATTTAAGCAGTGTCGTCTCATGCTTTCTTTGTGTAGTCTTGCTAGTATGTTGCCACTGTGTGTCTGAGCTAATGTATTCTTGTCCTGGATCCTGTGTTCTTGACTTCTGCCTGGTTGTTTATATTTTACCCTGTTAGGATTATCTTGATTTCAGCATGTTTGGACCGTTGTCTGCTTTTGACTACTCTTTGGACTACCCTTAATAAAGACTGCAATTGGATCTTCAACCAAGTCTCAGAGCAGTTATCGCATATTAACACATTGAATGGGAATACTGGCTTGCCAGGAACTACCCCTCACACATTCTTGGTCGCCTCATACATATACGCATTATATACAACTTACATGAATGTGGTTAACCAGACTGTAAAAGAACATATATTTGAGCATGCACCTCAAAGTATACATATATTTTGTATATTTAAATGTATATTTGCTTATCATTTTCAGGACAAGAACAAAAATAAACAATAAGCTGCACATACACCTGTAACCCAGTAGGTTATAACTGTGTTGTTAATAAGTTACTTCAATTTATTAGCTTGTATTTGTTTAATTAAGAGAGAAAATGTGAATTAACCATTCATCTTTGTTTGTGATCATACATGTATTTGTGCCTTTAAGAGCGCGTGTGCATGAGATACAAGTTTGATAGAGGTGTACATGTGGAAAACGTGGCTTTAACCATCAAGTTAGGTGTTTGATTAGTTATTGGTTTATGTGAATTAAGTCCCGCCCTCACTGGTGTTTTGTGTAATGTGAGTGGTTGTTCGGGAGATGTGAGTTTTGTTGACAAGCGCGAGAGGAGGGAGTGAGAGACACGGGGAGGAGAGAGACCCCAGATAGCACAAGTCTATTTGATGTTATATTTACATCTGGAAGACGTATTTTTAAGAGTGTTTGCTCATCTGCAAGACGTCTATAGGACGTTTCCTGTCAGATGTCAAATAGACGTTTAGAAGATGTCAGTTTAACATGCATTCTAAATCATTACATCTTAAAGACATCTTCTAAACGTCTATTTGACATCTGATAGGAAACGTCCTATAGACGTCTTGCAGATGAGCAAACACTCTTAAAAATACGTCTTCCAGATGTAAATATAACATCAAATAGACTTGTGCTATCTGGGACGCGCTTGCGGTGAGAGAGTGATTTGATTTAATGATTTACAAGTTTAAAAATCTTTAACTGTAATGTAGATCAGAGGTGAAGCACTGACACAGAGATGAATCGTTGGTGTGTGCATCTTTGAGAGTGCCGCGAGTGTTTTACGGCCGTTTCCAGTGTTGTTAATCTGCCGTGCAGGCGTGAATACAGACTGTTTAGATTAATTTTCAATGCGCATATCCACGCATCTGAACGTTTAAGCTAAAACAACAGTTACCAGACTAAAGACGGTTATCGCCGTTGTTTCCTTTTCAACGAGGGAGACCCTGAGGACCAGATAGCGCCCCAAATATCCGCGTTATTTGGGGTTCCTCTGGCCGCGTGGGAGGTGCGTTTCGTCGGCTGACGAGGGAGAGCGAGGACGAGGAGCAGCGCGAGGACAAGGAGCTGCGCGACGCCTGCTACAGGATTCCTGGAAGTGCTGTGTGGTTGCACGTGAAATTGAGGTATCGTGGTTTGGTTTGTCTTGTGCTCAGGAGAGTGAAGGGGCCATTTGTCAGTTTCCCGGCCACCACGAACACGAGCCACGATTCAGGCCTGCAACGGGGTGGTTTGAGTGAATGACTGGTGTGTGTGTGTGGGCCCACCGCATTAAATATTGGTTCATCTAGTATTATTCAGTGTACTGAAAATGTGATTGTTTATATTCAGAGTATATTTGGTATAATTTGTGAGTTATTGTATACATTTATCCCATTGAGGTCATTGGTTTAATATATACTGATTCTATTTGACCGGTATACTAATTTCAGTAGGTCTGGCATCTGAGATATTGTCCTTCGGGGATTAAATTGTGTCTCATTTAGTGTGTATGTGATTGTGGGAACACTTCACATTCTGAAACTCATTGTTTGAGCCAGTTAACATTTGATAATTCTATTCTAATTAAATCCTTTATTTGTTTTGTACTTTTACCAGTGTGTTATTCTTTCAGAAGTGTTTGTTGACTTCATCAGTTAAGGCGCGTAGAGATTTAATTCTGAGTAACTCGTAAAAGGAAAGTATAGATTATTATTCTAATTTTCTAAAAGATAATTAATTCATTTAGTGACACCAGAGGGGCCTAACTTCAACATCTGTAGGCATTTAGTTATTGAATCTGGAGTGCTGTCCTACTTAGTTACAAGAAAGACAGGTAGGGGGCGCTACACACCTGTGTTATAAAACTTCTAAATATCGATTGAAAATGTTTGTTAAAAGTTTATTTTTGTATATATAAATATTAAGCTACCTAATACCTATTAAATATGTTTTATCATTTATTAATCCAGGTATTCATTAAATATCTTGTTTTTGATTTCCACAAATCATTATGTTTATTTTTCCTTTCTTACTTTATAAACAAACTCGTTTTTTGTATTTCTACAACAATTTTACACACATGGGTCAAAAATGACCCATATAGGAACCTTTGATATTTATAAATAGTATAAATATATTTACTGCAGAAAACTATTCACCTGCCACACATTTCACAATTCAACACGTCTGCTTTTGTATATTTCATGCATGTACGTTTTATTTAATAAAATTTTTATCACAAAAAATACTTGATATTTTGTGAAAGACATCTAGATATAGCCTAATATTTGAACGTTTAGGCTAAGGTTACCTTGACCTTGAAATCCATTACTAGTGCAAAAGTCAAATCAATGCTATCGGTCACATGAGCCGTCGTGTGGTGGCGTTCTGGTGCACTATGGCTGCTGTCACATCATCCGGGTGGATGCTGCACATTGGTGGTGGGGAGATCCCCCTACAGTTGCACTACACTACAGTTCAATTTCAGTGTTATCGGTTATATATGTGTTATGTGTGACAAAGTGGCACATATTTCAAGTGTTACAGTAAATGTGTTGATCTAAACAACTGTGACATTGGTTATTTTAAAGCTACACTTTGTGATTTTTACCCCCATCTAGCGGTGAAAAGGTATATGACCATTCAGTGAATATTAGTTTCTGTTCCAATGTAGTCCAAGATTAACATGGCTTCCAGTTCGACCTCGTCCATGAGTGTTCCTTCAAGTGATGAGGTTAATTTAGAAAACTATTATAATTTGCAGTAATTTAATTTGTCAGGTAACATATAGGTTATGACATCTACCGTAAAACTTCAAATAATGGCCGAGTCCCAAATAGACGCCTGTCTCTTTTACACGCCTGGTGTGGCGACAGGTTTGGGTAAATAAAGGCCGGTCTCAAATAGAGGCCGGGTCTGTTTTTTAGTTTCGGGTTGTATTTAATCCTCTAAAACCGTCAGATTGTCCGCTTTTTGGCGGCCGGCAAAGCAAATTGTTGTCCCTCCAAAGCCTTTTTTGATCGATGAGTGATGTAGAATAGAATGACTCCTGCGCCTGACAGCTAGGGCGCGTTACGAGCAGAGAGAGAGTGAGAGCTCCCCGGCCGCGCGCGCGCACTCACGTCTTCAAACAACACGAGCGCTGTCTTGCTCTCTCCCTCGCGCATATTAATCAAAATCAATTGACACGATAGTAATAGGTCGGAAGACCGCAGTTTCACATGGAGCATTTGGAGATTTTTAGAGATTAGAGACAGGCCTATACACTCAATGAACAACATCTCAACACTAAATTATAAAGGCCTGTCTCATATAGACGCCTGTCTCAAATACAAGCCGGTGCAGTTCGACGATTTGGGAAAATAAAAGCCCGGGCTACTATTTGAAGTTTTACGGTATGTAAAATGAATAATAATTTTATGTTTTTGTTATTTTTTTACCATTTCATTGCTAAAATCAGTTATCAGGTTCCCAGACGAATGCAAGCTAATCTTAGTAAAGTAATTTTTATCAGTGCTATCGTTATTCTGTATGTTGTACGACATCACTAGCGTAAGGCAAAGTTTACATTGTAGGCTATATTATACTTTCAAAAAGGCTTTCAGGTTTTTATATATCAGTCTCAAGCAATCCCCCTCTTGACATTCGACACGGTACCATCGAGTGTTAAAACGCGAAAGGCGAAGCTTGAATTAACGGGTATGTCCCTCTTTGGCTAATGTACTTTCAAGATGGAGGGGCAACATGGCGACCGACATTAGAACCCCTTACCCGTATGTATTTTCAATGGAATATTATACACTCACGAGAATACTTTATTACTTGAACGAAGTAAATATACATTAATGAGCACTAGGGCTGGGCGATAAAACGATAACGATAATTATCGCGATATAATTTTTCTCGATAAAACGATATCAAGAGGTCGATAGATGTTCGATAATGTTTATGCGCCAAAAGCGGAACGAAACTCATTTGAACCGCGCGCGCCTCACGGACCGTTTATCCGCTCGGTTCAAAGTCCAAACGGCAGCGCAGCGCGAGCTCACCTCTATGGAGCTCACTAGCAGACGCGTTTACTCTGATCGTCTCGCTCACGAGATCCAGTGAGAAGCGCTTGAGTTCAGCGAAGAACACACATGTTTAAAGGCTGATGAAACACCGCTGACAAACAGGAGAAACACTGCGCGCAACAATACAGTCAGAATCTGAATTGATACTGAATCCATTTAGCCTACCATGGATGGATTTACTGTAAGGTTAGCCTAGTGATATTAACTGCACCATGAAATGTGGGATATATTGAATTGTATAATATTATTAATGTAGACAATGTATTAAATGACTAATGGAATATAATTATAGTATATAATAATGTATTTAACTGTTAGGCTACTGTTTTTCATACAAATACCATAGAAACCATAAAGTTACATTTTGCCATGATAGTGAGGTGCTATAAGTTAGGCTATGCCTGGTTTTATCTGTGGTTATCATGATCTAAATGCATGGTACTGGATGACCAATGGTTAATTTTAATCAAACTCAAACAGTCAGAATATTACATTTTACCAAATAAAAATGTGTTTTTTTAAACAGATGTTACTGTTTTTGTTAATGAACATAAATTTAACATAGTAGCATTAGCTTGAGTTAGGATGCAGATTTACTGTCAACTCACTGTCAAATATGCATTTCGAGACAAAACATGTAATTTGAATATTGCAGCATGCACTGCCAACTGTGCTGAAGAAATATTTTTCTATTCAGATATTTATTTTGTTAAGGGAAAATGACAAATGTTTGAATGTTCTACCTCAGATTTGTGAAATGTTCACCTGTTTGGCAAGTGTTTGTCATGATATGTTCTGACAGTAAAGAGTTAAAACCACAATTAACGCTCTGGTTTATACAACTTTCACTAAGGAGCAAAAATCTGCCTTTAAACTTGAAAGAAATAAAGATTTGACATTTATCGTGATAATTATCGATATCGACTGATATATAAAAAAAATCGTGATAATTTTTTTGGGCCATATCGCCCAGCCCTAATGAGCACATATATTTTTTGAAAGAACTAAGTGTTTTTAGCTAAGAATAAACTAAAAAAGTTACACAGTGTAGCTTTAACAAAAAGTGTTCTTTATTCTTTTGTTTTATCACGCTTGCATAGATGGGTCATTTTAGACCCATGTGTGTAAACTTGATGTATTTACACAAAACCTAGGAAATATTAAAATATTAATTTGTGATAATTGAAAACAAGATATTTTGAATATTCATAAATCATGGAATTTATAGATCATGAAATATTAAATGCTCAAATAAAGTGATTTCAAAAGGTGAAACAAAAAAATGCCAAGTCATGCATGAAATAACATAGGAAATGAATACGGGTCTTTTTAGACACATGTTGTGCATTAGAAGGGGTATCCATAGCTTGCGCATCAAAGGGTTAATAAAACATGACTTTGTTTTTTCCATTTTCCACTTTTCCACATTGTACTTTTCCACATAACTTTTTGTTGTCTACCTTAAGGGAAATGTCTTATAACCACTTCATGATATCGTATGGCTGTTTAAAAGAAGTCTTAACTTTTGTTACTTTACTTTACAGACAAAGACCACTAAATAGTATGACCACATTATAAAGCTTTTTAGATGTTTAAAGTAACACTATGTAGTTTTTCAACCTTCATAATATATTTCCAAGCCCCTTGTGATGGTACATCGACTTACAATAGGTTAAATGACACGTCTGCCATAGCCTGACGTGGTCTGTATCGCTTTTACTTGCACTATGTAACTTCGGGTTTCGGGTAGTAACCGGAGCACAAAAAGAACTACAAAATTCGATTGCTTTACGGCATACGTCACTTCACCCATGCACCACTTCCTCAAATTGTCTGTGGCCATTGTTGATTCCAAAGCCGGTGCTGGATAAACAGTGAGCGTGCGCGTGCGACAGTAGGCTGCGGTAGGCTAAATTATTTACGACAGCAGTAATGGACAATTCTGCTTCCAACCTGTAGGGCGACCGCAGGGGAAAAGTTCCTTAGTGTTGCTTTAAAAGAAGACTTTGTTTTTGTCACTTTACTTTAAGAAGTAAAATACCACTCATAAGATGTAGCATGATACTATGCAGATCTTACGTAAACAATGTCAAGATATCAGACTTGGGAAAGTTAAAGATATGAAACTATGGGATATTTCATGCATTATAACTTAAGTGGAAAAAAAAATATGTTGATTGTGTGTTATAAATCATACCCTTAATAGTTATAACGACAAATAGGTAAGCATTATTCATGAGCTGATACAACACATTATAAGGTTGTTAATAAGGCATTATGCATGCATTATAATGCATTAAGAATACCTTTATGATCCATTATAAATACAGGCTTCATCTGGTGTTATAATGCATTGTACTCTTAAAGTTATAACCACAAATAGGTAAGTATTATAATGTATTGTAACTATTGTGAAGATAATTTATCAGATGATGCAACATATTATAAGGTTGTTTGTAAGGTATTATGCATGTATTATAATGCATTCAGTATACCCTTATAATGCATTATAAATACAGGCTTCATAGATAGTGTTACCAAGTATTTTTTTTAAATTATTATTTAAAATAGCTTTATTTATGTCAAAGCAGGTATCAAGTAATTATAATTACACATCTGACAATAAAATACAGAAAATGAACTAAAATGAGTTATTTATTCCATTCAAGTGACAGACTAGTGGCTCCCATATATTTAAAGAATACAGCAATCATAGGCAAACAATATGATAAACTGGAATGAAATGCTGTCCAGATGGACAGGGTCAGTGTCATGTTGATAACATTTCATTTGGACATTTTTCCAGTCATTCCCTTCTTAGTGTTTAAATCAGGCCTCAACAGAATTACATAGCATTTAGGTATAAAAATACAAAACAGAAGTCCGAAAGTGGAAGCTAGAATGGCAAATATCTCAACAGCCACTGTGTATTTCCCTGGTGAGCTGTTGTATGCTGGTATAAAAGAGATCCACACAGCAAAAAATATGAGCATACTAAAAGTGATGAGCTTAGCTTCATTAAATGAATCTGGAAGTTTCCTTCCAAGGAAGGCGAGAGCAAAGCACATACAAGAGAGCAGCCCAATATAGCCCAACACCAGATAAAATCCTAGTGGCCACACATCTTTACATTCTAGTACAATCTTACCACCCTGATAGGATGTGTTTTTGTAGGGGTAAGGAGGTGCTAGTGCCAGCCAGCAAGCACACAGGATAACTTGGCCTGTCGTGCAGCAAAAGATGAAAACCCTTTGCTGTGGAGGGCCAAATAGCTTTAGAGAAATGGACCCAGGCATAGTGGAACGAAAGGCCAAAAGCACCACAATGGTCTTGACCAGTATGCATGAGATACATAGAACAAAGCTGATTCCAAACGCAGCTTGGCGGGCACGGCATGTCCATGGTGAGGGCCGGCCCACAAACACCAGTGAGCAAAGAAAGCAAAGTTTGAGAGACAACAGCAATAGAAAACTCATCTCAGAGTTGTTGGCCTTAACGATGGGTGTGCTTCGAAAAAGAAAGAAAATCACTGTGATAACAGTTGCCACAGCGACGCCAAAGAGAGACAAAGAAATGAGAATGATGCCCATGATTTCACGGTATGACAGAAACTCCTCTATGCCAGCAACACAAGAAACCCTTTCTTTGTTTGGCCAGTAGTACTCGGGACACTTGGTACACTCAGTAGCACCTAGTAGACATAAACAGACACTGTTGGTCAACCAGATTTTCCATATAGCACACATTATTACAAAATTATCTGGAATACTTGATTCTGTTTGGTCATTCAGCAGTCAGATGTTTCCTATACACTCATGTGTATAACTGCCCTAGTAAAAAATAACCTATACCACAATCTATTTAAAATACATTTATTTCACACTAAGTATACTTTAAAACCATTAACATAATTTATTCACATATCACTTAAGACTTTCTGATATCAAATTATATTTAAACTTTATTTGTAGTATTTCTTTATTGCACAATGCACATTTCTTAATATTATGCCAAAAATGTGTAACTGTCACTGTAAATGTGTAAATGTTTGCCATTATATTTTTAAAACAATTATATCTTAGTAAAAACCTTAAGTAATATTGACAAACTATATATCATTTGAAAGCTTACAATCTCTAGTTTCCATATTTGGTGACTGATTTTCAAAATAAATTACAGAGGAGCTGTAATTTATCAATTTTAACAATAATATTTTCATACTCCTAAGGCGTGTTCAGACCTTTATTTTGAAATAGTGATGAACATGAAAATAATAAAATGATAAAAATGGTAGAAACCTCAGTTTGTTTTCATGCCAAGAGTTAAAAAGATAGCATCCATTCAATTATTTTAGAAAAAAAAGTCTGAAAATGTTTTAAATATAAAGAAAAAAATATTAAATTCACCATTTGTGATGTGGCAGCGAGCTATAACGCACATGCATGTTCTTTGTATGTGTGTTTCATAGAGGTTGAATTCATATCAAAATCTGCCAAACTTCCCATATTACTGAATAGGATCTCTACTTCATAAATTGTATGAAAATTGTGGAAATAATGGTTCATATCACTCAAAACACATATGGAAATGGAGGCGCCCTTATATGGGCAGTAATGGAGTCTGGTTGTGACCTAGTGAAAAAGTTTGGTACTGAAAGCAATCTTAACAAAATCTTACTGAAAGCTCATTTTTTGAGATATCAACCTAAAATTTTAAACACAACTTGTTCAGATTTTTGGCTTTGATTTTTCTGCAGTTTTAGAGTAGCCCAGGTTTTGAAAATATATATTTTATATAAAATATTTATAATTATTTTTTTTACATTGTACATTTCCATAAACTCAAACTTCTATAACTTTTTTTCTGTTTCAATTTCTTAATTTATTTCACTTCTACAAAAATCTGCCAAATGTCTTTTTTAAAACAAGACTAATCTTACGTCTATATTTTCCAAAGCAATTCTTGAATTACAACCATTTAAGTTCGAAATGTGCATTTATGTCTATTCAAAAAAAGGGGGGTGACACTTAACAGGTTAATATCACTATTAATAATAAGGATGGTATTAGCTCTGTATAATATCAGTCTTTAAATGCAAGATATTTAATGTGTACCTAAAGTATACTTGCAATAGTTCCACTTTAGCACAATTAAATAGACTTAAGTATATTTTTCGTTGGACTTCAGTACTACTTCCGCACAATTAAGGTGCATTAAGTACAAAATTAGTTGTTCCAATTTAGCAGACTTTAAGTATACCAGTTTAGTATACTAAAAGCACAATTGCAGGGTTTTTTATTAAGCACATAAATATGTAAATGTATTTGTACTTTTTTTCAAATACATTTTAGTATTTTTTTTCTCTTGGGTGAAACTGCTGTTACTTTCATATCACATTGCAGACTCGCTCTCTTGTGTCATACAAACGCAACAGGTACCATTGTGTCTTTCTGTTATTGATATTGATGTAGTTAAAATCACTGACTTTAATATTGGTTTTACTGTAATATTGTTGCAGTGTCTCGATTTCTTGCCCTATAGAGCATTGTTGGGCTTTGGGCTAATAAACAGTTTAGATAGATAGATAGATAGATAGATAGATAGATAGATAGATAGATAGATAGATAGATAGATAGATAGATAGATAGATAGATAGATAGATAGATAGATAGATAGATAGATAGATAGATAGATAGTCTAAGCTATCATATATTTACCTGATATATTGCTGATTTCCCCTTCAGCACAGGGCAAACAGTCAAAGCAGCAAAGAGGCTGTCCCGGTCGAGTGGCCTGGCGTGTTCCAGGGGGACAAGGAGGGGTGCATAAAGAAACAGGAACCTGCATACAAAACATTATAACATCAGGAATCTCCCAAAACTTACAGCTCTACAACTGTTTGCCATAGGGGCAGAGGCTCACCTCAGCGTGTCCCCCTGCCCACCGAATTAACCCTTCATCTATCTTAAGCTGCTGTCCATGTGGGGCAGAGCCATCATAAGTGCCTACCATCTGAAACCGAATGGTACCCCTTCCATTTCTCTGCCAGTTTATGATGTCATAGAGGGGCACAGGCTCTCCATTGTTGTCAAAGTACACCTTCTCTTTGAACTGGTTTGTAAAATTCACTTTTTTCAGGTAGTGAAGAAGCTATTTAATTAGTTAAGGCAAGCAATATAAAATGTACATAAATATAATTACAGTATGGAAAATACATTTGAATATAATTGTTTTGCACAATAATAATTTGTACACATTTTAAAATTGCTAACATACAAGAAGGTTCGGACAAACACATGAATATTACCTGCCATGTAGAGAACATTGATTCAGTTTTGCAGAAGTGGTCTGAGCTTTGTTCCTCAGAGCCACATTGTAACAGCTGATGTAGAGCATGAGCAATAGCATACACTGCTTTATAGACATTGTATGAAATCCTCACCCTTGATACATCAGTATAGCTATTCTCAGTCTCCATCAGATCCTCTGAGCCAGTACAGAGCGGCAACTCAGAATCACCACTGTCCTCATAACCTAGACTGCATCCAAACAGTTCCTCCCAAAACATGTTATTGAAAACAGATTCGGGTCTAGGTGAAGGCCTTACCCTAAGGAGAAACTCAGCCAAGCCTGGAATAGTAGTGCCCCTGAAGGAAAAGCCCACTGTTCCAGCCAGGACAGGGTGAAGTTCAGGGATAGTGAGAAGTTTGGCTGTCACCCAGGCTTCACTGGCCACCCACTGCCACCTCGTCAAATTCCTGCGAGCCACTTCAGCCAGGAGCTCCAGCAGCTGCCCTTCAGTGGCAAATGCTATAATCACTCGTGCAGTGGAACCCTCCAGGCTATTAAGAATAGCATGTATTTGTGCCTGGGAAGGTGCTTTTGGTATAGTGTGGTGAAAGGCTATGCAGCCACCAACTCTTTCAAGCTGCTCAGTAAAGGCCTGGATACCATAGTGACTGTAGTCGTCATCTGTGCCCACTGTGCCCACCCAGCGCCAGCCAAAGTGGGAAACCAACTGGACCAGTCCCTGCACCTGAAATACATCACTGGGAACAGTACGAAGGAAAGAAGGGTATTCCTTCTTATCTGTGAGACAGGTACAGGTCGCAAAGTAGCTTATCTTGAAGTGGGGTCAGTAGAAAAAGATCAAGAAAGAAAAACAGAAAAAGGGAGATTAGGGGAGATGTAAAAGGTGAAAGCAAGATCTTGAATAAGTGTTTTTGGTAGACTTTGTTTTTCTAACATTGTAAAGAAATAAAATCATAAAATTGCAAAATCTAAAATTTGGAGAGGGAATAAACTTGCACATATATTTTGTTGCACTGATCAGGTTATAGATGCAGATTTATTTTTTTATTTTTTTCCTAGAGGTTTTCCCTTTGTTTGGTGCTGAAACAACTATGTCAAATGCAAATGAAAATTTTCACAATAACTAAAATTCACAGTAATCAATAGCATCTGGTAGAACCAGTAGAATAAATAATATGCACTAAAAGCCACAGGAAAGCATGCGAGTAACCTATTGATTAAACATTCAAAAAGGCCTGTTAAAGATTTTAGCAGGATCATAATTGGCATGTTATTTATTCCATAACAGACAGTATTAGTTTATAGCTGTGAGTATTTCTGATATGTTTTTTTATGAGCATTAAACGTTTTAATAAATGCAAGTTCCTTGAAGGTGGACATGTTTATCAAGACATGAAAATTAGAGGGGTAAAACAGAGTTTATACATATTCACAGAGCTTATATATATGCTCAACACATTATTTTGCTCACAGTTATACACTGTTAAAGGCCAGGAAGGTAGATACATAAATATCTATAATTATCACCTCTTACTCAGATTCTTACCAGTGGAATTCCAAATGGACCCAAAGTTTGTGCCACGGCCCGTGTAGGCGAAGATGATGCCAGACCGATGACAGCTGGCACCGGGGCAGTGGAAAGGCATTTGGCACTGCCAGCAGCATCAGCCTTTGTTTGACTGGAGGTACCGTTCACCAGGAAAAGCACACTCCGCAAGCTTGTGTGCACATGATCACAGCTATCCAAGATCCGATAACCTAGTGTCACTCCTGGTAATAAACTGGAATTATTGTTGATTTCTTTAATGGCAAACACCATTGTTTGGACCCAGCGGAATGCACGGAAATCAAACCTGTTGAGAAGATGGACAGAGAGCAAAAATAACAAAGATAGAGCTGGTTGTAGCAGTTGTGAAAAGGTAACAAACAGTCTGAAAAAGAAAACAGTTCATAAAAGTGATGAATATCATCCTTTTAGCATAATTATACAGCATATGTTATGAGTAATAAAACATGGATCTCATTCATGTTACATTTAAGGTTTATATTCATTCTTTTAAACCAACTGGCATTTTATCTTTTCATTGCTGTTCTCCATTCTCTGCATGCCGTTTCAAACACACCCGCTGCACTCTTGATGTTGTGGCCGTTCAGAGTAATTATGGTCCGTTTGCGAAGCTATATAGTGCATGGGAAAGAGCCCTCCAATTACAATATCACCATCTTGTTCCAGTACTGGTGAATTAAAATCACCCAATGTCCAGCACCTATTGTCCATTGAGGTGCAGAGAATTACTGAGAAGTACAGCAGAAGCAAAAGACTCAATGGTGCCAGTTCACTCACTGGCATCTTACTGGCCATTGCTGCATCTTTCAAATCCGACCATGGAAACAGCTAGTGAGGACACGAGAGTGTATGGAAGTCTAGAATTCCCAGCTATATAAAATATATCACAATGATGCCAAATGATACATCAGAGACTGGCCAATGATATTCATTGTGGGTGGTCTCCCAGGTCATGTGATTTAACAGTGTTTCAGATCAAAGTGCCTTGAAATGCATTAGGGATCATTCTAAAACTTTTGAAACTTTACTCATTTCATTTTATTTCTTATTTTATGTGGATTATATTAAAAAAATATCATAAGGCATAATAATATATACATCAGCCTCAAACAGTCTGCAGGAACCAAGTCAGGAGGAAATTATATATAGACTATTCCAACACTGCATGAAGGACATTGCATGTGCATTTGAGAGGGATGTCTGTGTATTTGTATCTGTTTGTAAGGGATACAGAGGCCTTTACATTTAAAGGTTGATTTGTTAGATAAAGTGAGTAATGACAGTTATACAGCTTGTCATTAGCTGACTGCCATCTACTGGATATAACAAATAACACCAAGAGTGTTCTGGCACTTTTTACAGGTAAGGAAACACTTTGTGTGCTATTCTTTTTTTTTTTTAATTTTCTTTCTTTCTCTCTTTCTCTCTTTCTCTCTTTCTTTCTTTCTTTCTTTCTTTCTTTCTTTCTTTCTTTCTTTGGTAACACTTTATAATAACGTTCCGTTATGTCACTATTAGTTAATCATGAACTAATCATTTACAAAACATGACTATACGTTCCTAAATTATTAATAAGTGATATGCTAACATTTTATAAATGTTTTGTTTATTAATTTACAAGTCATTTATAAATTATTAGATAATGAGCTAATCGTTTACAAAATGACTATATGTTCATAAATTATTAATAAATGGTATGCTAACGATTTACAAATGTGTTGTAAATTATCTTAATTTTTTTTTTAGATGTTATTTAGTCATTAGTTGACACATTATTAATCATTTATAAATGTCAAAATTGTAGCATATTTATCTCAATAAACAATGGTAATCATAAACAAATGATTAACAAACCATTTCTAAATGATCAGTATATAATTTATTGATGTATCTTTAAGTTGTAAGCAGGCCAAAAGCACAAACATGCAGGTATGCTAAAGCAGTATTTTGAAGAAGAGTAATTTGTTTTCAAGTGGATACACATTAATAAATGACTTACAGTCAGGGGGTTGCAGTGGGTTATGTGAAATCCTTTCACTCATCAGCACATTGTGTTCTGTGTGGAGTGTGTGAATCTAGAAATCTAGAAAATTCTTTTCTGGCTAGCACAACATTACATGATACCAATTCCACATTACTTGCAACCATTTATTTAAAAAATATATTTCTCCTTGAGTTTATTTATTTTATTTTATTTTTTTCTAACAAATTGTATTGTTTATTGCTAGAAAATAACACATAACCCACATAGTTTTAAACTGTAATTTAGGTAACAGCATTGCATTTCTTCTTTGCAAATTTTGAAACAAAGAGACAGTGAGTGATGTCATTTCTGAGAAGCCCATGTGGCACCACCTGTTCTATAAAACAGTGCTGCACATCATACATTAATGAGTCAATTAGGTGAGAGAGAGAGAGAGAGAGAGAGAGAGAGAGAGAGAGGTAATAGAGATGTGGATCTCTCTATATTTATGTATTTATCTATCCTTTACCTGTATCACTGCAGCATCGATCACTAGGTCAGGCTCCTGTCAACTCCAGGGACACTTCAGGTTAAACGGGATGTACCAAGACGGAGACCTTATCATTGGAGGCCTGTTTGCATTTCATCTCATCACAGTGTTCCCAGAACTGAATTTTAAAAGAGAACCGGAACAGACGCATTGTGAGCGGTGAGCCTGAGCTAAACAGACGGCAAAAAAGGACATTTAAAAGAAAATAGAAGGAAGAACATGCAGAACAAAATCTATGTTTTTATTGACTTGTATTTGATAGACTTCTTATTCATTTAGAGCAGATTGTCTAATGACATGTTTGCAATGTACTAACAAACTGCTCTTAAAATCCAGAAAAGAGATAATCTTTTTGTGTGATTGTACAAATAATTATTTCTCTTTATGTTTGTTATGTTTATGGTGATATTCTTTAGGGTGACTGAATATAAACATTTATGCTGCCTTTTCTAGATTCTATATGGCAAGTTTCCAGCAGGCACAGACTATGGTATATGCCATAAATGAGATCAATAACAATCCTAACCTGTTGCCTAACATCACCCTCGGTTATCATCTGTATGACAACTGTGTAAAGCTTGGAGTATCATTCAGGTCAGCAACAGCACTTCTTAGTGGGACAGAGGAGACCCTTTCCAATTTCAGCTGCACTGGCCCACCACCAGTAATTGGGATTGTGGGGGATCCTGGATCTACTCACTGTATAGCAATCTCCAGTGTGCTGGGACTATTTCGAATACCTATGGTAGGATGAGATGAATATAAACTTCTATAACCTTCTATAAAATGTTTCAATTTGTTTGCTCATGTAAAAGAGTAATTGCTATAACAATGAAAAAAATCTGTTTTCCTTGTCGCTGTGATCTCTGCTATAAGGTTAGCTACTATGCCACCTGCTCCTGTTTGAGTGACAGGAAAAAGTACCCCTCTTTCTTCAGAACAATACCCAGTGATGCCTTCCAGGTGCAGGCTATGATTCAGATCTTGAGGCATTTTGGATGGACCTGGGTTGGTCTCGTCTACAGTAATGATGACTACGGTATCAACGCTGCTCAGTCCTTCCAAAAGGAAGTGCAGTTGTTTGGAGGTTGTGTTTCTTTTTCTGAAATCCTGCCTCTTGATAACAACTACATAGACATTCATCGGATTGTACAAGTGATTCAGGCCTCTACAGCTAGAGTGGTGGTGGTATTCTCCACAGAAGCCTATCTGCTGCCTTTGATGGATGAGGTGATATTGCAGAATGTAACAGGCAGACAGTGGATTGCAAGTGAAGCTTGGGCTACTTCACCTGTTTTTCATACTCAGCGTCTTTTGCCTTTCCTGGGGGGCACACTGGGCATCGCCATCAGGCGTGGGGAGATCCAGGGACTTCATGACTTTCTGCTTCGCCTCCATCCTGACAGTAATTTGAGAAATAATATGGTGAGAATCTTCTGGGAAAACATGTTCAGGTGCAGTTTTGACACTGGAGGCAGAGAGGGAGAAATAATATGTACTGGACAGGAGGATCTGAGCAGCACAGACACAGCATACACTGATGTATCAGAACTGAGGGCCTCATATAATGTATATAAGGCAGTGTATGCCCTGGCACATGCACTACATGACCTTATGCAGTGTGAGGAGTGGAGAGGACCATTTAGTGGGAATAGCTGTGCCAACATATCCAACCTGAAACCCTGGCAGGTAAGACTCCTGTGGACAGAAGCACAGCTTATCAGAATATATATAATTAAATAGAATAGTTAATTGAAAAACAAAAACAAAACATTTTCATACAAAACATAAATATATATTTGTTCTGTCTACAAACTGTACAGGTGGTTCACTACCTACAGAAAGTGAATTTCACCACAGGTTTTGGGGATCATGTGTCATTTGATAAGAATGGAGATGCTTTGGCCATCTATGATGTGATGAACTGGCAGCCAAACTCTGATGGGTCAATAGTTGTCCACACAGTTGGTGTGGTAGATGAAGGGGCAGCAACAGGGAAGGTGCTCACACTGGATGAAAATGCAATATACTGGAACTTAGAGACAAATAAAGTAATTAATATTGCTTTTCTTTAAAAGTCTTTTAAACTATCGAAACATAACTAGCATATGTTTGTCATATTACGTGAGTAATGGTCACTGAAAGAGTACACTTTTCGTAATATAGTACAAACATATACTATTTTTATGTGTGTTTTAAAAAAAAATTGTATCCGTCAGCCCCCACAGTCTGTGTGCAGTGAGAGTTGCCCCCCGGGCACCAGGCGAGCCAGAAGGAAGGGCCTTCCTGTCTGCTGTTTTGACTGCCTGCCATGTGCTGATGGAGAGATTTCTAATATATCAGGTTCGAGAGAGTCATGTAATCATAAGAACAACTGAAACTGTATTATTATTCAATCATAGCTTTTACCAACATTATACAACTCTCTTTATCTTTCTCTCTCTCTCTCTCTTTCTCTCTCCATACACATAGATTCCATTGAGTGCATAGTGTGTTCAGATGAGTTCTGGTCCAATACAGATAAAAATCAGTGTGTCCCCAAAGAAGTGGAGTTTCTGTCCTACGAGGAACCTCTTGGCATTTCCCTGAGCACTGCTTCCTTGCTTGGCACCTGCATCTGTTCTGCAGTGGTTGTCATCTTTGCACATTACCGCCACACTCCAGTTGTGCGAGCTAACAATTCAGAGCTCAGCTTCTTGCTGCTGGTGGCACTCAAACTGTGTTTTTTGTGTGTGCTACTGTTCATTGGCCGGCCGCAGTTGTGGACGTGTCAGTTAAGACATGCTGTGTTTGGCATAAGCTTTGTCCTATGTGTCTCCAGCATCCTGGTCAAGACTATGGTGGTAATAGCTGTGTTCAAGTCATCTCGACCAGAGGGTAAAAGTGCTATGAAATGGTTTGGAGCAGTTCAACAAAGATGCACAGTTCTGATCCTAACAGCCCTCCAGGTTGTGATATGTGCAGTCTGGCTATCAAATGCATCTCCAACACCCCATAAAAACAGCCAGTATATCCGCTCTAAAGTAGTATATGAATGTGCTATTGGCTCAGTGGCTGGGTTTTCCATGCTACTCGGCTATATTGGTCTTTTATCGGCAGTAAGTTTCCTGTTAGCTTTCCTGGCGAGAAACCTTCCAGACAATTTTAATGAAGCAAAGTTCATCACTTTTAGTATGTTAATCTTCTGTGCTGTGTGGATTGCATTTATTCCAGCATATGTGAGCTCGCCAGGGAAATATGCAGTGGCTGTGGAGATATTTGCCATCCTGGCTTCCAGTTTTGGATTACTGGTCTCCATATTTGCCCCAAAGTGCTACATTATTATATTACACCCAGAAAGAAACACTAAAAAAGCCATCATGGGAAAGGCAAACTGAAATAACTAATTTTAAACAGTCATAAATGTCTCCAGTCTGACACTATATTGCTTGTTGAAACTTGAATAAACAGCTTTGATGCAATTTGAGAACAATTAGTAACTGTTTGGAATCAAATAATCTCAGGTGGTTTTCAGATAAATGTCTAGCAATTTATCATTCCATCTGATCCATACTCAAATTGATTATTATGTGATAATTATGTTTGGTAACACTTCACGTGTTTTTATGTATAATGCATTATATGTCTTCATAAATAACTGTAACCAAAGATAAAATGCATTATAATATTTGCAGATTCCTTGTTACATCTGAAGTTGTTTGTTAATGCACTGTGAACTAATATGAACAATCAATGAACAGCTGTTTTTATATTAACTAATGTTAACAAATATGAACATATACAGAAACAAATGTATTGCTCATGGTTAGTTCATGTTAGTTAATACATTAACTAATGTTAACAAATGAGACCTTATTGTAAAGTGTTGCCATTATAATGTATTATAACTGTGGTTACAAATATTCATAAGACCATTCATTGCATTAATCAGTGCTGCAGACTTCCTTTAAAAAATTACAATAACAAGGCATTACAAGACATAATTAATGCATTATTAAATACTTTCATAATTAATTATATATAATGGCTTTAAGTAACGTGTTACAGGTTTTTCTTATATTGAAGAAATTCCATCTTTAAGTACCACCGACTCCACCTACAGTCAATGCGAGAATAGGCAGCACACAACACAATAGTATCGTTAGATATGATGTGATCTTGTATTGAAATACAGCAGAAATCAGGATGGAGCTCAATGGAATGGAACAAAACTCTGCGGTCTTGAGAGTGGTTTCTCACAGTATATATTAGATGAATTTAAACTGTTTCTTCTGAATTCAACACACAGTAAGATACACGTCCTGTATGAACAGCCCATACATCTAACTTTGGCAGATTTAAAATCTTGATTGCAAAATGAATTGCTGCAAGGGAATGTAGCTATGCTTAAGTTGTTTAATATAGAGGGCTGGAAATGGGGAGAGCGTGAGGAGATAAAAAAATTTGAGGCGTTCCATTCCAAATTATTTTGATTTTTAGATTTAGGATTTTTTTTAGGGAAATTAAATTTCTTTTAGTCTTTTATTCACTTAATAGACTACGAAAGCAATCCGAATTCAGAACAAAAATGAGCGCAAATTTTTTAAATATAAATATATATATATATATATATATATATACACTCACCGGCCCATGCTAGTAACGGGTTGGACCCCCTTTTGCCTTCAGAACTGCCTCAATTCTTCGTGGCATAGATTCAACAAGGTGCTGGAAGCATTCCTCAGGGAGTTTGGTCCATATTGACATGATGGCATCACACAGTTGCCGCAGATTTGTCGGCTGCACATCCATGATGCGAATCTCCCGTTCCACCACATCCCAAAGATGCTCTATTGGGTTGAGATCTGGTGACTGTGGAGGCCATTTTAGTACAGTGAACTCATTGTCATGTTCAAGAAACCAATTTGAAATGATTAGAGCTTTGTGACATGGTGGAAGTAGCCATCAGAGGATGGGTACATGGTGGCCACAAAGGGATGGACATGGTCAGAAACAATGCTCAGGTAGGCCGTGGCATTTAAACGATGCCCAATTGGCACTAAGGGGCCTAAAGTGTGCCAGGAAAACATCCCCCACACCATTACACCACCACCACCAGCCTGAACAGTGGTAACAAGGCATGATGGTTCCATGTTCTCATTCTGTTTACGCCAAATTCTGACTCTAACATCTGAATGTCTCAACAGAAATCGAGACTCATCAGACCAGGCAACATTTTTCCAGTCTTCAACTGTTCAATTTTGGTGAGCTCTTGCAAATTGTAGCCTCTTTTTCCTATTTGTAGTGGAGATGAGTGGTACCCGGTGGAGTCTTCTGCTGTTGTAGCCCATCCGCCTCAAGGTTGTGCGTGTTGTGGCTTCACAAATGCTTTGCTGCATACCTCGGTTGTAACGAGTGGTTATTTCAGTCATAGTTGCCCTTCTATCAGCTCGAACCAGTCTGGCCATTCTCCTCTGACCTCTGGCATCAACAAGGCATTTCCGCCCACAGAACTGCCGCTCACTGGATGTTTTTTCTTTTTCGGACCATTCTCTGTAAACCCTAGAGATGGTTGTGCGTGAAAATCCCAGAAGATTAGCAGTTTCTGAAATACTCAGACCAGCCCTTCTGGCACCAACAATCATGCCACGTTCAAAGTCACTCAAATCAACTTTCTTCCCCATACTGATGCTCGGTTTGAACTGCAGGAGATTGTCTTGACCATGTCTACATGCCTAAATGCACTGAGTTGCCGCCATGTGATTGGCTGCTTAGAAATTAAGTGTTAACGAGCAGTTGGACAGGTGTACCTAATAAAGTGGCCGGTGAGTGTATATATATGGTATATATGCTATAATAAACAATGCAGCTAAGTATTCTATGGTTGGTTGCGTAATGTCGTGATTGGCCATAATATCTGCAGGTTGCAGCCAATGGATATGCTTATCTATCGGTGTGTGTGAACCAATAATCAGTTCATCCCAGTTAATTTACCTGAAGTGGTTTGCTCTGAGATCTTGGCCGAAAGTCTGAACAGAAACCTCTATTTTAAATGTTAAATAATAGTAACTGTTAGGGGTGTAACGGTTCACAAAATTCACGGTTCGTTCGATATACGATACACTTGTGTCACGGTTCGGTACGTTTTCGATACAGCAAAAAGAAAGAAATGCCCGAGAAATTTCCTTGATTTATTTTTTTTAATTATATTTTAGTAGTTATTATACTACAGCTTGTGTCAAAATGATTGATGGTGACCTTTGACCTTGCCCCTCCCCTTGCCCTTCCTGTTTCCGGGGTCATGGATTAACCTTTGACCTCCCCCTCCCGGTTTCCGGGGTTGATGGATTAACCTTTGACCTAGCCCTTCCCGTTTCCGGGATTGATGGATTAACCTTTGCCCTAATGAGCGTTCGATCATTTGGTTGACAGAAAGTATTGACAGGTTGTTTTGATGGATGATTTGACTCTTTGACCGAGGGGTATAAATGGCCTCGTTTACACTGTCAGTGAAATGTGACCCAATTCCGATTTTTTGCTCATATGTGACACAGATCGGATGTGTTCTATGACAGTGTAAACAGGAACAAAACGCATGCATTCGGATATTTCCAGATCGGTTTCAGGCCTCATTCATATGTGGAAATAAATCGGATATGTGCCAATGCGACTGTCATGTAAACAGGCAGATCGGATTTTCTGAGGCATTAGGCGACTTCTCCGCGGTTTAATGACGAAAGAAACCCACGACGCGCTTCTGCAAAGGGATGGATGATCGACGAAACGTATCATCGTAGGAGAGGAATGTGGACAGGGGCACGGAAAGTGTTTTCACAAGATTGTAAAGTAACGAAAATTGTTCATTTACATTTATTTTGTGTTCATTTCTATTTGCTGTCTCTGTGCTGGCTCTTTATTGTATAACAGTGCACAGCCCATAACCCCTTTATTTTAATGCTTAATTTATGTCCCGTAAATCGGTCCGTTGCATTACGAATGAAAGCAGTATCAATAATGTCAAACATGTGATGTGCAGTCAAGTTCGGGTGTGTGTATGCTGTTTTAACAAGTGTTCTCACCGATACGCGTGTGATTCGTGGAGTTTTAACGAGTTTTATAGACATTGTTTCTTATTCAAAAGTGGTGTTTTGCAACTTCGCATATCGCAGAGCATGAAGCATATTTCGTGTTCGTCCATCTGTGCAAGATAATTTAACCCTTTAAGCATGCGAGATATGTTTCAGATAGCCTATAGCCTATGGCAAGTGTAAACACATGAATCAGAAATGGGTCACAATTTAAAGAACGTGTAAACAGACAGTCAAAAAAATCGGATATAAGCAACAAATCAGAATTGGGCATCAAGACCTGCAGTGTAAACGAGGCCAATATGTCATTGTTTTGGCTTTGATGGTGCCAGATGTTTTTTGAAATCCGGGGTTCCCTCCCACCCACTCTCACAATGCTAAAAAAGATCACAGATCGTGTGACACGATCCCTCCCACAAATATCTCTTAAAAGTGTATAAAATATATAGTTTAACTAAAAAAGATTGCAGTGTGTGTGTGTGTGTGTGTGTGTGTGTGTGTGTGTCTGTTTGTGTCTGTGTGACAGTTGGGCAAAATAACATTGTTCATTCAAAATAAATATCTAACAGAGCCAATCATTTATTTTGACAGTTGTCTTTGATCCGGAGGTATTATAGAATAAAATCATCTTACTTTATCAGACGTTCCCCAAAGATGTTCCTCCGAGTGACTCTCTCGCTCTCTCACCGGCCTTTTTTCATGACAGCCATGGTCACCGCACTAAGCATCTGCGTCTGTGTGTGTGTGTGTGTGTGTGTGTTACATGATACCCTCCGCATTCCTGAGCTCACTGCAGGGAGTGAGAAAAGAGATTTTGTAATAATGTTGTATATTTCACACTGGCTAGAGTTGAAAAATATTGATCTTTAAAACTATATAAATGAAATGTTTATAAAATAAATATCTTACTAAATAACTAAAGCTACATTGATCTTTAAAACTATATAAATGAAATGTTTATAAAATAAATATCTTACTAAATAACTAAAGTTACATTGATCTTTAAAACTATATAAATGAAATGTTTATAAAATATTTAACACTAACATCCTGTTCATTAAAAAATCTTATTAAATTACTGAAGTTGAAAAGCATTCACTTCTTTAAAAGTATATAAATTAAATATTAAAATAAAATAAATACACATCTTACTGATCCAGATATTTTAAAAACCACAAAAGACATAAAAATCATACATCAATCATTATGTTTTAGAGAGATGAAATAAAAAATGATCTTACTTTTTCAGCAGGTTGAAAAAAGCTCTAAGATGTCCACACATTTAAGTTGTAAAAATCCCATAATGTTTCCAGGAGTGTTTCCCCCGATCACACAGGCATATGACAGTCTCTCTGAACGTGCCACATGATATCACCACATTCCTGAGCTCATTGCTGGGAGTGAGAAAAAGAGACTTTCTAATAATGTTGTATATTTCACACTGGCTAGAGTTGAAAAATATTGATCTTTAAACTATATAAATGAAATGTTTATAAAATAAATATCTTACTAAATAACTAAAGTTACATTGATCTTTAAAACTATATAAATGAAATGCTTATAAAATATACAATATCATCCTAGTTGTAATACAAAAAGAGCACAGAGCTGCCATTGTGTCTGTTAGTGTCTGTGTGTGTGTGTGTGTGTGTGCGTGTGTGTGTGTGTGTGTGTGACAGTGGGGCAAAATAACATTGTTCATTTAAAATTATATAAAGCAGATAAAACCATCTATTTCACCATGTTGAAAAAACATGTGTTTTTCACCTTAACTATTTCACTTCCCTGCACGCTTGACCGGGGGTGTTGTGTGTATGTGTGTTTGTTTATGTACTGGGCAATGAGCCTGAGAAACAGATGCCATTATCGTTTTATTACGCTTTGAAAAATACAGCTGGTGAACATATCAGTGACTGTCCTAACGTTAAAACATCTCTGAATCCTGAAAACCTCTAAGTCAGAGGGCCCGGGCGCGGGCTTATCTGTGTGTGTGTGTGTGTGTGTGTGTGTTACATGAGACCCCTCCAAGTGAGGACAATATGTATCATATATTTCACACTAAAGTTGAAAAACATTATGCTCTATATAAATGAAATGGTTATAAAATTTACATCTAGTAATTTACAAATATATTATTTCACACTAACTTAAGTTGAAAAACATTTTTCATTTAAAAGTATATTAATAAAATGCTTTTATCGTTCATTTTTTTAAATAAATAACTAAAGTTATTATTTTAGATAAAAATCATCCGACATGTTTTATAGATTAGAAGAATACATACAGGTTATGAACGGGTGTCAAAAAGAAAATCATCTTACTTTTTTCAGCCGGTTGACGAAGTAGTTCCTAAGATGTCCATACATTTAAAGTTGAAAAGATCCCACAAGTAATTCTCTCTCCCCCTCGCATGACAGGCATGCATTGTCTGTGTGTGTGTGTGTGTGTGTGTGTCTTTTCAGCGGTCAGAACGAGACATTGCATGTGTTCGATTAGTGTTAATCTTATTTCATAGTATAATCATTAAAAGTTTAAATTCTATCTTTTAAAAATACAAGATATTTTAAATTAAATTAATTCATAAAACAAATATGCTACATCGTGGAAAAACTTGACTATATTTTTTATTTATCAGGGTACATGTAAAGAACTTTGAAATTTGGGGCTCTCACAACAAGTCATCTCACACATTGTGTGAAATGTTCAATAATTCCTCAAGTAGTATCTGTGCGAAAATCACCACATAGGCCTATCTTTAGTGCGACAGCACCAATGAAGACATTTAGAATCTGTGATGCCTCAGGCCAGCCCCCATTAGCTTCAGGATAGAGGGTGACAGAGCAGATGAGTCTCTGTGCATCGTGTAATGTTAGTCTGCTAACACCTTTCCAGAGCCAAAATTTTGTTCGTACTGAGATTATTTCAAATCATAATCGTAAAAGTTTAAATATTTTAAAATGAAAAGATGGTTTAAATGAAATCTTTATAGTTTTAATACATTCGTATCTTCTATTTATCTTTTAGAAGATTACTGTAAGGATTTTGTTTAACGGTGACCTAAAGTATAATTTTTATTAATATAGCCATAATAATTTTTGTACTGTAACAGCATATTCTACCGTGTACACCTGAAAGCTGCATTTTTACATTTTCAAAATAAATAAAAATAAGTAATTTAATGTAATTTCTAAGGTGTTTTGCGGCTCCATAAAATCTCTATTTTAAAATTAAATTATTATAAATAAAGTATATAACTCAATGAATAATAACACATATGCTACTAAAATGTATTCATACAAATTAAACATAGTTTTATCTTAATTAATATATTTATAAATATAAATATATATATATAAATTACATCTAATAATTATTTAAAAAAAACTCCTTACATTTTCATAGAACTGAAGAAGTAGTAGAATCTAAATCTATGCAATGATAAAAAAACAATTCAAAAAGCAAATAGTTTAAGTTGTGATAAACAAACAAAGCCCTCCCAGATCCTTCAGTGATAAGCTACAGGGTGAGATGAAGCTTCAGACCCGCACAGAGACGGAGGAGTTACAGGCCAGATGAGCCTCTGGGGCACAATTATGTCACAGCGTATGCAATGCTAGTCTGCTTTTCATAGGTTTATTCAAATTAAATTCATTTAAAAGTATAATCTTAAAAATTTAAATTAGATCTTTTAAAATTAAAAGACTGTCTAAATCAAATCTTTAAAGTTTTATTAAAATCATATCTTCTATTTATCTTCTTAGAAGACTTCTGTATGATATAAATGATTTGCATAAAGCTATTATTTTTACTAAACATCGTTTGTTCAAAAATCAAATAAAAATGTTATAAATCAAGAACTGTCCTTTGGCATCTTAGATCTTATTTCAAATAGCATGCGACATGAAACATGTTGTCAAAGTTTGTCACAATGTTTTTGTTTTAAAAGAAATCCCAGGACTCTACATTGCTCTTATTTAGATTAAGTTGTATCATTTAGAAAATCACCACAAATTTTCAGAGACGCTGCATAAGTAAAGTTTGTCTTGAGCGAATATTTTAATTTTACTCGTCTTAATTCAAAGTATGATCTTACTTTTTCTGCTGTAGCTATGACCTATTGTACGTATAAGATATATCATATTTACTTTTCTTGCATCTCTCAAACTATCCTTATTCATTGTGGAAGCACACAGGGTGAAACCCTTCACTGAGAATATACTATCGGTTATCTGCTCAAAATATATGTAGAATTTTCAAATGCTAGCATTTGTTGATGCGACAGGCTGTCTGTTGGCCGCATGAACAGACTTTGGGGAGAGCTGATGAGACTATAGCAGAAAGCATGCCCCCTTTGACCTCCTCGATTCAAACGCGTAGTGCTCTCTAGCGCCACGCTTTTTCAAATGCGTGTTGCAACTACGGTAACCGTTATGTGCCAAGAAGCTACGACATTGTCATCCAATAGCACTTCATCGAGTTTAACTATACACGTTCTACCGCTATGCTGCCTATTTAATGAATTGCACAACCACGGAATGAAAAAGCTTGTAATTTAGACCGTAACATTGACTTACCTGTCGAGAAGAAAGCAGGCAACTTCTCCTTCATTAGCTCTATCCACCTGGGAAAAGATATCCCGATATTTACCCTAGTTTTGAATTTGCCGGACACGTTTCACTTTAAATAATGTTTTTTAAGCTTTATTATGGGATTGTATTATGAAGTGCTGTGCAATCTTTCAAATTTGCCGGGGGAGTGACAAGCGCCTCTCACTGACCTCCCTGTGCCCCTTTCAGATGGTTTCAGTCAGCCGGCTCTGAACGAAAACGTGTTGTAGAAACGCGTTGAGGTAGCCTAGTGCTTTTTGTACCTCTCCGCTATTATAGTTTTTTTCAAGATGGCGGAACGACATGGAGGCCACCATGGTCAGAACATTGGCAGAGCTAATTTTACACCAATGAGATCATATTTATTAATAATGACATTGATTTTAGCTATTAAAATACTTTTTAAAAAACTACTATACCTTTAATTTCAGATGTGTAAATTACAAAACTTTCAATTTTACAATTACATTTTTCAACCGAGTGAATCTACACATGGGAGATCTTCAGAAGTCATAACTTCAGGGGTCGATGGGGGTCCTGAGAATATTTAATTCCCCTCAAAACCAAAGATTAAGTTTAATGACACTAGTTTGCAACGGTCCCCCCAAGACCAAATAGTTTATACGATTTGTATCACACTTTGCAAAGGGTAATCTTACTTTAAAGTTTGAACAAAAATGTAAAAGCACTTCTTCATGTTTGCTGTGTTCTGACACAATGTCATTAATTGGTACTTTTTTTCCTTTAAACTTCTTTTTAAAATATAATTTTCTTATTTATACAAAGGTTCAATTTCAATTCATTTCCTAGCAAGTATAAAGTAAAAAATATGATATATGATATGTCTGATGCAATGTTTTTGCAAAAGAAATATGTGCTGCAAAACTCCAAACAGTTCAGCTCACAATGACGGCATTAAGGATGGCCGAAAACGTGCGTAAGGTGGTTTTCCAGATTTTCCACCAAAAAACAAAAACAAATACTGTATTAAACTTTTCAAAGATTAATCTAGCTTTTAAAGTTAGAATAAAAAACCAAACATAGTGTTGTGTTCTGACACAAGTCCATTAACCGGTTCTTTTATAAATTTACTTTCTACAAATATCAGCCTGATAAATATGTACTTAATACACGATTAAACGAGGCAATCATGCTACCAAATACGTCGGACACAATGTTTTTAAGAAAAGCATTGTTTAAAACCAGATGATTTTTCTTTTTGACAGACCTACAGAAATGCATGTTGATTACTAAGTTTCAGGCATAGTGCAAACAATTAGATATTCTCCTGCTTAGTATGTGTGTAAATAGTTACGCTTAAATGTTTGGGTGTATTTTGTCACACAGTACCACGCTATAGCCTATGGACTAACTTTAAAACATATTCTTTATACAGGAATCACACGCGTCCAAAACATCCATGTAAGATTCAACAGACCAAATCACTAAGAAAAGCACCGTTTATAATAATAAATACACAAAAGTTTGCAAATGATGGTTTTATTACTATTCAGATAGCGGACAACACTGGTTCACATTTTGAATGTGTGTCTGTTTTAGGTGAAGACTTTTCTTTGAGAGCCGTCAACATTCAGTGTTTATAGGAATAAATGACCATTAATAATTTAAGTGTTTGTACTCTGAAGTATTTCTGTTTGAGAATGTTTGACTAAATTGCAACTTTCCCTCTATCTACGATGTGGAATCACACAAAGTATTAACATGCTGTTAATATAAGCAAGTATTAATTAAGTTACTTACTTATAAGTAAGTATTAACACGAAAAGTAAGCACATGCTGTTTTACACGTAAACTATTACAACGGAATCACATCTGACTATTGCACTGAGAGAGGCGTAAACTATTACAACGGAATCACATCTGACTATTGCACTGAGAGAGGCGTATTCATTAAGACTGTTAAACAAAGTGTGGTGTTTAAAATTAAAATTGCACAAAAGTAAATGCTAGAGCTCAACTTGCTAAAAAGTAAATTCAGCGTGAGCCATTTAAAACAAATACGAAAAGCCATTCGTGAGCAGTTTTGAATGTTTGTAATTGACATCATGTTTCTTTTTGTTTTTGTACAGTTTGCAAAAACTATAGTCTACGAACGTCGTCAAACAGGAATTTATGAAAAACATGAACCAGATATTTCTACATGAGATATTTCTTTTAGAACATCTACCTGCTACGTCTACGAAACATCGACATGAAAGATGAGTATTGCTGTTACCCATTAAACTTTTACGTTTCAAACTCGTCTAACTATTGCCCATTTCACAGCACAGTCATAGATACACAGTTATTTTGTGTATGTGGCTAAACAACAGTTAAGCTGGTTAAACAACGTGAAAGGCGGGATGATTCATTTTTATTCCGTCTACACCGATACTTTGACACAAGAGTTTTAGGCATAGGTCTTTTAGGCCTGATCCAGAAAACAGACGTTGTGTTTTATGTCTTAATAATTGTTCTTTTTATGAAAACATATCGTAAATATCAATTGTTAGATAAATTATATCTAACTATCAACAGTTATATGTGAAACACGCTCAGTCGCATTAGAGTCGGATTCTTGTTTATATTGAACATTGTTATTGAACCGCTAGTGTTCTTAAATTGTTTACCACAGTTTCATTTTAACAACACTATGGTAACACTTATCGTATTTTGTACGGTGTTTTCTTTACAGTTTCACCCATGGATATCCGTTTCCTACAGTTAGCTGTAATGTTAGTGAACTCTAGTCCTTCTCTTTTTTTTCAAATACGACAGTATTTGCATGAATTGGCTTGATTTAATAAAATTATGGTTTAAATCGCATTATATTATTATACCATACTAGTTTTTAAATTGCGCTTAATTCTATATTTTAACTCTTTATGCGAATATAGAATACTGCACAAGGATCTCTGAAATATTTTTTCGTGTAAAACATCTATGTAGATCTATTTATGTTTCTACCAGGGACCCTCAAAATCTGGGCTTACAACAAAACACAGTACATTATCAGAAAATTACTTTTGTCGCTTTTTTCTGAATAATCTCACCAAGTGCGGGTGCTTGATAACTATTATCAAGCGGTAATGACGTGTTTTACGTGATATTGATATCACGTTTTAATTTCAACTCAATACATTTGACTGCGCTAAAGGTCTATAATTGAACGTCTAAATATTTGGTAAAAGTTTCAACTCAATACATTTGACTGCGCTAAAGCTTTAAAGCTGCCGTCGGCAACATTTTTTTGATCATATTCAGTGAAATCGACACTATAATCTGACAGAACAACATAAATAAAGTGGTTTTAGAAAAAAAACCCGAGCTTCTAACTCCACCTGGAGCGTGTTATTTGTTTTGCAAAAATCCACAGCTCCCGGTTCATCATGTCCAATCAGCGCAGGGGGGTGTGAGATCTGACTGTCAATCACAGATCGGGCACACGCCACCCCTCGCGCACGTTACAATCACATGCACACGCCTGAAGTTCGCGGAAGTTCGCGCAGTAACGAAGAGTGATGGCGGAAAATCAAGTAAGCTCATTTAGAGAATAAATGACGTTAGCAAATGCAATCTATCGGTACATTAGCCAGGACAGCATACCTCCAAATACTCCATGGTGTTGATGGATGCTGATGAGACGGGCGCGTTCCAGGGCTCTCAAGTTTTGAAGACAGGTAAGAGTAACACCCAGCCGACGGGGGGTTGGATACATTTTTGTCATTGGTTGTTGCGTTAAATCTTACCCAGATACAATAGTGCTATTTTCTGATTGGCTATTGTGTAGCTCGACGAACAACACCAGAGGAAACGCGCTTGATTCATGCCGGTTCCACAGTGAGAGCGGCGCGGCCAGAGTTTTGGGCGCTGCGGCATATTAAATATATTACAAATAGTTTTTCAGCGTGAGAAATACAATGTGTGGCGGGAGAGCGTGACAAAAGACCGAAATGAGTGACTGTCACGCTCAATGCGTGACACTTGAGAGCCCTGGCGTTCACTGAAAATCTGGTGCACACGCACTGACCAGAGCTGGCACTGACGAGCATGAACTGGGTGGGATCAGTTGATAGTGGGGGAGGGGCATGAGAGTTGTAAACATTCAAAATTTTCCTAAATCCACTCAATCTGCCAGACTTGCCGACTGGAGCTTTAAATGAAGTGCCACTCAAAGTCCATAAGTCTTTTTAAAAGATTCGATACTTTTGCACTGACTGTAATGGTCTTCTTCTGCACAGTTTTCCGAGATTTTTTGGACATCACCTTTCTTGCAGCCTTGGTCCCTTTCTCAGGATTAATTCCAACAAAACGTCTGAAAAATAAGAGGAGAACATCTTCAGTGAACAATGATTTCAAAGGAATAGTTCACCCAAAACATTACTTTATCCCATAATTTATCCCAACTTTTCTTCCAGCCAAACTCAAGGGTAATATTAAATAATTCGTTATTGAAGCTCCAATAAATGCATCCATCAGTCATAAAAGTAATCCAATGGGCTCTATGCACGGCGGTATTTCCGGTGAAGGTCAAGGATGCTCGATAACTTCCGCCGATCATAGAGTCCAATGCAATACCGAGAATTTATATTGAATTGTATACTCCATGGTTATACTAAAGAAGCGTTTGTCACAAAAACTGACAAAACAGACACACCTCGTTGTGTTTATACTTCTTTTTAAAATTATATTAAATAAACATAACTATATATAAAATTACATCTAAACGTATGAAAGTTTCGTTTCAAAGACGGGAGGACAGTAAATTTAGAAGACTCTGCCATAATCCCGTTTTCCTCGGTTTTCCTCCGCTTTAATCTCCCCAACCGGAAACTGACGAGCATCCTTGCGTCAAATGCGGAACTTATGCGTGCATATAGCCTATTGAATCCAGTGAGGTTAATAAATGTATTATGAAGAAAAGCTATGTGTTTTTGTAAGAAAGATATCTGTATTTTATAACTTTATAAAATATAATCACTGGCTTCTGGCATGGCCGTATACGTGTTCATGATTGAGTCGAGGTTGACCTCTGACCTGACGTAGGACGTATGGCGAAGACATAGGTTAGAATTGACGAATACAGAAGTGCAGAGGATAGAGCAAAACACATTCGTCCAGAACTCGACTCTCTAATGAGGTTGCGTACGGCTGTTGCTGGTAGCCAGTGATTATAGTTTATAAAAGTTATAAACATGGATATTTTTCTTACAAAAAAACCCATCGTTTAACTTCATTAACCCCCTGGAGTTCTATGCATTTTATGATGGATGGATGCGCTTTTTGGAGCTTTAAAAACTCGGGATCTATTCACTGCCATTACAAAGCTTGGAAGTCAGGATTTTATTTTATATAACTCCAAATGTGTTTGGATCAAAGAAAAAAGTAATATATACCTAGAATGGCTTGAGGGTGGATCAATTTAAGTTTTGGGTGAACTATTCCATTGTCACTATACTAATACTAACATATTAATTAGAAATAAATAAAATGCGTCTAAACTTGTTACCTTTGTAGGAATTCCAGTGTCGATGCGGCTTCCTCTTGGTACTCTAAATTGAATATGTAGTACGAAGAGAACAATGCAGCAAGTCCAGAGACAAAAGTTGGCTGCACACTTTCACATATTATTCGGCCTTCCAGGCTGATCATCCAGCGCTTCATCCATTGCCCCGGATTATCACCTGTACCATAAAGAAATAAATTAAAAGGATAGTTCACTTTGAAACAAATTTTTGGTATGTTTTAGCTTACCTCAAGGGCATCCAAGATGTAGGTGTCTTTGTTTCCACAGTATTTTCAATTTTTATATTTTTAGGTCAAACCGTTGGTGTCTATCAGTCATATAATGGAGGTCTATGGGGTCCACCTCAAAGAGCATGCACAGAGAAGTCCAAATTAAACATGATTTAATGACTCGTAAATGTAAGTACACATTGATGGCCTAAGACACGAAACGAGCGGTTTGTGTGAGAAAACGAACAGTTTTTATATAGATTTTACCTGTTGTAACCACAGCCACGTTCAAGTAATTTGAGGGCGCGGGCGCTTTGTGGCTTTGGTTACAAGAGGTATAAACGATATAAATACTGTTTGTTTTCTCACACAAGACTTAAAAATGTTGTTCATACCTCAATTACGTTACCATTTACTGACAAAAAGATTTGCACATGACGTGCCCGTTGCATAAATTCATAATTCCAAACTTCATAATTCACTTGCATACTAAAAACACGTTATGATTGTACGTGCAAATCTTACTCGTTCACTAATCGGCTTCTAATCAAACCAGATAATAAAAATGTCTCTCGTGGACTAGCTGAATGTGCACGTCAACATTAAATTACCACACAAGAAAATATGCAGGTTGAATGAAAATTAAGGATTCTTACCAGTGTGTGTGATAAGACGGTTGTATGACGCAGGAGCTCAATCTCACTCGGTCGCTCAATTATTTGCCTAGGTAACGTTAAAACACATAAATTAACGGAGTAGTATGATCACAGAAGCTTCATTGGATGTTTAAGATAATAAAATAATAAATCGTTGCAAACCCATTCACTAATCGGCTTCTAATCAAACCAGATAAGGTAATAAAAATGTCTCTCGTGGACTAGCTGAATGTGCACGTCAACATTAAATTACCACACAAGAAAAAAAAAGAAAAAACTATTGCTTGCGTTCGCTCCCATTCATTTTTTACTTGGATAAAGTTTGGTAAAATATGCAGGTTGAATGAAAATTAAGGATTCTGACCAGTTTGTGTGATAAAACGGTTGTATGACGCAGGAGCTCAATCTCACTCGGTCGCTCAATTATTTGCCTAGGTAACGTTAAAACACATAAATTAACGGAGTAGTATGATCACAGAAGCTTCATTGGATGTTTAATATGTTATATTTTAAAGTAATAGATAATTTAAAGATAATAAAATAATAAATCGTTGCAAACCCACCTCATTCACATCATCCAAAAATGCCGCCTTGAGCACGTTGGAATAAAATAGGGTATAATACTGTTAAATAACAGTGACCAACTGTTGTTGGTCGAACACGCAACCAGATGTGAAAAAGTCTTCCCATAATGCATTGTAATAAAAAGCAACTTGCTGTTATTACATGAAAACAGCATTGTGCTGTTAAATTTCCATGTAAATTTACAGGAATGTTTTACAGTGTAGCTAAACTCTGAACTGAGAAGTGGATAAACTGTTTCTGACATTTCAGAGGTGGGTAAACTGCGTTTACTTGCGTTTAGCCTCCACTACAGCCCTGGCGACACGGTCATATATATGTGAAAGAGAACCATAGCAGTCTAACACAAAACGCAAACACACTATTGCGAAAGCCGCTTGATGATCATCACCACTGATCCAAACACTAGCCATGAAGCTTTCATGACGATATGGACATTTACTTCAGGGCAATTTTGTTTTGGCTCATATTCGTGAATCACGAAATATGCTCTTCTAATGTCAGAGTGATCATGCTTGTAGTGGAGGCTGTGTCAAAGGGAACACGGTATGCAAAATACACAAAGAGCTAGCTAACACGCAGCTTGTAAACATTAACGTTAGCATGATGCTTACCGTGGCAATATCTCGCTTGCGGCAGACGGTTTCTCTCGACCTCGGGACAGGGCAAGCAGAGAGGTTTGCATTCACAGACGGCACGGCGGTAGGAATTAACTTAGCCATCCTCTCACTCTTTAATCACCAAATTTTGCTCCAAACTTTTATTTTTGTATAACAAAAAAATATCTTTACCAGATAGACGAATCTTTAATTTTGTGAATTTAAATATATTAGATATTCAACATCAATCCAAAACAATTGGGTAAATACACATTCAAAGAATAAATGTTTTATTGATTCTTCTTCTGTGTTACAAAAGATGCATGTTGTCTCCATGTCTCTAAAAAATCTTGAGACTACTTGTCTCACTGGATAAATCAAGTGAATAATCTTATATGTAATTTCTTTAACTTTATTAGTAAGACAGTATTTACTGGGTAAATTCCAGATCTCTTTCCATTCAATCTGATTATACATTGAGTTCCAAAAAGGTTTGCATTTATGCAATAATGTAGTTCTACATAATTCTGTAATATATTCACGAGTTCACACTTACATCAATTAAACAGAGTAAAGATTATGCGTATTTGGCGTGCTGTCCGGGGGGAGGGCTCCGAGCTCGGAATTTTGCCCGAACCCAGAGTACTCCCCCAAAAGGCAAAAAGAGCAAAGGACAGGCGCCAGACTAAAGACCCCCCAAAACGCAGAGAATTTGGCAGGCTGGCGTTTTGAGAATAAGCCTGGTTGCTTGACCAGGAGGGCCTGCTGGCTCACGAACGGGGAGCAGTCGTAATTTGGAACAACAGTTGGGAGGGCTCGCACCGTTTCTCGACGGGAGCAGCTCACAGCGTCAGACAGGCGAGCTCTACCGGCCGATGAACAGCGTGATTTATGCCACCTGACCAGGAGGGCACATGTTGCTTCTGGCGGAAGCAGCTCACTGCGCTAGGCGGATGGGCCCTATTGGCTGACGAATGAGGAGCAGCAAGATTTGGGAATGACGGGTGATCTCTGCCGACCGATGGGCGGGGAGCAGCGAGATCTAAGATGGCCGACCGATAGGGCCCATGTAGCTTCCGACGGGAGCAGCTCACAGCGTCGGACTGGTGGGCTCTACCGGCCGACGGCGGAGTGACAAATTTTGGAAGCCCGGCCGGGAGATTTCTTGCTGTGTCTGCTGGGAAATCAATACCTGCTGGATGGGAAAGAGAAAACATAGATGAATGCTACGTCCGCTGGGAGACCAAAGCTTGCTGGACGGAGAAGGAAAAACAGATGCATGCTATGTCTGCTAGGAGACCAATGCTCGCTGGACAGAGGAAGAGGAAACATAGATGCATGCAACGTCCGCTGGGAGACCAATGCTCGCTGGACAGAGAAAGAGGAAACATAGATGCATGCGACGTCCGCTGGGAGACCAATGCTCGCTGGACAGAGAAAGAGGAAACATAGATGCATGCGACGTCCGCTGGGAGGCCAATGCTCGCTGGACAGAGGAAGAGGAAACATAGATGCATGCAACGTCCGCTGGGAGACCAATGCTCGCTGGACAGAGAAAGAGGAAACATAGATGCATGCGACGTCCACTGGGAGACCAATGCTCGCTGGACAGAGAAAGAGGAAACATAGATGCATGCGACGTCCGCTGGGAGGCCAATGCTCGCTGGACAGAGGAAGAGGAAACATAGATGCATGCAACGTCCGCTGGGAGACCAATGCTCGCTGGACAGAGAAAGAGGAAACATAGATGCATGCAACGTCCACTGGGAGACCAATGCTCGCTGGACGGAGAAAGAGGAAACATAGAAGCATGCAACGTCCGCTGGGAGACCAATGCTCGCTGGACAGAGAAAGAGGCATCACGTAGGGGTTTTAACAGGAATATAAATTCTGAATAGTGAGGTACTGGAGAGGAGACATCACTGCTGCGGCAGTGGAGAAAATAGCCAGGGAAACAGAGCTCCTGCGGGAGCAGAGGAGACATCACTGCTGCGGCAGTGGAGAAACTTACCTGGAGAAAAAAAGAGCTTCTGCGGGAGCAGAGGAGACGTCACTGCTGCGGCAGTGGAGAAAATAGCCAGGGAAACAGAGCTCCTGCGGGAGCAGAGGAGACGTCACTACTGTGGCAGTGGAGAAAATAGCCAGGGAAACAGAGCTCCTGCGGGAGCAGAGGAGACATCACTGCTGCGGCAGTGGAGAAAATAGCCAGGGAAACAGAGCTCCTGCGGGAGCAGAGGAGACGTCACTACTGTGGCAGTGGAGAAACTTACCTGGAGAAAAAAAGAGCTCCTGCGGGAGCAGATGAGACATCACTGCTGCGGCAGTGGAGAAAATAGCCAGAGAAACAGATCAGATTATTTTATTTAATGCCATGTCGGCATTCAGAGCTATTTTCATGGCAAAAATTCAATCACAAAAATACAAATATCATATAAATACAATAAAAACAAAGCAAATATAAACAACAAGTCATATTATATAATATATATATTTAAATTAACATGATAAAAAAATCCAAAACCTTTTCAGGCATAATCTCATTAAATATGTCCTTCAATGAAGAAACTTCATAAAAGAGCATTCTGCTTGCTTTAAGGCCAGAACAATCTAATAAAACATGTTTGACAGATAAGGGAATTTTACAAAACATACACAAAGTTGGGTCTTCAACTTTAAGCAAAAAAGCATGGGTCAAACTTGTGTCCAGAGAAACAGAGCTCCTGCGGGAGCAGAAAACTTACCTGGAGAAATGAGCTCCTGCGGGAGCGGAGAAGACATCACTGCTGAGGCAGTGGAGAAATTTACCTGGACAAATTGAGTTCCTCTGGTGTGAGGCTGAGCAAAGGGAGGAGTAGGTTGGGGCCTGTTGGGCCGATGCTCGTCTTCTTGCGCGTTAATCAAAAACGCGAAGAGGAGGTGAGAGATTAAATCCTTGCAGGATTATGCGCATCTGAAGTTTAAGTGGCCGAGCAAAGATAGCAGTTCGCGTTTTAGAATAGTGGGAAGGTGGACGAGATCAAAAATATCCTATCGATTTTTTCTTGTGCAGTGAGGCCTGGAAAACAACTGTATCCAAGTTAATGCCCAGAATTCAAATGGACGAGGCTGAACCCATGGTTTTAACCTGTGCAATTGGAATCCCGAGCTCAGCAGAAACTGTGCGGGGCTGAGAGATCGATTATTAAACGTACGAAAATGTTCTTGTTTTCTCAGTTTATTTCGTTTATTTTGATCATTTCTATGGGTCACAGAGCTGCGCATTGTCACAGAGATGGCATTGTCCAACGGGGGGCGTCTCTGCACACGCAAGGTTGCGCGCGCTACGCGGTTTGAAGCACAATCTCTGTCTCGCGTGCGCGCTCGCTCTAGATTACGGGAGATTTTAACTATTTTGCGGTATAATTAGTCGATCACGAGTGGCTCAACAGGTAGATCTATAAATAAACTCATCTTTCAGGCATTTGACCGACCGGGTTGACACTTCAGCGTGAGAAATCGGGAGTGTGGCATTGTCCAACGGGGGGCGTCTCTGCACACGCAAGGTTGCGCGCGCTACGCGGTTTGAAGCACAATCTCTGTCTCGCGTGCGCGCTCGCTCTAGATTACGGGAGATTTTAACTATTTTGCGGTATAATTAGTCGATCACGAGTGGCTCAACAGGTAGATCTATAAATAAACTCATCTTTCAGGCATTTGACCGACCGGGTTGACACTTCAGCGTGAGAAATCGGGAGTGTGGCGTGTGAGATCAATCAAATGGGTGTGTCTCACGGCCAATGCTTGAGAGTTGGCAGCCCTGGGGTCATATTCCCTGCCGATTTGTTCGTTCTGAATCAGAAAAACCAATAGTGAAACTGTGGCTTTAAACTAGCCTACCTACTTCAAAAAAATAAATAAAATAAAAATGCATTTATGCTATAACTTTAAGTTAAGTGATTTTTGTAAATAAATTGCAGGACAGTGTTAACGAAAGGTTCTTAATGATTCTGTATGCAATCTGCACGTAATGTGCGACCTATTGTTTACTTGTGAGTTTACCAAAAGGAAGCATCGCGTTAATGAACGGCAAATCATTTGTACGGAAACTATTTAAAACGCGTGTTCCCCTGATCAAAATTAGTATCAAGATAGCATAACTTGCTCGTGATTCAACAACTGAAGTGATACGAAGTTCAATTAGGGACAGAAAACGAAAAGGTTTTGAGCTGAGCACTCACAGAGTTGACCCGGCAGATGTTGAGTGTGGACTGACCGGGACTGAATCTGCAGTGCGGCTTTAGGGCCTGCTGCGGCGGCCTGACGCTGGAGGAACACTCGTTCCTTCGAATTAAGAGGGCGGCATTGCCTTATGACCATTTCTCTATGGCAGGAATTATTGAATGGTCCAGTTTAAAGAAATACGCGGAAGTAGATTGCTGATGTTTCGCCCACGGTGGCGAGGACCCGTTTGTTTGGCCTGACGCCCACGAGATAATACCAGAGGATTGTGGTAAAGATTCCTAATCCTGAAGGACGAAAGATTCTTCATCAAACGGGAAGCGCTCGATTCGGACATGTTAGAAAGGTACTGCGGGGACAAATGCTGATAAACTGTCAATGAACGGAGGTTAGTTTGCTGTATATATACACAGCGCTTAACTCGTTGATTAAGCACCACTCTTGTCTAATTAGGTCTGATTATCTGAATTTGCTCCACGTGTGTTTAATTAGGTTTAATTATCTGAACGTGCTCCTCCCGAACTTTGTTAATAAAACATCATAAAGTTATTACATTTTTAATCTATAATTTTCACACCATCAATACTTAACTGATTGGTAGTATATATGGAGATAGGCTCAGAAGATACATTGCCTGATAAAAGTTGAATAAAGCCACTAGGAATGGCATCAAATACTACTGCAAACTCTTTAGCAGTTACAGGGATCTTATAATAGTTCAGGAATTCACAGTAATTAAAAAGATGTCCATTATTCTTAAATAACTGTCTGACCAAAATAATATCATTATTGTACCAGTTTCTATAAAATAAAGATTTATTTTTTAAGGTTATTTTTAACTCGTTAATTCAGAAAAACAGAGCAAAAACTTTTTTTCATGAAAAATTATCTCGTAATTCTGAGATAATTAACTCGTTAATTCAGAAAAACAGAGTAGATTTTTTTTCTTCAAGTGAATGCAATACGCTTCCGTAGAAAGCTCTCGGACTAAATCTAAAATATCTTAAACTGTGTTCCGAAGATGAATGGAGGTCTTACGGGCTTGGAACGACATGAGGGTGAGTCATTAATTACATAATTTTCAATTTTCGGTGAACTAACCCTTTAATGAGAGATCTTTCCTTAAAAGGAAGAATATTATCCAAAACTGAAGGATTGTCACGCTTGGTGTATACAGCTCTTGCATTAGATGTTCCACAGTCAGTTATAAAAGAGGTGGATATTATTTTGTTCAATTTCATTTGGAAGAACAGTCCACATTATTTAAAAAAAAAAAAACAGTTTTATGCAATCCAATTGAGGATGGTGGTGCAAATTGCGTATTTAAGAATAAGTGGATAAACTCTCGGACTAAATCTAAAATATCTTAAACTGTGTTCCGAAGATGAACGGAGGTCTTACGGGCTTGGAACGACATGAGGGTGAGTCATTAACCCTTTCACACGTACGATCACACCGGTGTGATCAGTCTTGGCTGGTCCCTGGAGCGTACGATCACACCGGTGTGATTAGAACGGTCAGTGCATCACATGATCAACTGCCAAATTCAAATGTGCTTTCGCGCGTTGGCTGGCGCTGAGCCAGAGACAGACGAGATCAGTGCTGTCATATATCACAACTATTCAGTGTTTTCAACCACATAATGTTTATTTTAGGTTTCAGACATTTAAATACACATAAGTACTAGCAAAAAAAATATTTTGAGTTTGTAAAATACACAATGATGTCTATGGAAGCGGCAATAATAATCCTTTCCATTATAATAAGATGACACGTTTTATTCATATCAGATACACATTGTGTAAGTAGCTTTACATTTTACCATATTCTTCTCCCAGTTCACCGGCCACTTACTTTTATGTATTTCGTGAGAAGTTGAGGAATTGACGTGTTGTAAACTAAAATGGCGCCACCCATCGGACATACAGCTCAACTAACGTGATCATTATAAAGGTGTTTAAACAACAAAACACATCCACTTGCACATATTTGACAATCGGAATATCAGTGTTTCATGTTATAGCGAATACATTTGTGAATATTTTGAATAAAAAAGGAAAAATGACATAAAAGCAGATCATCATTCATTCAGCGCTGTGTTGTGGTTGCGCTGTCTCACGTGACAAGCAATGACGCGTCACCATGGAAACATTAAAGTGACAGGTTCTAAATAACGGTCGCCTAGAAAAACTCACGCTGGGGGATCAGTTATAATATTTTAAACTTACGTGTGAAAGGGTTAATGACATAATTTTCATTTTTGGGTGAACTAACCCTTTAATGAGAGATCTTTCCTTAAAAGGAAGAATATTATTATCAAAAACTGAAGGATTGTCACGCTTGGTGTATACAGCTCTTGCATTAGATGTTTCACAGTCAATTATAAAAGAGGTGGATATTATTTTGTTCAATTTCTTTTGGAAGAACAGACCACATTATTTAAAAAAAAAAAACAGTTTTATGCAATCCAATTGAGGATGGTGGTCTAAATGTACTTGACTTTAATACTGCGAATTGCGTATTAAAGAATAAGTGGATAAACTCTCAGACTAAATCTAAAATATCTTAACCCTCTGGGGTCTAAGGTGTTTTTGGGGTCCTTGAGATGTTTTGACATGCCCTGACATTTGTGCTTTTTTCAGTTGCTTATAAACATTTTAATGGCACAGGTGTAATTACACTCTATTTAGCACAAACAAGGCTACCATAATATGTGAGCAACATGTATGTACATATTTGTATTTTTGAGAGAATATTGTTTATGCATGGTTATTGAAAAAACTAAAAATTAAAGTTTCTGAAATAAGGCCACAAAACACATATTGATTATTTCTTCACAAGACTTTTGAAAATTGTATCACATAGCCTAGAATATTTGCTCCAAAACTATGTGAGAATCATCCTGACTACTCATTCAGATAAGTCAATAAAGTATTTTACATTTTTAATTACGTGTTTTGTGTCAGAAAGCTTTATGCAAAGGGGCATGATCTCTCATTAATATGTATGCATTTCACACCTGATAAAGACAAAGACCCTCCCATAATGGCCCTATTAGGTGCTATCAGGCCCTAGCATTACGAGGAGCCTTGCACAAAGAATGAGGAGATTTAAAAAAGAATGGCTTTTAGATTGTTTGGATTTATTTACAACACAACATAATCCAAAGATACACAACAAAGGACAAAAAAGCACATTAGTAAACACACTGATCTAAAGACAGAGGCTTGAATAGTCACACAACTTTGTGCCATTCCTGAAACATAGTAGCTACATACCTGTCATTTCCAAGGTGTTTGATTTTTCATTTGACCATTTTCATGTACAGAGACTGTTGAATGTTGAAGTCAGCAGGACTCAGTGGCATCTCATCCCTGTAAAATAAAAAAATGTGACCCGTTACAGGAACCAGGGACACAAGTCGGCAGCACAACTTGCGAGCAAAATGAGAAACAAGCGTTTTTTTTTCAAAATTTGTGATTTCCGCTTTTTTGCAGAATCTGTTAGTTGAGATCATGAAGAAGCCTCTCCATGTTTGAGATAACAGTATTGGTATATTTAAAAGCATACATTTTGAGGTTGAAATCGGCTTGTTTTTCGGGGATTCTAGCATGCAGTAGGGGCGTGTCATTGTCTGTGTGTATTTCCATACTGAATAGCCGCCCGCGCCTTTGCCCCCGCCCCCCAACAGCGTGGCTACTTATTATGCAGCGCTCTGCTCCTGCTCTATCTCTGATATCAAAATTCAATGAAGATGGACGCCGCAAAGATGGTCGCAGATGAGCTGAACCGTGGCCGTTACAACGAAAATGTTTTGAAGTACTTCTTCGACAAGCCGGATGCTTATGAACACGCATTCACTGATTCTGAAGACGATCTGAGCGACGATGAAAGTGGCATGATACGACTGAATAATATCCCTAATCTACAACTGAGCGAAGATGAAGACGAGGAAGAATGTATCGGACTGGCGTCAGACGAGTTAGACCGTAAGATATCAGAGGCTATATCGATAGTAACATTTGATGAGGATATAGATAGAGAAATGGGGAAAATCCGTAACTTTGACTGTAAATGTTACACGAGGAGAAAAGAGAACTCTCTGCATGGGAGACAGTCTTGTAGCCAGAAGCTTTCTCCAGACATTGTGTACAACATACGGCTGGATTCTTTAGCTGCGGAAAAAGAGTGGCAGGACATGCGAATTATTGGACATTTAGAGGCAAACAGACGCACAGTGCAAACTTCGGAGATGGTTACATCTACAAAGAAGACCCAGACAAAGAGAAAGTGTGCCCGAACGACTTATTTCATTGGAGGCAACGAGATCTGCAAGAATACTTTTCTGTTTCTTATGGGGTGAGTTTCCATAAACATCAAAGTTTGTCGTTTTTTGTTCATTCTAAGAACACGTACACGTTATCTCATGCTTAGTCCATGTTTAGACCTTCCAATACCTACCTATTGTTTTTAGCTAGCTCAGGACTGTTGTTTTAATTGTAACGTTAGCTGCTAATCGTTAGCATCATATCACTTGCCAAAACCCCCATTACTATAATGAGCTTTAAGATGATAATGTGAGCTTCTGCTATTAATTTGAATAATGCTTCAATTGCTTGAATTGACTGGTGTTAATGACTTAACTTAGCCCAATTATAAAAGAGGTGGATATTATTTTGTTCAATTTCTTTTGGAAGAACAGACCACATTATTTAAAAAAAAAAAACAGTTTTATGCAATCCAATTGAGGATGGTGGTCTAAATGTACTTGACTTTAATACTGCGAATTGCGTATTAAAGAATAAGTGGATAAACTCTCGGACTAAATCTAAAATATCTTAACCCTCTGGGGTCTAAGGTGTTTTTGGGGTCCTTGAGATGTTTTGACATGCCCTGACATTTGTGCTTTTTTCAGTTGCTTATAAACATTTTAATGGCACAGGTGTAATTACACTCTATTTAGCACAAACAGGGCTACCATAATATGTGAGCAACATGTATGTACATATTTGTATTTTTGAGAGAATATTGTTTATGCATGGTTATTGAAAAAACTAAAAATTAAAGTTTCTGAAATAAGGCCACAAAACACATATTGATTATTTCTTCACAAGACTTTTGAAAATTGTATCACATAGCCTAGAATATTTGCTCCAAAACTATGTGAGAATCATCCTGACTACTCATTCAGATAAGTCAATAAAGTATTTTACATTTTTAATTACGTGTTTTGTGTCAGAAAGCTTTATGCAAAGGGGCATGATCTCTCATTAATATGTATGCATTTCACACCTGATAAAGACAAAGACCCTCCCATAATGGCCCTATTAGGTGCTATCAGGCCCTAGCATTACGAGGAGCCTTGCACAAAGAATGAGGAGATTTAAAAAAGAATGGCTTTTAGATTGTTTGGATTTATTTACAACACAACATAATCCAAAGATACACAACAAAGGACAAAAAAGCACATTAGTAAACACACTGATCTAAAGACAGAGGCTTGAATAGTCACACAACTTTGTGCCATTCCTGAAACATAGTAGCTACATACCTGTCATTTCCAAGGTGTTTGATTTTTCATTTGACCATTTTCATGTACAGAGACTGTTGAATGTTGAAGTCAGCAGGACTCAGTGGCATCTCATCCCTGTAAAATAAAAAAATGTGACCCGTTACAGGAACCAGGGACACAAGTCGGCAGCACAACTTGCGAGCAAAATGAGAAACAAGCGTTTTTTTTTCAAAATTTGTGATTTCCGCTTTTTTGCAGAATCTGTTAGTTGAGATCATGAAGAAGCCTCTCCATGTTTGAGATAACAGTATTGGTATATTTAAAAGCATACATTTTGAGGTTGAAATCGGCTTGTTTTTCGGGGATTCTAGCATGCAGTAGGGGCGTGTCATTGTCTGTGTGTATTTCCATACTGAATAGCCGCCCGCGCCTTTGCCCCCGCCCCCCAACAGCGTGGCTACTTATTATGCAGCGCTCTGCTCCTGCTCTATCTCTGATATCAAAATTCAATGAAGATGGACGCCGCAAAGATGGTCGCAGATGAGCTGAACCGTGGCCGTTACAACGAAAATGTTTTGAAGTACTTCTTCGACAAGCCGGATGCTTATGAACACGCATTCACTGATTCTGAAGACGATCTGAGCGACGATGAAAGTGGCATGATACGACTGAATAATATCCCTAATCTACAACTGAGCGAAGATGAAGACGAGGAAGAATGTATCGGACTGGCGTCAGACGAGTTAGACCGTAAGATATCAGAGGCTATATCGATAGTAACATTTGATGAGGATATAGATAGAGAAATGGGGAAAATCCGTAACTTTGACTGTAAATGTTACACGAGGAGAAAAGAGAACTCTCTGCATGGGAGACAGTCTTGTAGCCAGAAGCTTTCTCCAGACATTGTGTACAACATACGGCTGGATTCTTTAGCTGCGGAAAAAGAGTGGCAGGACATGCGAATTATTGGACATTTAGAGGCAAACAGACGCACAGTGCAAACTTCGGAGATGGTTACATCTACAAAGAAGACCCAGACAAAGAGAAAGTGTGCCCGAACGACTTATTTCATTGGAGGCAACGAGATCTGCAAGAATACTTTTCTGTTTCTTATGGGGTGAGTTTCCATAAACATCAAAGTTTGTCGTTTTTTGTTCATTCTAAGAACACGTACACGTTATCTCATGCTTAGTCCATGTTTAGACCTTCCAATACCTACCTATTGTTTTTAGCTAGCTCAGGACTGTTGTTTTAATTGTAACGTTAGCTGCTAATCGTTAGCATCATATCACTTGCCAAAACCCCCATTACTATAATGAGCTTTAAGATGATAATGTGAGCTTCTGCTATTAATTTGAATAATGCTTCAATTGCTTGAATTGACTGGTGTTAATGACTTAACTTAGCCCAATTATAAAAGAGGTGGATATTATTTTGTTCAATTTCTTTTGGAAGAACAGACCACATTATTTAAAAAAAAAAAACAGTTTTATGCAATCCAATTGAGGATGGTGGTCTAAATGTACTTGACTTTAATACTGCGAATTGCGTATTAAAGAATAAGTGGATAAACTCTCGGACTAAATCTAAAATATCTTAACCCTCTGGGGTCTAAGGTGTTTTTGGGGTCCTTGAGATGTTTTGACATGCCCTGACATTTGTGCTTTTTTCAGTTGCTTATAAACATTTTAATGGCACAGGTGTAATTACACTCTATTTAGCACAAACAGGGCTACCATAATATGTGAGCAACATGTATGTACATATTTGTATTTTTGAGAGAATATTGTTTATGCATGGTTATTGAAAAAACTAAAAATTAAAGTTTCTGAAATAAGGCCACAAAACACATATTGATTATTTCTTCACAAGACTTTTGAAAATTGTATCACATAGCCTAGAATATTTGCTCCAAAACTATGTGAGAATCATCCTGACTACTCATTCAGATAAGTCAATAAAGTATTTTACATTTTTAATTACGTGTTTTGTGTCAGAAAGCTTTATGCAAAGGGGCATGATCTCTCATTAATATGTATGCATTTCACACCTGATAAAGACAAAGACCCTCCCATAATGGCCCTATTAGGTGCTATCAGGCCCTAGCATTACGAGGAGCCTTGCACAAAGAATGAGGAGATTTAAAAAAGAATGGCTTTTAGATTGTTTGGATTTATTTACAACACAACATAATCCAAAGATACACAACAAAGGACAAAAAAGCACATTAGTAAACACACTGATCTAAAGACAGAGGCTTGAATAGTCACACAACTTTGTGCCATTCCTGAAACATAGTAGCTACATACCTGTCATTTCCAAGGTGTTTGATTTTTCATTTGACCATTTTCATGTACAGAGACTGTTGAATGTTGAAGTCAGCAGGACTCAGTGGCATCTCATCCCTGTAAAATAAAAAAATGTGACCCGTTACAGGAACCAGGGACACAAGTCGGCAGCACAACTTGCGAGCAAAATGAGAAACAAGCGTTTTTTTTTTCAAAATTTGTGATTTCCGCTTTTTTGCAGAATCTGTTAGTTGAGATCATGAAGAAGCCTCTCCATGTTTGAGATAACAGTATTGGTATATTTAAAAGCATACATTTTGAGGTTGAAATCGGCTTGTTTTTCGGGGATTCTAGCATGCAGTAGGGGCGTGTCATTGTCTGTGTGTATTTCCATACTGAATAGCCGCCCGCGCCTTTGCCCCCGCCCCCCAACAGCGTGGCTACTTATTATGCAGCGCTCTGCTCCTGCTCTATCTCTGATATCAAAATTCAATGAAGATGGACGCCGCAAAGATGGTCGCAGATGAGCTGAACCGTGGCCGTTACAACGAAAATGTTTTGAAGTACTTCTTCGACAAGCCGGATGCTTATGAACACGCATTCACTGATTCTGAAGACGATCTGAGCGACGATGAAAGTGGCATGATACGACTGAATAATATCCCTAATCTACAACTGAGCGAAGATGAAGACGAGGAAGAATGTATCGGACTGGCGTCAGACGAGTTAGACCGTAAGATATCAGAGGCTATATCGATAGTAACATTTGATGAGGATATAGATAGAGAAATGGGGAAAATCCGTAACTTTGACTGTAAATGTTACACGAGGAGAAAAGAGAACTCTCTGCATGGGAGACAGTCTTGTAGCCAGAAGCTTTCTCCAGACATTGTGTACAACATACGGCTGGATTCTTTAGCTGCGGAAAAAGAGTGGCAGGACATGCGAATTATTGGACATTTAGAGGCAAACAGACGCACAGTGCAAACTTCGGAGATGGTTACATCTACAAAGAAGACCCAGACAAAGAGAAAGTGTGCCCGAACGACTTATTTCATTGGAGGCAACGAGATCTGCAAGAATACTTTTCTGTTTTTTATGGGGTGAGTTTCCATAAACATCAAAGTTTGTCGTTTTTTGTTCATTCTAAGAACACGTACACGTTATCTCATGCTTAGTCCATGTTTAGACCTTCCAATACCTACCTATTGTTTTTAGCTAGCTCAGGACTGTTGTTTTAATTGTAACGTTAGCTGCTAATCGTTAGCATCATATCACTTGCCAAAACCCCCATTACTATAATGAGCTTTAAGATGATAATGTGAGCTTCTGCTATTAATTTGAATAATGCTTCAATTGCTTGAATTGACTGGTGTTAATGACTTAACTTAGCCCACGTAAACCTGCCTGTTAGCATTCTTGAATTGATTGTGATGCTAATAATTTTAGCCAGTGGTGGAGGAAGTACTACTTAATATTCTTACCAAGGATTTACTAACGTAATCGTAAATGTAAAAGATTAAATTCCTACTTAAGTAAAAGTATAAAGTATACGTAGCCGTAAAATGTGCGTAATAAGTCAAAAGTAAAAGTATTTATGAAAAGTTTAATGTACAGGATTTTTTTAATCCTTTGACTCAAACCAGGTCTAACCACTAACTGAGGTCTAAACCAGGACTAAAACAAGACTAAACCAGGAAGTACAGATACAAACTCTAAAGTAAGTAAAAGTAAAAAGTATTCATCATAAAATTTACTTCAGTAAAGTAAAAGTACCTATAATGTGTACAATACATTTTGATATAGGTGACAAGATGCCTGTTAGCAAGACCATGATGTTAAACGTTTTTCTTCTTCCCCCCAGCATTGGCAGAGACACCCTGGCTGATATAGTCAAACACTATGAGGAGAATGGGGCAAGACCACGTTTGAGGAAGAAGCACTCACTGCCACGTCCACCAGCCAGGTTCATCAGCCCTGAGGATATCAACAGAGTTGTGGACTTCATAAAAAACTATGCAGAAGACAATGCCATCATGCTGCCTGGCCGACAGCCTGGGCATAAGGATTGGCATGTGAAGTTGCTGCCAACTCATGTGTCCAAGGCCTCAGTGTGGCGTCTCTACGTGAAGTCTGCTAAGGAGCTTGGTATGTGTAAACATTGATTTAGAGTTGAGTGCTTATAAAGTGAAATAATGATATTTATTATTGCTACACTAATAAGCAATTACAATACAATTAACCATAAGCAATATCTGTTTTTCAGGTGAGCGTGCAGTTTGTAAAACCAGCTTCAAAGCACTGTGGAACCGACTTCTCCCACACATCAAAAGTTGTTGGCCACGCACAGATCTCTGCTGGCAGTGCCAAAGCAATAACGAGCAGCTGATACGAAGTGCAAACCTCCCAGATGATAGAAAGTCTGAAGCAGTAAAGAAGCAACAAGATCATCTTTCCCTTGTGCAGAAAGAGAGGGCTGTGTACAACGACACGACTGCTGCCTGCAGAAAGACTTGCTCTGGCTCTGACCTGTCTTTTGGACCATCCCTACCAGCAAGCAAGAAGATTAGGATGCATTACAGTTTTGATTTTGCTCAGCAGGTAATATTTCACACACATTTACTTCCCTTTACTTTATTAATGTCCCTTAAAGGGCGATTTGGTGCATGAGAATAAATAGTGCAAATGCAGAATAGCATCAATATAGTAAGTTTTATCTTTATTAGACAGTTATGAATAGATGCAAATTTAATTTAATCTAATCCAAGTTCCCTCTCTCCCTCTGTCTCCTACAGTTACACTTTCCCTCAAACCCTCTCCAGCCAGGACCAATGTACTTCCTGACCCCACGGAAATGTGGCCTATTTGGTGTTTCATGTGAAGGGCTGCAGAAACAGGTGAATTACCTGATTGATGAAGGCATGTCATCTACTAAGGGAAGCAATGAAGTCATCAGCTACATGCATCATTTCTTCGGCAACTTTGGAGTTGGAGAAACAGAGGTGGATCTTCATTGTGACAACTGCAGTGGGCAGAACAAGAACAACTTCATGCTCTGGTACCTTGCCTGGCGGGTTGGACACAAGCTTCACGATAAAATTGAAATCCACTTCCTTACTGCTGGCCACACCAAGTTTTCCCCTGACTGTGGCTTTGGACTCATCAAGCAAGCCTACATGAGTCAACACTTTGGCAGACATCGCTGAGGTACTTTAACTTTACTTTGCTTTAATGACTTCAGTGCTGTTTTCTGTTCTGCTTCAATGAAACATTTAACTGAAGATCTTTCTTTTTCTTCCTCTCTTCTCTTTTTTGTCATCAGGTTGTGGAAAACAGCTCTCCTGTGAGTCACCTCAATATCCCACAGCTTGTTGGAACGGCAGAGGGAAAAGTTTTAGTCCAGACCTTCGAC